>CM017442.1:10767379-11108711 GCA_007726485.1 Eragrostis curvula
ATCATGCACAGTCTGTAGACTCACAAAGAAGACAGTCTATTCTATTGGTGCCAAAACAGAACGGCAGTCGTTCAGGAAGCATGTGATCGTGCTCTTGCTTTCCTGAAAGTGCTGGCCTCATGTGTGGTCGATGACTACACAGTGGAAAGAAAAAAGAATTATTGTCTGCGACGACGTTTCACTTCTTTCCAGGAGAAGATATCCAAACTGAACCACTCTCTAAGCACTTGATTCTCGCAGATGAAGATGTCACTGCCAACTGCAAGATTATGTGCGACTTTCCTGATTACTGGGTGTTCACATGCAGACGCTTCTCAGAAATGATGCCTGTCCTTTTCAAGAGATAAATACATCGGCAGGTGCCAGCACAAACACCGGGCCACAGGTTGGACGTCTTAGCGCGGATGTATAACCAATTGCGCTCGGCCATCTCCTCGCTAAGATGTGAAACTTAGAACCTCAATAACCCGCTTATCTAGAAATACAAATGCAAGGGTTTTAGTTTACCTGTCCTAGATATGTATAAAGTAATAGTATCGTTAAGCTGCAGTTCCCTCCTTGTATAAAATAATAGTGCCTGTTAAGCTGCAGTTAGTTACTGTCTAGATATGTATAAAGTAATATGTTCATAGCTGCAGTTCCCTCTTATGTAAAAATAATAGTGCCTGTTAAGCTGCAGTCCTGCTATCGTTACGATGTCTCTCTGTCCTTTTATTTTAATAAAATAACACTGCTGTTGTTTACCTCCCTGTATAAACGTTGCTATCGTTGTAAGAGTTCCTGTATTATGACCTGGAAAGTTCTTAGATTAATGTATCTCCATTAAAAACGAGATGGACCATCGAGATGAACAATTAGAAACGATTATACTGCCATTACTTCATTATGCCTTTTATTACCTCTGCATGACATGGTTCTTCCTAATGTCGATACCAACAGAGCTTGAATTTCCTGATACTGCACTGCCCTTAATTTACCTCTAAAATGAAACGATCGCGTTAATCGGTATGATACAACCCACTCTACGTTTGAAAAATTAAAATACACACCCACAAAAATAAAAGCACATAGACACGACAAATATACAGACAAACAACGAAATGTCAAGGTTTCCAGCTGCTACACATGCATTAAACAGCGGCATTAGGATACACACACACACATCTATACATAATATCTATATAACATAGCAACATAGAAAGACAACATGGCAAACCACAGGTCCATACACCATAAGCACAACAGTTCGCGATGTTTTTATATACATGGCAAAGATTTATCATAACCAACATACTCATGCAGACCAAAAGACACAGCTTCACTGCTTCTTTGCGAAACATGTTTCCTGACGGCCACCATCATCCTCATTTCCAAGCTGAAATTTTTTTCCAACCATCAATCAACAAAACAATATCACAGTCAAGAATATAAAAGAAAAATGCTGCCTTCCTTGACAAACCTGCAGGTTCACGGTCACTATCATGGTCGTATTCTGCCTCAAGACTACCATGCCAGAGGGGAAATTGTAATCATAAGCGCCGCTTGGAGCTGAATCACTGTCACTTCCTGGTCCCATCACCACCGTCACCTTCACGCCCAATCCAACGAGGATACTGAATCTCTCTAACAGTCAACTTAATTGGGTGCTGCCTCACCAGCTTTACGAATCCTGCTGATACACACATCCTCTACCACACGAAGCCTGCCTCCATTCTGTGGTTCCGAAATCCCCAAATAACACATGGATGGAATCTTGCTCATATCTGCAGTCCATGCCGTCACACGAAACAGATGACATGTCACCGTCCAAGAACTTCGCCATGTCTATTTTTTGAATCCAGCAATACCGTGACACCAATAAACGAACATTATTTTTTTGCCACCCATGTGCTGGAATTCCATCAACTTTGATCTCAACTTTCCATTTCAATGGCGATACATCTGATTCTTCAAATCTGGTCCACTTCTTAACAGCTATCTTGAACAACGGCTTGACACAACACCCTTTGAAGCCACTTTATTTGCAAGATCTACCGAGGCCAATTTAACAAGAAAATCGTTGGCATTAAAGCGGCAGACCTTTATCTGCGTTGGTGATATCCCAAACTGGATGGAAATAGCCGGGATACATCATCAGGAACAACAAACCATGTCCCTTCAGCTATCTTTCCCAACAGCACTTGCTCAAGCTCTCTTTCTGCTCCACCATTGCTGCTGCTGCTGCAGTGACAGGAACATAACAAACCTCGGCAACATTTTTCTCCTACCAGATAAAACTAAATCAGTCAATAAAACAGCAAACAAACCGCTAAAAAAAAAAACCTAGACATATATTGCATCGACAAATTGCCTTATTTGTCCAATAGATGCTAAGAATGCACATTTCAGATCACCTGGCCAACTAAACAATCAATGACGCCAGTACATTTTAATTTATATAAAAAAAAAACAAACTCCCTAGGATTGGACCACGCATATACCCATGAGGAAAAAAACTGTTCTGGCCCCTGCGATCATCACATTACATAGGACGAAACAATCCTTAATCTTCCTGCTTATGAAAAAAGCAACAAAAAAACAGACATCTCTTCAACTAACATTGCAACAATCAGAGGCACCCACACATCTCCATAGAACAAAAAAAAAAAAAAAAAAAAAAAATATTCCTGTTCACCAGCTCCAACAGATTGCCCTTCTACTCCTGTGACAGAGGGCCCGCTCTTCCCTAATGCATCCATGGCTTCCCTCTCCCCGAATCGCTTCACCCCGTCGTCCATCGTGATCCGTCCGCCGTGAACAAGAAAGAAACAGTGAACGAACCTTCTAGCACGCACAGGACATCGACACAGCAGCCGAACGGCTCCCTACCTCTTTTGCCCCTGCCTCTCCGTCTCCTCCTCTTCCAGACAACAACAAACTGATCAGCCAGCCCACCGCAACAAAGGCCCAATAACACAGCCTCCGGTCGGCCCAACCAAATTAGCCAAAAGTACAGCCTCATTTTGTGTAATCATCTTCCTAATAACCATATATAATAATCACAAACCGTATCGCTCCTCCATCAGACAGCGCGCAACAGCGCGCTGCCTACCACTAGTAGACCACGGAGCCGATGATCTATAGGCGACATACAGATACAGATGACCACTGTTATTTGCAATAGATGCGCATGTTTTAGGCCAAAACTACTTTGCTGACAGAGCGAGTTAGACCCAATTCGCTGGAACCACATCCGAAAGCATCAAGCACGCAAGAACATGGCTTCGTCCTCCTCCCTGCGAGTGCCGCTGGTTGGAGAAGCAGCAGCATCAGCCATAAACAAGTCCGTCTAAATCATCAGGCCGGCCGCATCCCTTTGTATCAGAATCTTCCTCCGCGGCGCTTAGTGCCCAATTAAAAACCCAATCAACCCATATCCAGCAAAGAAAGAAGCTGCTAATCAACCGCTGCCCGTGCGCGCGCCTTCCTTCCCACTCCGGCTAATGATCAGCTCGATCCACGCCCTACGATGGCCCAGGCGCGCGTGTGCCTGGTCCGGTAGCGGGTAGTTGGATGCATTAATCAAGCGAGTAGTGGGCTTCCGCGCGCGATCATGGGATCTCTCAGCCGCTGGATCGGGCCCCCCCGGGAACTCAAAGAAACATTTGGCTCGGATCGAGCGGGCAGGCAGGTGGATTCGCGCATCGTATCCCTGCGGCCATAAAGCGCCGGTACCGATGCGGAAAGATGCTTGCAGAGGCCGCTGCGGCTGCGCCGCGCAGGCGGCCGGCCGGCGTCGCGCAGAAAGCCGGGAACGAGCGGGCGTCATGGCCGCCGTGCGCATGCGCTGACGCACCGGCCGTGTCACGCCTTCGTCCACACCCAATAGGGGCGGACTTGGTTCGGTGACAAAAGCTTTTGAGTCCCTTTGAAACAGCGTTCTCTTTAGATTCAGAATTTCAGACACGTAACACACGTTTTTTTTTTTTTTTTGGAGATGACACGTAACACACGTTACTTTCATCTTTCAAAGAAAGGCACCAGTGTTACCGCGATTTTTTCTTTGTTCCGTGCCGTTGGATCAAAGTTCGACGACTTCGGCGTATCATGTTTGGTACGGTCATCAACTTGATAGTTGAAACAGCAGTTACTCCTCCTTGGAACGACAAAAGGATTTTTGTTTAGGTAGGCGTAGCTCGTCCGTTCCCGTTGGTAATTTCCCCGCTCTGACCGGTGCCGCCACGTCCGTGCCGTGCCCCGGCGACCCGGTCGGCGGTCGCGCGCTGCCCGCCTCTTCTCTTGTTTATTCCTCGCAGTACGCGACCCGGCAGCAGGGTACGTCCGGATCAGTCGCCAGTAAACAATTCCCGGGTACCCCATCGGTGTGATTAAGATTAACCCGGAAAAGTCACGGTAAAACAGCGGCGGCAACGACCGGAACGACGCGGCGACAACGACGGCAGGCAGCGCGCCGGGCGCTGCGCTGCGCGACGCCGGGCCGCGGCCCACGCCATCCCCGAGAGCGGAGGGACGAGCGCCCTGACCGTCTCCGTGACTCGGAGCTGTCGGGCTCACTCCCTCCTTTGCCTCCGCGTGCGTGCGTGCGTCACTGCCGTGCCCGCTGCCCCGGCCCTCCCGCCCGTGCCCGCAATAAATAACTCGCCTTCTCTCCTCCGTTCTCACCTCCGTCCGACCGCGCTCACCACCCTCTCTCTCTATCTCATCCGCCTTGACTTTTCACGTTGTGTTCCGCGCTGCTGCTGCTGCTGCTGCATCTCGCCTCGCCTCTCCACTCCACACCTGAGAGAGGGAATCTCCCAATCCTCCCACTTGCGACGCGCCGGGTTGGCGGCGGCGGCGTGGTTGCTTGGCTCTGTTTTCCGTGCGGAGTGTGGTGACTGCTTGCTTGACCGGAGCGCGCGGGCATTGGAGGAGGAGACGAGGCGGCGTGATCGATGGGGAACTGCGTGGCGAGCGGGGGCACGACGGTGACGGCGGCGGGCGCGGCAGGGGAGGACGGGAGGCGGCGGGGGAGGAGGTGGAAGGCGCCGCGGGAGGATCAGCTGGGCTCCGTCCCAGGCCGGATCTTCTCCAACGACGGCCGCAGCCGCACCGCCGCCGTGTACACGCAGCAGGGGCGCAAGGGGATCAACCAGGACGCCATGCTCGTCTGGGATGTAAGCCTACGAATCTCTCCTTCTCTCTGGCTTCCTTCCTCTCCCGGCGCGGTCGATTCGGGTTCTCCTTCCCCGATTTGCGGTTGTAATGGTGGTGACGCTGTCGCCGTGGCAGGGGTTCGGCGGCGAGGAGGACGTCGTGCTGTGCGGGGTGTTCGACGGGCACGGGCCGCACGGCCACCTGGTGGCGCGCCGGGTCCGCGACGCGCTGCCGCTGCGGCTCATGTCCGCCGTGCGCGCGTCCAAGGCTGGGATGGACATGACGGCCGCCGCGTGGAGGAAGGCCTTCTCGCGCGCGTACAAGGCCATGGACAAGGACCTCCGCTCCCACCCCACCCTCGACTGCTTCTGCAGCGGCAGCACCGCCGTCACCGTCCTCAAGCTCGTACGTGCCACACGAGAGTCTCCTCTTCTCGTCCATCCATCCATCCATCTCTCTCCGTCCGTCGTCCCTCCAAAGTCGCAAACGTCAAATCAGTTCTGTTGGATGTACGCGTCCGTCCGCTCACGAGTGATTTCCGCGCGCAGGGCTCGGATCTCTACATGGCCAACATTGGGGACTCACGCGCCGTCCTCGGCTCCAGGGACTGCGCTGGCGGCGGCATGCTGGCCGTGCAGCTCACTGTTGACCTCAAACCTGATGTCCCCAGTACGCAACTACAGTACATTCGCCCACATTTAACTTGGCGGTCCTCGCGTGTTTTGGTTCCAGGACTGAAATTCTGACTTGATTTCAGGTGAGGCGGAGCGGATCAAGAAGTGCAGGGGCAGGGTGTTCGCGCTGCAGGACGAGCCGGAGGTGCCGAGGGTCTGGCTGCCGTTCGACGACGCGCCAGGCCTGGCAATGGCACGGGCGTTTGGGGACTTCTGCCTCAAAGACTACGGTGTCATCTCCGTGCCGGAGTTCTTCCACTGGTCGCTCACTGAAAAGGACCAGTTCGTCATCCTTGCATCGGATGGGGTAATTGTCTAAACCTTTGCTGTTCTCCTCTGTGTCGTTCGTGGATATTTCACTTTGAAAAGATATGATTTTGAGAATATCTCTGTCCCGTGCCCTTATCTTTTCATCAGAACATGATTAGTTGTAATGTAATGTCAATCTGCCGCACTTTCGCATTCGTGATCTAAGCAGCTGCACATGGTGGGCCTTCAGGGTCCAGGATGTCCCGTGCATTTCATTGAAGCTAAAAGAGAATTCATGATCATACCTACGAGTGATCCACTCTTTTGACTTCAAAATGTTATAGCTTTAGGGGTTGGTTGATAAACTGTCATCATGACCAGGCGCAAGAATAATAATTTCCGTGGTCCGTCACTTTCCTGCCCGCTGCGTAGATAATGATTCGCCAGCCTAACACATTAACATACTAGGCAACGTATCCTATGAGAACCAGGTTCGTGTGAGAACTATGAGAACTCCAATCTGGGTCACATGATCTTGATTTAAGGGGGCGTATAGGGAGAGGTGGGAGGGGGAATTTGCAAAAGTATGATTAAGTGGACGGTGATTTTGTAAATCCCCCCTCCCATCTGAATTCAAGCGCACCATTGGATCAAGATCATGTGACCCAGATTAGAGTTCTCATAGTTCTCGCACGAACCTAGTTCTCATAGGATACGCTGCCAACATACTAACACCCTTCTTTGCTGCATCGTCACCTCCTGTTATTGTTTGCTGTATTTCAATTGTTAAAACTTATCCAAGTTCAACCGCACACTTGGATTTAATCTTTGTGATGTGATCATGTGAACTTTCTTACCTGAAAAGTTAGAAATTGAGCTGACGGCATAGGGAGTATTCAATGTGTTACACGAAACTAAACGCCTTGGTTCATTATCTATGCATCCCAATAATATTGATTGCCACTGGGCCAACCTGAATTTCTATCAATTCTGATTGATCCATTTTCTGTTTAAATAGTTTATCATGCAAACTTGTGGAATTTTGTATTAATAGACTCACTCGACATATTCATATCCGGCTGTCACTAGAAGATTAATAATTTGCCTTGATGCATATCTTTTCGTTCAATCAAACTGATCTGTTGAGCCAAAATAAAGTCAAGATGTATTTTGAGCCAGCATGGCCCTGAATGATTTAAGCATCTGGCATTAAGAACAATAGATGTGTCAAATACGTCAGGATGTCACCTATAAAGTGTGGACCTATCAAAACTAGAGAGTGAGATATGGACTCTACAATTCATTCCTTCAAATAGTACTACATCGTGTGACATCATGTGAGAGTCTCACAAGGAAACTTTATTTTAGGTTCCACTTTTTTTTACCCTTTTTAGCTGACACCTTTACTTGATTACCTTCTAATTATCGGATTATGGTGCAATCTACCAAAAGAAATATTTTGCCATGGTTGAATTTTAAATTCTCTGTTGAAATTGTTGTGGCTGGTGAAGAAGATAAATCATTTTACCCTCTGAATGGACTTGTCTAAATCATTTTAAATTCTTTTAGTAGACAACTAGTTCTGTCGATTTTTAAGTCACTGTCTGGGTAATTGATTTTGCCTTTTGTAGCTGTTGCTTATTGCAAAGCATTGCTTCTGTAGCCTTCTTTGGCATCTATGTTTTTAAAAAGAAGTTGAATAGCATTCGTGTCGAATCAGCAAGTGCATATTGTAATTGGTCTACTTACGGATGCGTGATAGAATCTCTCTGTTTGTCCTTGCGTCTTCTTTTGTTTGGGCTCATTTCCCCTGCTTCTACATGGTTTTACTTGACAAAGTCACACATGATGCGCCACTTGGCAGATTTATACTTCTGTTACTTTAATACTGATGCAAATGATGTAGGTCTGGGATGTCCTTAGCAACCAAGAGGCCGTCGACATAGTGTCCGCGTCCCCAAGCCGATCAAAGGCAGCAAAATCCGTCGTCGAGGCAGCTAATCGTGAATGGAAAACCAAGTACCCGACATCAAAGATCGACGACTGTGCAGTGGTTTGCTTGTATCTGGACGGCAAAATGGACCATGAGCGTGACTCAACGGCTTCTATGGACAACATCAGCATTGACGAAGGTTCAGTAGCGGACCCGAATGAAGCGCAGGAGGAGCCGACGCTGACCCGGAATTTCACAGTCAGGACAGTCGCGGGGAGTGCTCACGAGAAGGCTCTGTCAGGCGCGGCAGATGCGATGGTCGCCGGCGCCGCCCACGATCAGAATTGGTCAGGCCTCGACGGCGTCACGCGGGTGAACTCGCTCGTCCAGCTTCCCAGGTTTTCCGAGGAGAAGGCGATCGGCTGAGGAGCCGGCATTCTTTGTTCTTTCTTTTAACTTATTTTCTCCTGTTGTGAATCTAGTTTAGTTGCCACTTGTTTCAGATAGAAACGAAATGATCTTGTGATATCTTTAGGCGCCTGGCAAGCGTCTCAGCCTCTCTATGCTTGGAGCTTTGACTTTTTTTTAACAAAACAAAATTGTGCTACATCTAACTAGGTGTGCAATTTTGTTGTGTTAAAACGAACGAACACAGCCGATGCTCCTAAGCGCAGGGGTCGGGAACGCGTGCTGGGCGCCAGTCATCTGGGATGATGACCCTGTCGGGTGACCTGTAAATTCTCCACCGGCACTTGGCTTTGTAGAGAGATGTGTCTGTCTGGACTTTTCCGGCTGTAGCCTTAGCTTTTGTTGACAGGGCGCTGTGCGCTGTGTCGACCGGGGGGACTTTTGCCGAACGTTAGTTCGTCTGCACGCTATCCATGGCGCCGTGGCTTTGTTCGCTTGCCGTTTTTGCCCTTCTCGGTCGAGATCACCCACCCTGGTTTGACGGTACGTGTGTTTACTGGATCTTGTCTGCGATGTAACCAGCCCATTGTACCGTACTGCGCGGTTTGACGGTACGTGTGTTTACTGGATCTTGTCTGCGATGTAACCAGCCCATTGTACCGTACTGCGCTGTACAGGTACCCGTGCGAGGTTCACGGGTCTAATTGGTCGTGCTCCCTGATTTGTCATTTCCTTTAAATTTTGCGTCCAATTTGGCCATTTCTGCTCCTCTCCAGAACCAAAGTATAGCGTCGCTGTGAGCAAACTGATCCGGAAGGTCGATGTGCAGAAATGGAACATGGATGGGCACGTCAGGGTCTGGACCATGGAAACTGAGAACCCTCTGGGCTCGTTCGCAACGATCTCTTCCAACTCAGCCAGCATGGCCAGTTTCCGGTGCACGTTGTGATCTTCTTGTTCAGGCGAGTAGTAGCATGTTGCCTGTCGATAAGGGTGGGGCGACATTTCCGTTTTGTCCTCGTTGCCATTTCTGTTCCTTTGTGGCGCCTTCAGGCGGGAGACGACCCTGGCCACTGGTTTGACGCAACGCGACGGAGGTGTACTGCTTGTAATAATGGAAGGGCGCGTCCTGACGTACACGGCGGCGGCTGATGCGCGTAGAGCAGTCGAGCAGAGGACGACGAGACAAGACCCTTCCGTAGTTCCATGATGATTGAAGATTGACGAGATGAGGCAGGGCAGGCGTCCGGGAGAACCGTACCGCTGCCGACGAGTCCGGCAACCCGTCACGTGACGTAGATTTCGCATCCTTTCTGTCGCTGACCTCGCTCGACATGGCACCGGTGCGATCTACCAAAGGCTGCAGTCTGCAGAGTGCAGGGCTCCGTGTTCTTCTCCGTGGGAAATCAACAAATCGTTTCATGATGATGGAGAAGTAAGAAGAATTCGTTCTTCTCCATGGGAAAACTACGTGCTCGGCCTGGAACGATCAGGTCCACAGTGACACACAGGCCATGCTCGGCGTGCAGAAAATGACGGGAAGATTTGAGCGTGATACGGTGCGAGACTAATGGATATCTTCTTCGAGGTGCAAAAATGTGAAGTGAAGGCCTCCACGCAGGATGCAGACGATCTTTTAACTTCGTTTTCAGTTTTCACGATCTTATAAAGTTTTCAGTTTTCACGATCTTTTAAAGTGCTCTTGCGAAGCCAGTAGCATCACTGACTAGTTCACAGAGAGGTGCTTGGCTTGTTGCCGTACACACGCATTTGGAGCGCGCGACAAAATATCTTTGAAACGACTTTACAGGATTCTCGGTGACACCACTGGAGAATGCAACGGGCGCAGCAGCTGATTTTTCAGGAAATGCAGGATTCAGAAACCCCGCAATCTAAAGGAGGCCTCAATTATGCAGAAATTTTGTACTGCTCTCTGTACGGTGGCGTTGTGGTGTTAACTTGCCAACTGAAATTATTCAGACATTTCGGTCGGCTGAGGCCTAGTTAAACCACCAAATTTTTTGTTGCAAATTATAGAAGCGCTTACTCATGTAGGCAGACCGGCAAATCGTGGAGTAATCTGCAGGTACGTCGTCGTTGATTTCTTGTCTCACCTAGTACTAATAGACGCCTTGGGGTGCAAGAACCTTTGCATGTATTTTTTACTAGTATAAGGCCCAGGCCACGTAGACTAGAGGCATGAACCACGGCCACGGAAAAGGTCGCGAGCCGACATCCGTACAAGACATATAAACATGAAGACCGGTCAATTCAACGATGACGATACCGTCGACACGAAGGAATGGTCAAATCTGAACAAGCGCCACGCACTAGTTGCACCCAGCTGTCTGGGACTTCGCTTCGCGTCGCGTCGCACGAGCCAACGAATCAGGCCGAGGACAAGCCAGCGAATCCACGCTCGCTGCCTGCCGCGAGCCCGCGACAGGAGGTGCCGTCCAGCCAGCGCGCACTCTCACGCTCACGCCCCAGTTCCCCACCCCCAACAAGGTTCGTTCGACGAGGAGACCCTGACCGCCGGGGCCCTCTCGCCTCTGTCCGCGTTCGCGACGCTGACCCGGCCTCGCTGGCCGCGCTTGCGCACGAGCCCGCGCGCGGAAATGGTCAGGGAAAGTTCAGAAAAACGGCGTCGGTCAACAGGTCGGGTTAGCACGAAGGAACGCGCGAGCTGTGCAAAGCTTTCCCTGCGGTTTGGAGTCCAGCTCAACGCGCGCGTACATGGCATATATATAAGATTACGACGACGGCGAGCGAGGGAGTAGGACGAAGAGAACGAACCGGAGGAAGCACAGGCACACGCACAGCAGCGGCGGGGGAGCATGCGCGTCGAGGCCTCTGCAACAGCGGCGGCGGCGATGAGTTCTTCTCGCGCGGTGGCAGGACGCGACAGCAGGCTGCCGGCGGCGGCAGGAAGCGCACGGCCGGTGACGCCGAGACCGGTGGGAAGCGGCGGCGCGTCGCCGTCGTCGGGGCGGCCGGAGTGCAACTGGTGGGGCGCCGCGGGCCGGCAGCAGCAGCAGCAGCAGGCGACGCCGAGGCGGGCGAAGAGCAGGGGGGCGAGCAGCAGGCCGCCGCCGGCGCGCGTGCTGCCCACGGGGAAGGGGAACCGGGAGCTGGTGCGGCGGGCGCTGTCGCCTCCGGCTTTCGCCGCGCGCGGGGTCCTTCGGAGGAGGTGGAGCTTCCGGCCCGCGCCGAGCCGGCTGCGCCACGCGTCCGCGCCGTCCCCGGCCTCGCCGCGGCCGCGGGCCGTCGTGATTAGTAGTAGTGCTACTTCTTCCGATCGATGAGATCCTGATTCCTGATTAGTTGTACAGAAATCCGGGATCGGCTGTAGACTTACCCAGTTTCTTGGTGTTTTGGTTGGTTTTGATCATGAGCAATGGCCAGTGGAGTTTGAAATGACGTATGGGAAATTAACGATGTGTGGTGCTCAACAAACAATATTGTCATCTGTTTACCTCATTCCATTCGTTGAGAAATGCATAGTACTTCCTTTTAAACACCGACGCGACGATACAGTGGAAAGTGCAGAATCTTTCTCAGCCTCCTCATCCGGTCCGCGAGCTCCCGCGCCCTTCTACTGCTCCCGCGCCCTTCTACTGCCAGCTGATTAATGAAACTCCTGCAAGGCAGGCCAAGCAGCCCAACACAGGAACGACGAAGCGCTGGCTGGCCGCACGGCTGTAGCATGTCATTTGCAATTCACAGACTCACAGTTCACACTGCAGGGGGCGCTCAGCTGTGACGCAATTTAACATGAGTGGCTGAAACACTAAGCAGAACAATTGCCGAAGCTAAGTAACTGACATCGTCGGCAGTGTTTTAGATGACCTACATTATAGTATTTGTTTTATCTTTGTATGATCCATTTTTTATCTTTGTATGATCCATTCCTACGCATGGAGTGTACATTTTTACCTGCAGATCATCCCGGAAAAATATTCGACGCAAACCACACATTCGATGAAATTTTAAAAATCTTCTTGAAAAACTTACTTAGAAGTGTTAAAAATTATAAAACTTGGCATACGTGTAGAGGACATGGTGAGAAATATGCGTACAAAAATTAAGATGAAAACTCGTTTTCTATTAAAAGATACAAAAATGACAAATCATGGGGGAAGAGACAAAAATATTGCACATCTATTGTTTTGTCCTTTTCCTCCTCTTTCTTCATGATTTTTTATTTTTGTATCTTTTAATAGAAATTCAATTTGGATCTCAAATTTTATGTGCCTGTTTCCCACCATGTCCTATACATGTATAACAAATTTTATATTTTTTCGAAACTTCTAAGTAAGTTTATTGAGAGGGCTTTCACGATTCCACCGAATGTGAGGGTTGCATTGAATATTTTCCCGATCAGCACACAGCGCAGAAGAGTAAAGTTGCAGCAGGCTAGTGGCTAAGATTGTGCAAACCAAACAAAAAAAACAAGAAGAAGAAGAAGAAAAAGAAGAAAAGTATTCTTAATAGGCTAGTACGGAGTATATATCGAAAAAGGGATTTGCCTGAGGTCTGGAAACTACTTGTATTATCACGGAGAAAAAAAAAAGGCACAACATCTTCTTAGGATCTCCATCACAAAAATGAATACGTCAACCCCCTCAGTAATAAGACAGATATTAAGCATTTCCTAAAAAAAGACAGATATAAAGCATCATAAGAACCAATTGGTACTATTTACATACAATTAATACAAAGCTTAACTGCTTATTCCACGACACTTTCTATGTGTCATATTTTCCAGCTCCCTCTTTATACTGAAAAATAGATGTGCCTTTAGGGCAGGTACAACGCTACACGTAAGCAGTCTCATAGGCCGTCTCATGCAACGCCATATAAGATTTTTGATGAGGTGGAAAAGAGAGAGGGAGGAAAAAGAAAGAGACGATTGTTTCGCGAGGCAACCACCTCAAGCGCTAAAATTTAGGAGTATGAGACGACTTACACTCTATTGTACGAGTTGTAGTTGTCATGCAACTCATAAACATTCCTTTTCTCATCCATAAATTAAGGAAAGATGCAATTACTATGAGACAACTAAAACAATCATTCATTATATATATAGTCTCATAAATCGTTTTAATATTACGTGTCATGCATGAAACCATCTATGAGACAACATCTTTGTACCTGCCCTTAGTCTGTAGTATTTCCACCTTGTTAATAGACTCGTTAACATGTTAGAGCATTGGACCCAGTGAGAGTACACCATGGAACGTGTGAAGTACTACCATAAGAAATATATATACTTGCGGCACAGAAGGAACTCCATTTAATTGTCCTGTCCTAAACATGCTCGTCTGGGGACACTTTTGCGAAGGTCCGTCCCATGATGTTTCAAACCTAGATTACTGCAGACCTTTAAAATTTTCTCCAGCAAAGCGATGGTAATAAAAGCAGCGATCCTGTTGAACAAAATGAAGCGGCAACACGAGCCTAATGAAACATCAAAATGTGACAAACGTCCCATGAGTTTAAAGGTTCGTATAGAAGACCTTTGTTCTTTTGATAAAGACACAAGACGAACATTAACTTACACGTTTAGAACAGCATTCACTGAGCGTTGCAAGGAGCAGAGCAATCCTCCAGATTAGTGTTCAAGTAGGAAGCGCGTTGTGTTTCAAACTTTCAAAGCGATTTATATTTCTACTTGTCTCTGGCACCCAAAAGGTTAATGTTCTGATCGGACTTGTAAAACGTACCCTGAACTGAAACAAAAACACACGCCGTTGCCGCCTTGTTCAACGTCACCAGAGAGCACTTCATCGTGCTTGGACAGACAAAATACAGGGGAAAAGAAACCAAAGCTCGACTACACAAGCAAATTGCCAAGGCAGAACTGGTTTAAATTTGGTGCAAGAGCATGGTCGAAATCTGCCCGATGCAAGAAGCATTAACATACAAGTCGGCAAGGCAATAAGGATCCATAACTAGCTTGTTTCCGACCTGCTAATGTTCATATGACTCATAATAACACTTACTGAAAAACGGCCTCCAAAACTTTTGACAAAACAAATTTAAGCTAGTGCTGTGGACCTGGAATCCACAGTAACAGACAGGATACCGAACTCGTGTTTTCTCAGCCTCACAACTTTCCCTCTGTCGAGAGCATGGTGCTTCAGAGCGGGCAGGGTGGTACTTCGAGTGTTGAACCAGCCTGTATCTGACCCCATCCGATGAGACGCCAATGCTTCTCAACACGCCTGCTCAGGGCAACCTTCTCTCCTTTGCTTGTGCAGACAGGCGCGGTGAGCTGTAGCTTGGCAAGATCATTCTTAACAGCAACCACACGGGCACCTGTGGACATAGATCCTATGTTAAGCATCAGGATCTCACCCTTCGCGAGCTTAGACACCTTCCCTGCCTTCTCTGTTCCTTTAGTCCTCACACCCAGCAGCCTCCGGAGAAGGAAGAAATTGATCTGCAAAGCAAGGTTCAACGATACAGATGTAAGTAACAGCTACTTCTGTCAATCTCAAATCTTTATGGAACAGAGTTTACAAACCTCAAGCTCCACATAAACATCAGGTAATGAGCCGACTTCACCGAGAACCTGGCCAACCAACCTATCAGCACGCGTTAAAGTTGGATCCATGGTTGTTCCCACACCAATAAGCCCTCCCGGCACAGCGAATTGGAGTTCATTCTGCTCAGCATAAAGCGAGACAATCCTTGAGTAAATTGGGGTGCATTTGATGTTTCCACTCTCGTCTTTCATGACAATTCCAGGACGGACTTCAATCTTCTGGTTAACCCTCAGAACTCCCTGTAAAGAAGCATTGTTGTTTAGTTCGCATCAATCACACCAAAACAGAACAGTAGGAACATAACTGTATGTACATACTCTGAGGATGCTTCCACCTGCTACACCACCCCTAATTTCATCAACCTCTGAACCGGGCTTATTAACATCAAACGATCGAATGACTATCATATTAGGAGGTGAAGTGAAGTTCCTTTCAGGGATGGGGATTTTTTTCACAATGTATTCACAGATCACATCAATGTTGTACTTCAGCTGAGCCGATATAGGCACCACAGGAGCACCTTCAGCTATTGTGCCCTGCTCAGATAAGCAAAACAAAGGATCAATACAGGAAAGAGAAGACATGTACTATGGAGAAATGGCAACCAGTATTGACCTGGATGAATTTTTGGATTGCTTCATGCTGGTTCATCGCTGCACTTTCCTGGATAAGATCAATCTTGTTTTGCAAAATGATAATATGCTGGAGACGCATGATTTCAACAGCTGCAAGATGCTCGGATGTCTGGGGTTGTGGGCAACTTTCATTCGCTGCTATCAACAGTAATGCTCCATCCATAATTGCAGCTCCATTAAGCATGGTAGCCATTAGAATGTCATGGCCCTATTAAAGGAGATACATATTATTGTAACATATAAGCATTTCATAATATCAGGGAACAACTTGACAATCTATCTTATGACACAACAGTCAATGCAGTCCAATGTTTGATCATACTGCTTTTCAGCATCAATTATTTACCGCATAATGCAACAACAACCCCATGATCATAAGTGACAGAAAGTGCAGTAAAAAGAACTATATGAAACAGAGTGGTACAAAGCTATCACTTGCTTAATTGCATGCAGCAACGTCAATAGGCACTTAGGGTGGGACAATATAAAAGGGTTCAATCTTTGAAAAATGGTATACAATATAATATACATAGGATGAAGGTAACTTTTACCATACCGGGCAATCAACGAAAGAAACATGCCTCAGAAGCTTCATCCTGGTGTTTTCAAACCCAGGAACATCACAGACAGGGCTATCTTCTTTTCCGCTTCCATAGGCCCTTTATGTAAGGGAAAGAAAGTCAATACATGGTGTTGGGCTTGACAACACAACATTGAATTATCACTTAATTGGAAAAAAATAATTTGATTCTGAGAAACAACCATTTGAAAATGCAAGCATGATCCTCACAAAATATTTGCTGGAAAAAGAATTTACATTGATACAAAAGTTGAGCAAGTTTACAACATTCATGCTGAGTTCTTCTATGCCTAGTTTAACAGGTGATAAATTAGTAGCTCATCATAATTGGCAGAAAACTGTGGCATTTAGGGTATGATGAACATACTTGTAGCACATTGGCCGCGGACATCTGTCATCCTCACATTTGTAGATCTTTGCATTAGCATAACCCAGCTTTATAGTGATGTTACGCTCCAGCTCATTCTTGAACCGAACGGTCTACAAATCAAAAGTTAAACATCAAAATATTTATAGAAGATACGGAGAATATCAAACACAAATGTTGTGAAAACATCAGTAGCTAACCCATCTAGATCATTGTAATAGGTGCTCCAAATAAAAGGATGAGCCACAACAGTGAGTTTACCAACATTGTAATAAATGTTCACAAAAATATCAAACAAATTCCAAGATACTTCCATGAATTCTATTTCAACAAAATGTATAATGTATTCCTGTCTTGAATTTCAAAGTTGCCAAAGAATTTATCAGTGATGCATCAATCGAACTCTAAATAAATGACATCTTAGCATTACATGACAATGTTGGAGTAATATGGAGAGTACACAGGCAGTTACTGACAAATGTCATGTATAATTGTCAGCCATATACATAATTTAAACTCGCATAGAAAAGAAAACATGACACTGGAATATGTAAATCATACCTGAACTCCAGATATAGCTTTCACAACAGTAGACTTTCCGTGAGCCACATGGCCAATGGTACCTGTGAATAAAGTCAGGAAAAATATTATGCCAATGCAGGGCTGTGCTTCGCATATTTGATTGCTATACAAATGCCATCTCCGCCTATGTTGTCAGCAGTCAACATAGCCAGTCCCAAGCCTGGGTAAATGGAGGAAGGGTTGTGATAGGCTAGGCGAGCCAACAACTAGACCTAGCCAATCTGATGGAGATGAAACAACAAAGTTGTTGTACATAGGCCCTAGCTTAATTCATAGGAGTTTCATTAATAAGCCCAAGGCTTTTAAAGTTATACAATATGAATCCATCATTTGCATCTTCATTAGGTACAAATCACATAAGAGTGTATATTTCTTGCCAAAAAAAATGACATGGGACAGAAGCAAACAACAATGTTGTATTGAGTGTGAAATTTCAGTCTCATAGGCAAGACATATGAGATGCAACCAAGAAATATAGGTCTACAAGAAATGTATGTTGATGAAGAACTACAGTGCACTTCATTGCATGGTACTAAATATCCAGTGCTGAACGCTGACGACGGATGGCTTGATAATTCTTTAGAATTCAGAATAGCTTCGGTACATAAATAAACTTAAGAATAACTAAGTTAATCAGGTGTATTGATACCACATCAGAGAACAGTAAAACCTCGCTAGGGTCAGGGTGATTGAATCCTTACCAATGTTGATGGTCGCTTGGCGTGAGATAACTTCAGGTGACAGCGGGTGGAGCTTGGTCACATCAAGCTTGCTTAAGTCCTGCTCCATGAGTCCTCGGCGAGCCATCTTGGAAACTACAAAATGGAACCAGGCGCCTTGTTCAGTCAGTACTAAGCGGACCCACCAATCGGGCGAGGTAGGGCAGACGCCCTATCTAACGCCAGCGGAGAGCGCTGCTGCCTGCCGCTTTCGAGTCCAGGAAGAAGTAAGAGATGAAAATTCCTCTCCCCAATCCCCATCCTCATCCCAGCCCCCGCTCCCGCGCAGGGGATCGACCCATCCCCGCTACATCCAGCCTAAATGTCAACTAAAAAAGGGAGGAGGGTTAGAGGATTGGGGAGGAGAGCTCAGTTCTCACCTTCTGTAGAAGCTAGAGGAGCAGGAGGGTTGTGGCCGCGCTTGCTGCCGTGCGCCTGGCTCCGTCGTCCTTGCTGCGCCGCTGCGGTGGATCCGAGCTTGTGTGGCGGCGGCGGGCTAGGGTAGGAGGAGTCGAGGAACCTGTTCGACCTCTGCCCTGCTCAAAAGCAAACCCCTGGTCACGACCGGGCCTTATTGGGCTGTTTCACATATTTGCTGTAACATTGAGCAGGCCTCCTGTCTACGAGCGGGCCTTGTTGGGCTGCTTCACGTATCTTGCGACTTTGAGCAGGCCTCCTGTCTAAGGGCCCATTGGCTTTCAGGGCTCATTTGGCTGTCTTGGAAATATTTTTTTGGGTGAAAAAAATCTTATAATTCTTAAAAAGATAAAAAAATATATTGGATGCCTTATATTTCATCCATATAAAATGATTCCATGGGATCTAATGCTTCCACAATCTTCTTATATATTTACTAATTGGAGGCTCTTTTTGAAGCCCTCATGTTAATCGAAAAAAAATTCAAGAAATTCTGATAAAAAAGCAAAACATCCGTCCGCTAATTTAGACTCTTAACCACCCGTAGCCATTAGATCTTAAGTAATCCTTTCCCCATCTCACGTACCATCAACGCTAGGTCGTCCCTGTCTCACGGAGCGCTGCGATGGGAGGAGACGAAGGAGGGCGCTGCGCCGCCACCACACCGCGGCTATGGCAGGCGGCCTCCGCAGCCACCAGGTTGAATAGACGGAGCACTCTCCAGTCTCAACTAGCCTCCACAATAATTCAGATCAGTTCCATGGCGTCTCAAGGTGAGTATTTAGCCAGATCAGTTCCAATTAATTCAGATCGTTCTGTTCTTTGAGGAGATTACATCTGCATCTGATCGCGTTCCTCTTTGTTGGTATGAAGGATGCATTGGTTTCCATCACCACACAACACTGATCGACCACAATAGCAGAGACCAGAGGGAAGGGCAAGGAGCGGCAGTTGCCCTCATCACTGTGACACCTGCAAGCAAAGCCTCTCGAGCGCTTAGTATCAAGGCACAGGAACTGCACTCCAGCACACCTCCGACTTCCAATTCGTCAAGGTGAGGCCTTTTATCTGAAAAAACGAAAATTCAATGTGAAACCATCGCTTCCTGGTGCATGTGTAATGTGTTTTGTGGTGCGTGTATAGGTGACGAAGGATCTGGAAGCTGCAGCTCGATATAGCCTCATGGAGGTCTTCAAAGCCGTGTCCCGGGCACAGCGCATGCATAGACTATAACCTCTGAAGGGCTATTGCCCCTCCTGGCTCAGATGTGCTGTTAAGTCTACAGTTTCTGACTGCTGTTGATCACGATCACATCAACTGAGGCAACAAGAAGAAAACATGAACTAGGAGTATAAAAAGAAAGAGAAGACGAGTAGGAACGAGTTCATGATTATGCTTCCGAACGGAACTAATGGCCTGGATTTGCCCCGACGGGATACTTCTGGTGTCACAGGAGGACTGTATGCGATGGTCAAGCTGAGTTGCCTTAGCTGTCCATTTTATTTTCATGGATTCGTTTCATATCCAATATCCTTCCTATGGAGAGAAAAAGGCGAGTCTCTAATGGTAGTCACGCAAACACCAGAGACTCTATGGAGAGACAAAACGTTAGTGTCTAATGCATGTTCATGTTCTTCAAGGGCACCCTTAAGATTATACAATTGATGTCTCTGTAAATATGAAATATACTTTTCTAAAAAAATCAAGCATATGCAATTGAAAATCTCGGCATACACTCTGCATACATCAAATGTACTATTGGAAAATAATAACTAAATGCTATTTATCAAACAACAGACGCAACTTAGTTGAGCTTACTGAAAGCTAAGGTAATCTAGGTAGCGGACCGCCTAAGCCTTCTTTATATATCGACATGCCAATATGCATCATCCAGGAATATTTAATTCATAGAATTATACTGTATTTCTGTACTTGAACATGAGAAGTTAGTTTTCTATATCTACTTTTAATTCATCTTTAAAAAAATACTATTATGTGCCCTTGATTTTTGTATGCAGGTGTTGTTTTGCACATTTCCAATTTCTAAAATTTGATGTGCATTATGTTTGATAGTTAATTTGAAGGCAACGTATCCTATGAGAACCAGGTTCGTGTGAGAACTATGAAAACTTCAATCTGGACCACATGATTTTGATCCAATGAGGCGTATGAATTCAGGTGGGAGGGTGGATTTGCAAAATCACCCCCCACTTAATAATACTTTTGCAAATTCCCCCTCCCACCTCTCCCTATATGCCCCCCTTAGATCAAGATCATGTGGCCCAGATTGAAGTTCTCATAGTTCTCACACGAACCTGGTTCTCATAGGATACGCTCCCTAATTTGAATGCATATGACTGGAACTATTGTTGCATGTTACAATATGTGTTGTACTCATAATGTTGTGTGTTCAACTGTGACAACAAGTCATTGACACAAACATATTCCTTTCAGTTTTCAGTTAACCACATTAGCTAAACAATTTGAGAGAACCCGTCCCTTAAAGAATTGATACTTGGTCTTCGACTGAAATGGAGCAGGCCACTTAGGTTTAATACCTCTATATATAATTAACCAAACCAGAAACACCATTTTTCATTTTTTTCAGAATAATATACTACTTTCAGGTGATTTTAACAAGTGATTCAGTTGGATATATATTCCTTAAAAGCATGTGTGCATACGGTTTGTAACAATTGAAATCCTTTTGTCCTTTTTTCCGAAGATAATCCAGCAATTTTTTTGGCCAATAAATCTATAGGATTCCTCAAATGTTAAAGTTAAGTCCCATTGTTTTATTTCTAAAGAAGTAATTTTTTTCTTTTATACCCACTGCATACTGTGTCATAACTCATAACCCCATTTGAGTTATATTATCATTGTCTTGACTCCAAAAGCTTTCATCTTTTCTCTATAGGTTTTGCCCAACTCAGTGAGCTGTATGTGTTTTCCTTCTTTCTGATTACTATGTTGGAATGAAGCATTTGACTCTATTGTTCAATAACATGGCTTTTCGATTTTCGTAATGTTAAGAGTAAAATACTTGCTATTTCTTTTGATTTCTTTTTTCTTTACTTTATATGGCAAGTTGATCATTTGTCCCTGCCTTCTTGGTTTACTGAAGCTGCAGCTTGCTTTGTTCTGGCAATTCGATAAATAATTTTCTGTAACGATTCACTATTACTTTAGTTAGGAACAAATCGATGTAGTGGCTGAAAGGAAGCCTATTTCGATGCACATTTTTTCTCCTTGATAATTGTTCCATTCACACTAGATGCAAGGTTGACATAGCTGTATCTATGCATCCCCTTCCACCTTGATAACTCTTATTTAGCTCTTATGTTCAAATGACACATCGCTTCATAATAATATTTGTCCAATATCATTACATTCTGCTATGATACCATAATTTATTCGGTAAAAGTATACCAAGAAAATGCGATATGTTAAATATTTGGTTTTATCACATAAGTATGCAACTGTGTCACGTAGTCTGCATAAAGAATAAAACTGATTCGAATGAGGATGTGCACCACATCAACCGGATTTTTATTTAAAAAAATACATTCATCTTTTCTCTATAGGTTTTGCCCAACTCAGTGAGTTGTATGTGTTTTCCTTCTTTCTGATTACTATGTTGGAATGAAGCATTTGACTATATTGTTCAATAACATGGCTTTTCGTAATGTTAAGAGTAAAATACTTGCTATTTCTTTTGATTTCTTTTTTTCTTTGCTTTATATGGCAAGTTGATCATTTGTCCCTGCCTTCTTGGTTTACTGCAGCTGCAGCTTGCTTTGTTCTGTCAATTTGGTAAATAATTTTCTGTAACGATTCACTATTACTTTAGTTAGGAACAAATCGATGTAGTGGATGAAAGGAAGCCTATTCCGGATGCACATTTTTTCTCCTTGATAACTGTTCCATTTACACTAGATGCAAGGTTGACATAGCTGTATATATACATCCCTGCACCTTGATAACTCTTATTTAGCTCTTATGTTGACATAAGTATTCCTGCTTCAAATGATACATCGCTTCATAATAATATTTGTCCAATATTATTACATTATGCTATTATACCATAAATTTTTTGGTAAAAGTATACCATGAAAATGCGATATGTTAAATATTTGGTTTTATCACATAAGTATGCATCTGTGTCATGTAGTCTGCAAAAAGAATAAAACTGATTCGAATGAGGATGTGCACCAGACCTGATATTTTCAATAAAATAGGCATACAAGAAAACCATACTTATGTGAATACTAGCAATTTGCCCGTGCATTGCAACGGGCAGCTATAATTTTGAACAAAATACTGAACATGCACTATTTTGTATCTAATATTTAGTAAGACAAATTTGATTGATGTACTAAATAAAGGAGGATAAACGTTCTGTTTTTATTAACTATACAGAAATCTACAGATAGTGTATGCTCCCGGCTGCTTGTAAATCTTTTCCTTTTTTTTTTTGAGAATCTTGTAAATATTTTCCTTGAGACCTAACCTTTGTACATCTTTTTACTTTTTAATATATATACCTATGACAACATGGCTTTCCCTAACTATTTTCAAAACTATTTAGAGCAATCTCTGACCGATCATGGGCTGGAAAGTAGGGCACAACAGAGAAGAAAAATCACACAACATATGCCCGATCAACTCACCTGGCATGGATCTAAGTCTAATGATTTGATCACCCAACACTTTAAACTACACAAATAGTTAACTTATATTTAGAGCAAGGCTAAGAAGAAAACTCAAAATACCACATTAACAGCAGCATAGGCTGGAACCTCAAAGTTTGAGAATTCTGAAAAAACCTTTTTTACGATATCTGAAATTAATTCTATGGAATATAATAAAACAACTATTTTCTCACATCATAGTGGAATGATGAAATAATCAAATAAATGCTTCCAACGCACAGTTCTAGCGAACATGACAGCAGGGTAAAAATGCAAGGATCTGTAAAGTAAACGGCTAGAAAAGTAGAAACCCATTCACACAGGTGCATGCAAGCAGTGAAACGTAGTCACTGAGGCCCTTCAAACATTTATCATCAAAGCATCGCAACCATACATGTAAGTAACAAAACTTGAGTCTGTTAGCTCAGTGTTCATTGAACTAAAGGATATAAGGCATTTTATCACTCCAAGAAACCTTTTTCTATTTTCAGATTGAGAATTTAAATTGCTCAGCAACAATCCAACAGTGTATATATACCTCCGCACTGAAATCAGTCAGCAGACATACCAATTCCGACGTGTGCAATATGTAGCCTTTTAAAAGTATATTATGTAGGACTCTTATACAAATAAATTTCATATAAGAAGAACCACCGATTGGTCATGTACAATGTGTAAATTTTACCTGTCCTGTAAAGAGCCAGACATGAGCCTAGTGGCTTGGCCGTTCAGTTGATTACTGCAAAAGCGGCCATCCTTGTTGCGACGATGACGGTGGTAGCCATGCCCAAGATCAACTTGTTGTGCGTGCTCGATGACGCCGGTGATGCGGAGCGACCAACCGCTGATGTCGTGCAGATTCGTAGCGAACACCGTTCTCGAGGAGCATCTCAATGATGTAGTTGACATTATTTGTGATGAAGAGAGCTTCCATTGAGCCTCCGAATCGGCCGCATTTGATGGAATAGTCCTGGCGCTGAAGCCAGGCAATTTGTAGAACATCTTGCGGATGAGTCCGAGCTTGCGGGTGGCATCGAAGGGCACGATCACCATATGGATGTCCGTGCAGCCAAACCTAGGCACGAGCTTGACTTGGATGATGGCAACGACCTTGTCACAGGCGCCCTCGATCACCTTCTCTTGGAGGAGCGATCCTTGTAGCCCTTGATGAGGAAGAGGATCGGATCAACCTCATCGACGCCGTCAATGCAGAGATGAATCCTGGCGGCGGCGGCAAGAAGAATCTCAACGTGGGATGCATGGTCGTGTGCTGATTTCCTTTGGCCTGGATCATGACAAAACGACCGCTGGCTCGGCTTTCTCTTTGTCCAGCTCTTCCCCTACATCGTCGCCCTCCTCACGATGAGGGCAGCCGCCACCTGCGCCCTTCTCTCCCCGTTTATATTAGGCTTTGTCCTCCTAGCGCCCTCTCTTCTAATTGGAGTCGAACTCGTTCGGTAGAGGCTGAATCAGACTTGGCAGGCAGAGGGACGAAGATTGAGGTCTGACGATCCTGGTTAACGAGCGAACGAAGGGTGGACGACCGTGTGATTCCAAATCGTGCGTTCCATAGCAATTTCGTCCTGCCGGGCTGACGAAGCATGCAAGTTAGACTTATTAGGTATAGAATTCAACTGAACTTAGTAGGACCACGCTAGGAATTATGTGCTCATAATTTTATTCTAGATGCATATGCAGACAATGATTTTATTCTGAACAAGCCAATCAGCTAAATTCAGTAGTTGAATGGACAATGTCTCCTTTGCATAAAGAACAAAAGAAAAGACCATAGGAAAAAACAATAATTATACTAAACAAAACTTAACGTCAATAAGTAAGAAAATGAATGATGACTAAAGCTGTCTATCATTACAAATTTACAACAGAGAATTAAAGAGTATATCGTGTGAGTTATTTTATTACCCTTCAAGTGGCACCAAAATTGTAACATGCCATCCGTTACCAATGGTATAACTTTTTGTGCCACTCAAAGTTTGGCCCTGCTTTAAGGCCTATTGCAAAAAATAGAATCTGAGTAACACTGCTCAAGCATACTAATATGTTTAAAATGCTAGCCCGTGCACGGGTTGATGGGCTAGTTACAAAAACTACTCCAGGAGTGTTAGATGGTCCTTCAGTTCATAGTATGCTGCTTTACATACTCCAGTTGGAGTTGGACGATGAAGTTCGTTACGAGAGGAACGAAGAAGAGGAGGTTGTGAACGCCTCGAGCCCTGGAGGTTTTACTACTACAACCAACCCAAACTTCTCGCTTGTCCCAGACAATTTGCAAGGTAGGCGAGCGACCATGCCTTACGCGCAAAGGACACGCCACTCCCGAATTCATGTTTTCCCATTGCGCGCGGTGCCTGGGAGCGCGTGACGCGCACACTTCACACGAGCAACAACACCAAACATATTCCTCCTCAGCTCCTCCACTCTCACGGAGTCACACTGTTCGAACGCATACGACCTGAGCCCAATGCGTCCACGGCGCCATGGTCCCGCCCGCCCTCGAGAAGTCAAGCACCGCCGGGGAGGTTACGTGCAATCGCCCCGTGTTCCTCCCCCAAGATGCACAGGTCTGGGAGACCAATCAAACACTGCACTCCCGGTTCGCTTGCTTCACCTGGCAATGGCGCTGCCCTGGTCCCGTGTACTGTCGTCCTCTGTGGATTTCCAGCCCGTGGCTGGCGCTGGGCGCGGACACGCTGTTTCCGGGCTCGCGAGGCAAATGGGCAAGTGATCAGTGAGCAACGGCATACACGATCCGCTTCGCATCAATGCAACGCGAATTACGGGTTTTTCGTACAAGTACCAGCGCCCGGCGCGGCAAGGCGTCGTCATCAACACAACACATCAACAGTATATACATGGCGTGGCCGCTTTTCTTGTTGACGATCTCGGCGGCCCACGGCTGTGGCCGGCCATGACCAGCTCGACGCTGCCCGTGCAAGCCGCGCACTGGGATCCGATTATCACTGGACGCGTGCTAGCTCCCTGCCCGTGCTCGCTGCTGCACAGAAGCCCTGCCTCTTCCCCTGAGTACTGACGTGTAGGGCAGTTCGTGCAACAACCGCCAAATTAACTCGCCGTTCAAGGGAGGTGGGTCGAGTGGCGTGGAGTCGACGAAACCCGGATTTGGTACCGAACGGTACCAGGGTTCCATCGGAAGCTTCCATTTTTAACCTGCAGAGCCTGCCTGCCCCATGCGCGCCAGGCTACAGTACCTCGTCTCTGACTCTCAGGGTTGGTTGGCGTACTTACTGCTAGTACAATCTCGAAGTACGCCTCAATTGAAGTGATGCGAACCATCCGTTTTGCATCGACGCTCCAATCCTGCTCATTGTTTGTTCTGACCTTCGTGGTAGATGCAGTAGGAGTAGGTTGGATTGAGCGGCAAGCAGAACAGCAGCAACTGCCAAGCTGCGGGTGGAGCGGCACGAAGGGACCCCACAAGGTCAATCCAGTTGCCAGTACTACTACTGCAACTTGCCCAAACCGCAAAGTTTAGTCTTCATTTAGAAGGCATGAAAATTCATAGGATATGTACATGAATTTCACACTAAAGAGTTCAATTTCACAACATGATTCGGAAATTCCCGCAATCCGCAGGGGAGGGGGAGGCTTATTAATCGGCCACGCTTGAAAACATACCAATGTTGTTGGTGGTAGTAGCAAAATGCACTGTCTGACTGTCTGTAAGAGACCTGAACAATCGCGTCGTTAAGTCGTCAATCAGAACTATTATACTATGATAAGGACCACGGGAAGGTGATTACTGAGTAAGCCTGTCATCGTGATGATTGATGAATGCACGGTTCGATCATCATTTCGGCTGACTACCAAGCCCCCAAAGTTAGTTGGAGCTTGCGAACTGGACGTACGTATGTACTACTCCAGCGAAAGTGTCAAACAGCGTATAGCACCCTTTCGAAGCCAGCAAGTGCAATACATTCGGCACAGTACAGTACGCTGCTCACACCTTACTTCCGAACACGGAACTGATCAGCGGACGTCTCCATTTCGAGACAGTGTGCCTAGTAGACGGCGATCGATCGATCCAGTGTCAGTATCGGACGCGGATCGGACCAATCAACGTGCTACCGAGAATGAGAGGAACCTGGGCACTGTGCCGAAATAACTCGCCACCCGATGATCGCCGCACCATAAAGCGCAGCGCGGAGTAGGTGGAACCTCGGCCGAGTGGCTACCGCATCAATCAATGGCTAAGCATACAGGCGCCGGCAGCTCGGGAGCCGATCGATCGGTGCGTGACTGGCCTACGACGACGACCCAAGCCAAGTCACGCACGCACGCGGGCGCACGCCCCCGGCACGCTGGTCGACCCGTCGTTTCTCGCGTTTCTTTTCAGTCCCGCGCACGCCATCACGCGGCCCCGCCGCGCTGGTAACAAACGCCGCATCTCGCTGCTGGTCCGGGAGGAGTCGTGTGCCAACACTGCCAAGTATCCGCGAATTAAACGCACCGCCTTTTCGCGCCCCCGGGCCGCTCCGCGCCACGCCGTGTGGAGCGCTCGCGCTCGCGCTCGCGCCCTATATAACCCCGCCGCGGCGTCAGCGTTAGTCACACCACGAAAGCTACAGCAACCTACGATTAGACCAGCGCGTCGCGATCAAGTAGCGAGCCACTACATCTCCATCGACCAACCGATCGGCATGGCCAAGAGCTCGTCATCAGCTCTGCTCCTCCTGGCCGTCCTGACCGCCGCGGCGTGCCTCGCCCAGCTGGGCGCGGCGGCGCGCCCGGGCCCCGTCCAGGCTGCGACCGTGGCGCAGGCGCAGCAGCAGGCGGCGGCGGAGGACGTGAAGCGGCCGGACACGTTCCAGGAGGGGACGGTGCTGATCCCGGGGATCGGGCGGTACGAGATCGGCAGCAACTACATCCCCGACATCGGCGGGCTGGACCACAGCATCCCGGCCGCCGTGAACGGGCAGTACCTCCCCGGCGCCGACGACACCTGGGTGCCCAACCCCGGCTTCGAGGTCCCCAACCCCTTCCGCCCCGGCTCCGCCACTCCCTGAGCAGCTACGAGCCGCCGGCCGGCATGCGAGACTGCGGTACTCGTCCGATCCGTCGTCGCCGTCTTCTCCAGAATAAGTATAGCTAGCTAGCCATGCGTGCGTGCGTGCATGTCTTCGTGTGGTAATTCGTCCGTCCGTCCATGCAACGGCGTCGTTACCTCTCTGTCTTGTGGTTGGTTCAAGTGTGCGCTGGTGCCGTGCGTGTAGGAAGCATTGCATCTTTGTGGAGTTGGTCGTGTTATTAGCCAGCTTGTTGCTTCCGTCACAGTTCCAATAATTTGAAGTTCCATATGAATGGTGAAGGTTGTTTGATATAGTTTGAATTACCACAATCACCCAGTGCATCACGTCATGGTCGACTTCATGAGGAATGACCATGCCCACGCGTGTAGTGCGGAACACGCCACAGTAGGCGGCATTCGAAATTAATTTTGGTGGTGCTGCCCGACCATGGGTGGAATGTTATTGGTGGGAAGTTCAGGCAAACTTCACTGTGCTCCTTTGGGGCCCGAGTACATGACCATGTTGTACTTTATCACCGTCCCCCTGATGGGGACCCTTCCATTCCCTTCCCTCGCCTCTCGTGTTGTGAACACCGGCGACGAGTAAAGATGGAGGCCCGCCCCATGATCGCAGGGAATCGGATACGCCGGTTCAGAAAGGGGTAGATGGGGTTTCCGATCCACCTGGCCTGCGATCAAAAACAAGAAAGGGTGTGCCCACCTGGCGGTCCTAGATCGTCCGGGCAAACTGGCATCAATGCCAAAACCGTATGACGATCGTAGAAGCTGGTCCTCGTAGACGTAGTAGACTGTTGACTCTCGAGTCATTTTTTGATATTTTTAGTTTTACTTTTATCTTGCGCTAACTTTTTGTGCGTTTTTTTTTTCCTTTTTTGAGAGAGTTTTGTGCATTTTTGAAAGAGGAAACTGATAGAGTGCGAGATCTCAGGCCCAAGTACCCAGTGTTCAGCCTTTGAGCCACCCAGGCCGAATGAGCCACTGCTAAATGGGCTTCCATTTACAGCCGCATTACTTTCTGCAGATTCTTTTTTGATTTTCGTCCACGCTCAATCTTACGGAAACACCCAATATCTTTCATTGTTCTCGTTCACAATCAAAGATAGCGATGCCCTGTTTTATACGTCTTCAGTTTCTTGGGATTTAGGAAGCTATTTTCAGTTTATTGAAACTAAGACTTTTTTTTTTGGTTTCTCGTTAAAACAAATGAGAAGTGTGCACTAAAAAAACTGTTAACTAAAGAATCCCACCCAATTGCACCACGAGTTTCACGAGATCTAGTAATATGGTTGGCACAGAAGGGTTATCATGGCCTCTAATGTCGCTACAGAGTTTATGTCCCACTACGTGACAACTCGGAGTAGTAAAAGAGCATATCGCGTGCATGTTGATTTGCACCGGTGCAGGGACGAGCTGGTGGACCGGCAGCACGAACAGTTCCACCTACCCCGGCCAATCGCGAGTCTACACCCAATCGAGTCGCGTCCCGCAACCAAACGCAGCAGCCGCCCCTGCCGCTACGCAACTGGCAGCAACGAACTCTCCACACTAGCCGGCCACCGGATCCCCATCCACGCCGCACCCCTCTCCCCAACCCAAGTCTGATCCCCCGGTCCTCACCATGCCGGCGGGCGAGCAGCAGCAGCCGGAGGGGGACGCGCCGGCGCCGCCGGTCAACTTCTGGGGCGAGCACCCGGCCACGGAGGCGGAGTTCTACGCGGCGCACGGCGTGGAGGGCGAGTCCTCCTACTTCGCCGCCGCGCCCGGCGGCGACGGGGACGGGGACCGGCGGTTGTTCACGCGGTCGTGGCGGCCGAGCGCGCCGGCGCGGCCGAAGGCGCTCGTCTTCATGGTCCACGGCTACGGCAACGACATCAGCTGGACGTTCCAGTCCACGGCCGTCTTCCTCGCGCGGTCCGGGTTCGCCTGCTTTGCCGCCGACCTCCCGGGCCACGGCCGGTCCCACGGCCTCCGCGCCTTCGTGCCCGACCTCGACGCCGCCGTCGCCGACCTCCTCGCCTTCTTCCGCGCCGTCAGGGCGCGGGCCGAGCACGCGGGCCTGCCCTGCTTCCTCTTCGGGGAGTCCATGGGCGGCGCCATCTGCCTGCTCATCCACCTCCGCGCGCGGGAGGAGTGGGCCGGCGCCGTGCTCGTCGCGCCCATGTGCAGGATCTCCGACCGGATCCGCCCGCCGTGGCCGCTCCCCGAGATCCTCACGTTCGTCGCGCGGTTCGCGCCCACCGCCCCCATCGTGCCCACCGCCGATCTCATCGAGAAGTCCGTCAAGGTGGCCGCCAAGCGCGTCGTTGCCGCGCGCAACCCCGTGCGCTACAACGGCCGGCCCAGGCTCGGCACCGTCATCGAGCTGCTGCGCGCCACCGATGAGCTGGGCGCGCGCCTCGGCGAGGTCACCGTCCCGTTCCTCGTCGTGCACGGCAGCGCCGACGAGGTGACCGACCCCGACGTCAGCCGCGCCCTGTACGACGCCGCTGCCAGCAAGGACAAGACTATCAAGATATACGACGGGATGCTCCACTCCTTGCTTTTCGGGGAGCCGGAGGAGAACATCGAGCGTGTCCGTGGCGACATCATTGCCTGGCTCAACGAGAGATGCACGCCGGCGGCAACGCCCTGACACCAGAAGACATATAAATTGAAGAAGCGATTCTACTCTGTTCAGATTGTGAATTGATCAACACAACAAAAATGGTATCATGTACAATGATTCTCTCTCTATATATTTGATAGACTTGTTGGTCAGGTTTACTGTCTTTGATATACAAAATGTCGGTTGCCTGATCAGTAAAAGAATGTTGCAATGTTTGGGGTCGATGACTTGATGATATCAGCTTTCTCCTGGCGATGCTGGTGGTGGTGGCAGCACAAGGCGTTCTCTGCCTTGTACAAGCTTGGCAGAACGAATTTTATCTCCGGTCTTAATTTGCGACAGAACATCTCGTCCTTCTGTGGTATAGCTGCAGGTGTTTTGATGCACATAAACAGTTATTCTTGATCACTAGAATACCACACCCGAAATATCAATGAGTGACACTCACCCGAAAACTGAAAATTGTCCTTCATCAAACGATATTCCTCCTAAACCAGACTACAGAAAGAAAGGAATCATGTCAAATCACATATCCAAATGTATATATCCATGCTTTATGATACTGTACAGCCTACAACAAGGACTAGGACTAGGAGTAGTAGATTGAGCATTAAAACATTGTTCAAAAAAAAAAAGATTGAGCATTAAAACCTTTGTGTTTCCTTACAGAGTCTGGTCAGTTATTTTGCATATATAATTCTAACTAGCATAGTATTCAGAACCTTGTTCCCATGTAAAGAAAAGCACAAAAGGGCCATTTAACGATAGCAAATATGGTTCACAACTGGAGAGAAAATGGGTACTGTACTACTGTTTAGCCACACACACTCAAGTAATTTGATCTTTGAAAAATGAAAAGCATACAAAACATTGTAGTTAGATTCACATAAATATAATGATGAATTTAGGCTCTCTTTTTTTCACTCACGTTTCTCTTATCATAAAGATAGAAGAAGAACTGGGTTGGTGATGAGTATTCATCTGAATCCACACTATGTGACATGGCAACAGCACCATATACGGACATAGGCAGGACTGGCAGCTCTCCATCCTATGTTCGATTAAACCAACAACAACAAAAAAAAGAGTGAGTAATGACAAAGAGACCATCACCTAAAAACTTTCGTCACCATTTGGAGTTTGACTGACCTGAATACTTAGCGGAGTTCTGTATAATGGTTCAAACTGTCCAGCAGGCTTGACCTCTAGAGGAACGGTGTACCCCTGTTTTCCGGTCTCATTATCTGCGATAATCGACTGACTTGCACATTTAAGTGTCACCCCATCATATGCCCCATCCAAGACCTGAAGGAATGTTGTTCCATTGAGTTAGAGTTGACAGAGTCACGGAAGCATTGTGAATGAAAAAAATTTCAAGTATTGTGGCATATGGTGAAGTAGTGTTCTGCACTCTTTTAATAAAGAAGCTTTGTTCCATATCTACCAGGAGGAAATAGGGGTAAGAGTTAAGGTACCTTACCATTTTTGCAAAGTTTCCAGCAGTCAGTGGGGCAGAGTACCCATCAACGACGACCTACATTTATAAAATAAGTAACTGACATAATTCTGCAGAATTTCAGATGGTTATTTTTTTATAGTAGCAATAGGATTATATTATTGCGCATGATGACAAGAATAAAGGGACACAAACCGAGCCTATGGTTATTAGTTATTACCTATTGTCAACTACCAAGGTCAATGTGCAGTTTATAGCCCAAAAATATCAGAGAGCCACTAAAACACTTTACAACATGATTATTGAGTTATTCTCATAACAGAAATCCTGGGGGGAAACGCCGGGAGAATGTTCAGTTAAGATTTCGACTGACACAAGATAAAAATTTATAGAACATAATGTTTAGTTGTTTACGCTACCGTTATGTCTACCTGAATTGTAGCAACACTTTTGGGTTCACCACCGCCAGCTGGAAAGAATGTTGAACCATCACCCTTTTCAAGTGTGAATTCAACAACTCCTCTTCCTGTTAGCCTATTAATATCAAGCTGTTTAAACTAAACTTCATAAAAAACTTTGTTAGAGATTAAAGGAAGAAGCAGAGCTTAATTAGGCAAGTCCTTCAAGAAATGAAACATTTAAACTAAAAGTAGACTTCCATGATCAGTCATTCATATGCTGCACATGTTGTGAAGTTTATTCTTTACATCATCAGAATGACAAATGATATGAAACTTCTGCTGTTCCAGATAATTTAAAAATAGGAATTGTTGCCACTCTTACTAACAAGCACCAACCTGGACATAAATCATTTCATTATGCGATACGACGGCAACAGAATATTTTTGTAAATCAAATAATAGAAATCAGTGGACATCACAGACTCAACTACTGACAAACAATCAGTGCATAAATAATGGCAAACTGATTATCATGCTAAACTCTTACTGTTTTCCTAAGCAAGATCAAGTTCCATAACAGTTTCATTACTCTTTGCACTTAAGATATCTCTCTCTTCCAAGCAAGGTTATGATCCAAGATTGTTGAGGTGAAAAAAAAAAGATATGAAAAAAAACATGCGTCGCAGGAATAACCTCTAGAGCTTAGAGAAAGTCAAGAAAATGTCACCTTGGGTAATCTAAATACTGTCGAGGCAGGAGAAAAGACAATCCAGGAGCCTGCTCAAAGAGAAAAAGAAAGGTTTCAAGAAACCATAATGATTGGTGGAACTGAATTAATTGCTCTAAGCATTACTCTGGGTACCTGCAAAAGCTCTAATTCAGCAACAGTATCGAGAGACGAAGCAAGTGCTATGGAAAGTTTGTCAGGGTTATTATCCTTTATATATTGCAGTAGAGATGGGAAACCGCCCTGCAGATGACGCCATAATATCTCAGCTATCATGCAAATGTAACAATGATTCATGGCCAAGACAGTACAGGTGAAAACTGGGCTTCTGTTTTTGTGTGGTTCCATGAACCACATTATGCCCTGTTACGCTCACCTTCTCTTCGAGCAAGGCAGTATAGAGCTTGGCGCCCTCCTCCTTGTGCTCTGCAGGTATGCTTCCTAAGATCGCCTCCTTGTTGTCCGTTGCAATCTGCACCATGGCCACAGGAGTTTGATATGCACGCAGGGAGTGCAAGACTAGCAAGTGCAACGCAAAGGCCACAATGGCCAGAAAAGCATGCGCCATTTCTTGATATTTTCACAGATTTAGTGACTCTGAACTCTGACAGTATACACAGCAAAACAAAATTCCAAGAGACGATTTACTTTCATGGCCTTCTTCACATCGCCCTCCATGGTCCCATACGGCTTCCTCTGCGGTATCCTCAGCAAGTAGGAGATGTCCTCCAGCGATTCCTGGCAAATGCAGCAGGCCAGATCAAGCCAGAGGCGATTGAAGCAAACAGACACGCCGATTCCAAGGAAGCAATAGGCAAACCTGTATGGCCTTCATGTTTGGGTTCGCGGGGATCGCCCTCCTCAGCGCCAGCTCGCCCGTCCTAGGCAACGACGTGTCCGGCGAGTAGAGCACCGCGTCCGCCGGCAGCGACACGGAGATCTGCGCGGCGATGGCCAGCGCCGCGGCCGCGCTCCTCAGCCACCGCACAACCCCTTCCTACACCAAACCAACCAAACCGAGCACACGAATAAGCGCCGGGAGCTTGGAAGCTGTGCCGAGAAAGGACTTCGCCAGCGGCCGCGCCCACCTCAGCGGCGCAGGAGGGATGCTGCGACTGGCGGTTGGTTGCGCGGGCGATCAGAACGCAAGCGCCGCCGCGGCGGTGGAGGCCGAGCTGCGTCCTCCTCCGCGCGCGACATTTGGTGACGTCTGCCTCGTGGAGCGTGGGGCGGGCGCCGACGAGTGCCATCGCCGCCGCGCGCGACGCCATGGCGTAGCGGAGATTGGAGGCGGACGGGAGGCGAAGGGGAGGGGGAGAAGGACCGGGAGGGAGGGAGCGCGGTGCCCGTCGGCCGTCGTTGCCGTTGCCCACGTCGTGGCCGGGGGCGCCGTCTATTCCCAGCCAGTAAGCTGCAATCCGGTTTCGAACAGTCTCGCTGCTCCTGTTGGGCCGCGTACAGGCCGACATCGGCGCGTGACTGGGGTAGCGAGTTCCGGCCCAACATCACTTAGATATGGCTCGGCGCCCATCTGCCAAAACGTGACGACGACGTGCTGAGGCGGCCCATCTCCTGCGCCTTTTCTCCCGCCTCCCCGGCCGGCTGGGGCCCAGCTGCCCCGGCAGGGACGGAGCAGAGGCGCGTGCACGCACGGCAGAATCGATCGCGTCGAGCGGAGAGACACGCCCACGCCGGCGCGGGGCGCGCCAACTGTGAAGCCAAACTGGCAACCGCCGAACCGAAGCCTGCGCTCCCCTGCCCGCCGAACCACCGGCACGGGCGCAGGACGGCAACGAGCGCGGCGTTCGTTTCGCCCGACACCTCGCTCCGCGGCAGGCACGATTGCATCGCCTCCTCCCGCGATTGTCCGTTCGGTTCCCGATCTGGACCGGCGCACCGGCGCTGGATTGGCTCACGTCGCATCAGTCGCTCACTCTCGCGCACGTCCAACCAGGAATCGGATCGACCGGCGCGCACCTGACTGCACTCAGCACTCGGCGGGAACTCAAACCACTGGACATCCAATCACTATACGCTGCGATAGCCGATAGCCCATTGGTTGCGGTACTCGAGTACCGGCCGCGGCGGTGATTCCGGCTGTCACGTACTCGATGGTCCCGGCCGTGCACACACGTTCGCACCATGCAAGCATCATTGAGGGCCTGCGTGATTCACACACAGTACACGCGTCGTATTTCCGCCATACTACTCTACTGCTGGCACTTCTACGAGTAAGCGATCTGGCAATGCCAGTTGGCGATGCGTGTACCGGGTGCCCGTGAATTATGGAGCTGCCGCTGATCGGCACGAGGGGTGCTCCCCGTTCGGCACGCCGCCTCGCTTAAACTACTGCTCACGCGCCAACAATTTCTTCTTCCCACAGAGGACGGCAGAAAGACTCCCCGGCGGTGTGAGCTGATGACTTCAGTATTCCGGTGAAAGATAAGTAACCGGCCTGCTTCTCGATGATCTCCTGCGATTCGCCGTTCGACGAACGAAGACAAGGAAAGCCCGCACGCGGTACGTCGTCTTGACGGCGGACGGTGGCGCGATGCTCGTCACTTTGTTGACTTCCATCGTCCGAAATCACGGTGTGCGGCCTGTGACCGAGAATAATTTACGGCTCGGCGTATGTTGCGATGCACAGGATAAGAACAGACAGAAGCTGACAAAATTCGCTTGCAGCCTGAGATTCCAGTGACATCCTCGAGCCCTCCACCGGTGCTTCTCAGTTCTCCTAGTAGGAGACAAAACACGTGTAGCTTGGTACAAATGTCGAATTAGAAACACATGCACATGCAACGAGTAGTACCAAATTAATTAAAGCCAAGCGCGCGTGGACGTCGTGGTTTTGCAGTTCTTTTTTGACAATTCTTTTACTTGCCGTTGGAAACAAATTTGATCCCTTATTTATCAGAGCAAAATTGCAAGATAGATAAGAAATTATTTCTCTGCAAGAAGAAACGATGGATCATCGTAGGAGACTACCTGCTACCAATCAGCAATTACAAATACTTTCGGTCGATACGAAATCCCATGTCACAAAGCTTAGCGGGTCCGTGTGACGAAAGCGAAAGCAGCAGTTCAGCTAGTAGTGGCTAATTAAGCTATTGGATGATGAGTCACTGAATGCACGATCGACACGTCGACTAGCAATACGAGTCTTTAGAACGTCAACCTCTAAAAGTTAGCATATACTCCGTATTGTTTTTTATCAGGAAAAAGAAAAAGAGAAAATGTTGCTAGCTTTTGTTTAAAAGTTAATTTTTAACATAATTAAGACGTTGTCACGTATAGTGTTTACATAGAAAAAATCTCTAAGAATTAAGCCTCTAACGACGCTCTTATCTATCTCCAGCATCGATCGCAGGGCCGCCCTTCGTCACGGAGAGAGAGCTTCCCGTTTTGTCTCACTCGTTGACGTAGCAAGCTCGAATCTTTTTACCCCATGCGTGCATCGTGCCAACAACCGAAGTGAAGGGTTCAGTCCAGGAAGTTGCTAAGCGCGAAAGGTATCGGAAGGAGAAGCTTCAGCCTATTCGTTTGCTGCAAGCTGTTTTGCAGCAGCTACAGTGTTCGCAGTTATTTCTTCAGCAGCAGCTACAGTGTTCGTAGTTATTTTTCTGCAGCTGCAACCGCAGCTGCAGCGAAACGAACAGGCTATCGCCACTCCGATTCGACTTTTTTTCTTTTTATTTAGATATTGGTACGATACAGCAGTTTGTTCCCTGCATGCTTCCTTCTAAGAAGCGTCCATTGTTTAGAACTCTGTTTACTAGGACAGGGTTGATTACTTGATTAGTGATCATCGAAGGCAGTCTGTCTGCGAGTTGGGCTGCAGATCCGAGCTCGTGCGGTCCCCGCTTTTAGCTCGTTGACTGCTTGAAGTGCATTCCGATAAGTTGCGTGCAAGACACAGTTCACGTTTCTTTTCGAGTCCTCTAGACCCCTTCTTTTATCCGCAAAACAGATGTTATGATTATCAGGGCTTCACACAAAACCTTCAAGTTTAAACTTAAAATATCGTTCATGAGAAATTAAAAATGAAAAATATCAGCAGTATTTGTCAGAAGTTTTGTCCTTTTCATTTATGTAGTTTGTTCGTTTTGTGCATACTGGTATGAAATTTTCGATTTCTATTTTATTTTCTCTCGAATGGGCGGAAGAATTGCGCACCACTTCATCAAGAATCATGTTATTTCCGTATATTTCTGAATGAATTTCGACATTATACTTGAAATTTTGTATCCAATCATAACATACACCCACATATTACAATATTGTTCGTAATTTTTTAAAATTGCGTGGTTTCCAATAAAAGTATTTGCCTTTTTTTTCTTTAGATTGCATTTGGAACCAATGCTATTATTGTTCATAGCTTATTAATCTCCGTGGACATATCATATCGCTTTGGCCCGTCTTCTATTCATTTGCCATCTTCGAGGGTGTTCGTTTTATAGGGGTCTAAAATTTAGAGGGGTCTAAAAAAGAATCTTATTATTTAAGAGTATTAAATAAAGTTTAATTACAAAACTAACTGCAGAACCATGTGCTACTTTGCGAGACGAATCTAATGAGGGTAATTAAGCCGTGATTAGACGATGGTTACTGTAGCATCACTGTAATAAAACATAGCTTAATTAGGCTCGTTAGATTCGTCTCGTAAATTAACACCCATCTGTAAAAAGGTTTTGTAATTAGACTTTATTTAATACCTTTAAATAGAAAGATTCTCTGAACTAAACTTTAGGACTAAAGGAAACGAACACGCACTCGTCTTGTCTTTGTGAAATGACATTCTAATTCGTCAGTGCTTTTTCAGGCTTTCTACAGTATTGGGTTGCTCGAAGCCGGAATCAGGGGCAAAAAAGGTACTCCCTCCGTTCAGAAATAGATGTCACTGTTGACTTTTAGACATCACGTTTGACTGTTCGTCTTATTCAAATTTTTTACATAAATTTTATTTATTTTTTACAAATTGGTTTATCATTAGATATATTTTAATTATGACATATTTGTTTTTATATTTAAGCAAATTTTTTGAATAAGATGAATGGTCAAATGTGATATCTGAAAGTCAACGGTGACATCTATTTCTGAACGGAGGGAGTAACCAAGAAAACAAACACTTCGAGCGAGAACCGCCCAGAGGCCCCAGACGAGCCGCGGACGCATCACCGTCACGACGAAATGCCCCCGTCGTGTACTTTCCTCGGAAACGGAAAGGGCCTCGCTTTCCTGCGCAGCGGAAAAGGATCGCGTCGCATCCCGTAGACCGTGCCCGATCCGTTGCTCCTCTTCAGTTTACTCCCGTCCTCGTCTCCTTCCCCCGTCACTCGCCTGAGTCGCATCCCTTCTCACTCACTCCCCGCGCGCGACGCGATTCCGGAAGCCGGCAACTCGTCTCTCGCAGTCGCAGGGGGAAGCTGTAGAGGGCAGGCGGGCGGCCAAGAAGCCGTGAAATGGCGCCACGCCGGCGCGGGCCGTGACCGGGAGGTGGGAAGAAGTGTGCGGTGTGCCATGGTGCGCGGTCCGGCTATGGCCCCAGCAGCGGGTCCAGGCGCGGTGGCGGGGTCGGGGGCTACAGCCGCCGCTGTCGCTGCGGCTGCCGCGGCGGAGGAGATGCGGTGGCGGCAGCTGGACAGCGGCGTGAGCGCGGTGTCGTTCGGGTTCGTGGCCACCGCCATCCTCGTCTCCATGTTCCTCGCCATGGCCATCCTCGAGCACTTCCTCCGGCCGCCGGCGAGTCCTCGCGGGCCGGCCACCGGCGTCCTCCGCCGCCTCCGCGTCCTCGTCGGCCGCGGCGGCGGCGAGCCCGGCGCCCCGTCTGGCGCGGATCTCGAGGCGGCGAGGAAGCTCGACAGCCGCGCGCCCATCGAGGTACGGCGCACTGCTCCCGCACGCCTTGCCCCCCTCCCCGACCCATCCATGGCGCGTCGCTTTTTAATGATTCCGTCAGCTCGCCTTTTCCTCAGCTTTCCTCAACTGAGATCACCCGCGTGGCTTCGCTTTTTTCGCAAGTGCGTGCGCGTGTGCATCTGATCGACCTGATTGCGAATCTTGCCTTCGTACTAGTCTTCTACTCTACTCGACCATGAGTTGATGCAGTCGTTGCTCGTGCAATCTTATGGTTAGAAATTATAGTTACAGTGTTCTCACCTTGCGTATCAAAAGCAAAGGTGGCCACTTTGATCTGAATGTGAAGCTTTGGTGAACCTTTGTTCATGGACATACTACTCATGTGCTCTACTAGGATTGGTATGTAGCCCCGGTTCCTGGACATCACATTTATTTATTGGTGGGCATGCGACACTAGTTCAGTTCCACGATTCTGCTGCTAAGCCAGTGGACGGTGTTCTTCATACGAGCACATGCGTTCCACTAGGAGTCTAGGATTGATGCAGCATTGTTCCAAGACATTTCATTAAATTAGTTTGGTTGGAGCATGACTCCAGGGATTTTTTTTTTGGGGGGGGGAGGGGGGGGGGGGGTAGGCATATGTATCAGCGGCCCTCGAATATGAACTTTTTTGTCCTGAATGCCATGGTTTGGCCAAATTCAGTTTATTCGAAGCGAAACTTGTTGCAAGAATATTGTATGGTTTGTATGAAGGAATATTTAGGCACAAAAGGTTGGAATCCTATATTCCCACCGCAAAAGATGAAGGGTTATGGAATTTTTTTGTTCCCTTTTGAAAGAAGGGTTATGTGATTGGAGGGGCATTGGACAGACAACATCAATTAGACAGGGCCCATTCTGTCTGCACCCAGGCCAAGTATCACAGTCTAACTTTGCAATCTTGGTTGTCCAGAGCCAAAGGTCCAGGGCATTTTTTGCTGCTTGAGAATTATTAGCAATGTGGTCATGTGGAATATCTAGTTATTAAGTTTGGATCGACAGCAGATCTTCGTTTCTGTTGGAGTAGCTGGCCACACTGTCGGAGGCACAAAATTAGATGTGGGAGGTGCGAAAGTACGAGAACGGTTATGTCTTTATTGAAAAGTTTGGACCTTTATAATCCGACTGCTGGTTCATTAATCTGAACTCACCGTGACATAGTTGCGCATATAGATAAATTAACCTATGAAGAGGCCACACCATGCAATTGGTTGCATGTATCCAGAGATCCCAGAGTACTGTGTACCGTGTACTGATTTCTTTAATTTCATATGGGGTATTTCTTATCCTATGAAAATCAGCAATCATTTCCTAACTGCTTGCCATCATCTATTAGAGTGTTTCAGTGGTGGGAAAGAACATTAACTGTAAGCAAACTAGTACACTCAAAGTTGACAACCTGTCCCCTAGAGTGGATGGCTTAACTACCTCTTGTCTTCTACTCATGATCAGCATCAATTCAAAGCTTAATGATGCACAGGATACAACTTTCAGTGTTGATTTGGAAAGTTATGAATAACAGAATGCTGAACCATGTCGTAGGAGACTGTGGAACAGGATCTGATAGCAGCACTTGAAAAAGATGTGCCATTGCTTTAATATTTTGAGTGACTTGTTAGCCAAAGGTTATCTTACCTGCTACAGTAGTACATTTGGTCATGTATCTCTGCAATTCAGTTCCTTAATGTCTATCTGGTCCATTTGACAATCTAGGCTGTGTCGCAGCACTGCTATTTGGTTCCTTTGGTCGTAGACTTGAACTTTGATATGTTTTAGTGGAGAACATGCCTAAATATGTGCAGGGATTTTCTTTTTCTTAAATTTTGTTACTTCTGCATGAAAGTTCATTATCCAATCATTATATACGTATAACTTAACGGCAAATCATTCATATATCACTGTAGTTCATAAACTTTTGATAACATTTCCTACTTCATTTCACTTTTTTATTTTTGTAATCAAATTTGCTGCTTTTGCATTGTACAGTTAACTTTCATGCAGCTGTTGACACTACTTTATTCTAGGTTGCTTGATTGTGCTTGGATATGATCTAGGAAGAAAGGAATTTAGAAATTATGTTGTTTGCTTTTAGTATGTTTGAAGTGTGTGCCTTCACAGTTAGGCTGCAAAGCTGATCTATGCCAATATGGGACTAGTGATCTTGATTGTCCCTGTTCAACTGTACCGAGTACAAATCTGAAATCTTTGAATGATACTAGTACAAGAGCCCTCTTATAGATATGGTACTCTCCATAGGACAGAAATTAGTATAAACACCTGAAAATCTGTTTACTGATGTGCCACTGTGGAGCTCATCTGTGTTAATTTGAGTTTTTTTCCCCTTCTAGTCTTTTCATTACCCTTTGTATTGGGACTGGGGAAACTGAAAGTTTTTAACACTTGAGGGTTTTGAAGTTACTCCGTAATCACTTGGGCGCATCAGAATGCTACGTCTTACATTCAGTTAGACCTAAATACAATATCCGCTGACTCTTCAGTTACATCAATATGACATAACTGATGTTTCAGTTACATCACATATATTATCATATCTCAGGTCTTTATTATCACACTGACCACTGTGAGTTCCCTTTGATACACAAATTTTCATTGATTCGTGTCTTCTTGTGGCTTGCAGATGCCCGTTTATGCCAAGGATGTCTCAGTTCTGATGCCAGGGCAAAGTGTACCGACGTTCATCGCGCATCCTGCGCCAGTACCCTGTCCCCCGGAGAGGATCCAGTGGCCTTCGCATCAGCCCGCTCCTTTCACTGGTTCCTCGTCACACCCGAGCTAGCATTGCAATATCACTCCCGTGGGGCTCGTGGACTGCTCGTAGAAGATCGCTTCCGTTCTCAACTTCTCATGATGTACTAGTAGTGTTTCCGTTCTCCGGTGGAAATTAGTAGTAGCAAACCTGTGAGGACAGGCTCTCGCTGTATCTGTACAGGTCTAGATGTTGTTTCTGAAGCAAGCTGTGATGCTGCCCCTTGCTGTATTGTGGCCGGGCGAGCGGCGGCGGGTGGATCTGCTGAGCTGCTGTTAATGGTCCCGCTTGCTGTGTTTTTAGATGCTCTCTTCCTTGTCACTCCGTACTTGAATCTGTAGATCATGATTTATGGGCACAGCCATGCTTGTGTAGACTAGATAAGCGAATGTTAATCTCTACAAGTTGCTTACAATCTGTTAGAGTCCTTTCCGTTGCCTGGTGAAGTGGTGATTAGTTCCCGGGAAAAAAAAGTGAAATGGTGATTAGTTTTTGAGTGCTTTGCCTTGTTCGATGCACAGTACTACAGAATATTCAGTGCACTCTTGTCGAGCGACTTTTACCAGGGCGGGAGTTTCAGGCCAGGAATCGACCACCTGGCCTGGTTGCCCTTTCGGTGACTGCGGTCGCTTTCCCGTCCTGTGACCGGTCATGGCACGCATCGATCCGGCTGAATCGTCCAGCTTTCCGTTGCTAGGTGACACCGCCGTGCCGACGCTGACAGCTTTGGTGGTGACCGGCGTCCCGGACGAACAAACAGCGTTGTCCAGATAAACAAGCGACGTGACCGCAACTTGCCCACCTTGCGTGCGAGGATGCGTGCCCACGACCGCCGTGCCGAAGCCGGCTGCTCGACGGCCAGACCCGGCTGCCACGCGCACGCCACGCCGCGCGACGCCGGCGAACGACAGAGAGAATCCGGCCGCTGTTCCACCATCTCTCCCCGCTTCCGCCCGTACAACCACGGGAGAGTTCATCATGAGCTTCCACGGACCGTGGGCTCCGCGATTACCGTCTGGATTAGGGCGACGCACGCCACGTGAGTTCAGCGCACTCGTCGTCCTCGTTGATGATAGTGTAATAAATTTACCAGCGGTTGGGTTACGTTAAGATTTGGACATGCCGCGCCGCTGCAGCTACCATCCTGTCTGTCTGTCCGGTCAGCTAGAGTGTGAGCGAGCACGAGGTGGATCGGCGGCTCGCCTGACACGGCGGCAGCTACAACGGCTACTTAGACTCCTACAGCCATAGTTTAACCATTCAAAGAGGATACGGCTGGAGTTAAGAGACGATCAGTAGCCGTTGCGGCCGGAAACCGACGCGCGCGCGGAATATCCTACGCGCCATCATCACATGCGATCCCGAGTAAAGTATGAGACTGATTGCTTATTTTAACAGGCCCAACTTGACGATGATAATCTTAGACAATTACGCTGGTGTATCACCACTCACATGCAGCGCATGTACACCAAGAATTGAAAAGCCGATTCGACATTTTCTGGACAGTCTGCCGTCGTACAATTTTCTGGTATGAAATTCTCTCGCATCTGACTGGCTGGTAGGAATTATCCTATTCGCTCGCGTTTTCTCTTTTGTGCAAATGCTGGTTGGTTGGAATCAGCAGCATCCGCCGCGGCACGCTCGGGGAAAAATTGACATGCTGTTCGTCCGCTCCACAGTGCTCGGGGGAGACGACACGACGTAGCCTTTTGCATATCCGATGCCATGCAGATTTGTGTGGACGCACAACGGCACAACGGGGAGACGATGTGATTGGAATTGGACTTGTGCCCGACGAATTTTCGCTGGAATCTACTGGAAAGGCGGGACAAAAGGCTCGCTCTAGAGGTGGGAGGGATGGATCATTCATTCTCTGTCCTGTGTAGGCATCATCTGTCCGTTGCCGATGCCATCATCGCTGCCAAAATATAGAACGGCAAACATAAAGCGGGAGTAGTGGAGTATTTTTTTTAGGGGAAAGGAGAAATGGGGTATCATTGCAAGTTACTTGTTTCAAGCTTTATTATTAGCTCGAATCCAGAAATGCGATCCAGCCAAACAGCCAATGTAAATCCGTGCGTTGAACAAGCCCACCCGTTGTAATTTGCATTGGCTGTTGTACAACTAAGTCGATTTATCATATTATAAAAAAAAGTCGATTTATCATCGTTGAATGAAGTATTATGTGAAAATTACACACAAACAAAACAACTGGTGATTTGAAATTGACAGCTTTAAAACACAAATGTGCACAAAAATTATACAATTCATATTTCTTTAAGGGGAAATAAAACAACTCTTTGACACATGTTGACATTGATAGCTTTTCATTTAGTGTTTTGGATACCATGTCTATGTCTTTGTATTGTGGTTGTTGCTTTGTGAATTTTTTCCGCACACATCTAGTTGTATCTTGTACTGTAAGAACATTTGTCAGCATCATCTTCGATGAGGAAGCATCCTTATACCCAGTGGCGAAGCTGGACTAGAATTTATGGCGGCGTCAAACATATCATAGATGCCTTATTTTCAAGCAATTTGCCAGTCTTAATTGGCTCTTTAGTGCTAAATATTTTTTTCTAGCTTATGCCAATGCACCAAGGCGAAATAATGTGGCGAAACCACTGCTTATACCACTGTTTTAGCAGTTAAAAGAAAAACACACTTATCCACATTTATGTACACGTCTCTACCTCAAAAATTATTGTTGAAACACCGAAACCAAACAACATTGTTGGCAACATATGAAATGCATAAAAACTCATTAGATATTGCTCGAAATATCACTTAAAGGCTTGATTCTAACAGGAAATTCTAAAATTGAATTTCTAGGATTTACGCCACTTAATGCCCCTAGAAATTGGAGAAAACATCCTCGCTCTCCCACTCCCTTCCCAACCAAAGAAGATTTCCAAAAAACGAAAACCAGGAGTCAGTCCGTACTACCTCTGTCTCAATCACTGCCGCTCCTGAGTGCAGGCCGCTGGCAACGGGAGCAGGGAATTTAAAAGCGGCTGCTTTGGCGTGCTTGTTCTTTTCCTTGCCCCAGCTCAGCCGTTCTCACACACCACAGTCCGCTCACAAGCGCCCCCGCACAGCCGCACTCCGCGCCGCGCTTGCCCCCGCCCGCCCCCTTCCCAATCGGCGCCCTTTCCGTCCGCGACGGATTGCGACGAGTTGATAGACACGCAGATCTTCGCTTTCCTCCCCGCTCGTCACCAGTTTTCCTCTCCACCGGCGGAAATCCTTAGCGGCCAAGTCTTCGAGGTCGGGCAGTTTTAAACGTGTCGAGAAGGGGCGTCTCTTCCCCCAAGGAAAAGGAGGAGCGCACTCGCGACTGCTGGTCGCCTGCTTTCGGTGGCGAGCGTCTCGGTAAAGCGGCGGCGGCGGGGATTGGGCTTCTGGTTTTGCAGTGCGGCCGTGGAAGAATTTTGAGGTACCGGCTCTTCTCTTCTTTTGCTTTCTTCTCTGGATGTTCTGGTTCTTCTTCATTTGCTTTCTCTATCTCCCATCTCCCCCGCTTTGATTTTCTCCGCTGTGCTATGTTTCTTGGGGGGGAAAGGGGGCTGCTCCACCATGTGGTGTGTTGGGTGAATTTCTTTTGGAAGTGTGCAGCCGCGAGAGGCCAAAGAGGGGAATTTCCTTTCTGCTGTTGGTTCTTGCGGAATTCTAGGCTGTTTTTGCGTTGCAACAATCTTCCGGGATCTGCATTGCGTGGGCTTTCTCTTGGAACCTTTCGTTTTTTTTGTTCTTGTGTTCTACAGTTTCCTTCCCTTTTTTGACTCCAGGCTGTAACTCTCAATGGTTCATCATTATCAACAGACCGGTTCCTTCAACTCTCTTCGTTCTGCGGGATTCCTCGTCAGTTGATGCCCACATTGGAGAATTTTTCAAGAATATGCTTGTGGCGATGAGCAAGAGCAAGCCGGTACGGGCGCTGCGGATGCTGCCGCCGCCCCTGATTGCTTTCGCCGTCATCTCGCTGCTACTCTCTGCGTTGCCCCTCTGCCAGCCCTACACTTATGAGCAAGATGGTACGTGTTGTTCTCCTCATAGTTCAGTATTCATAAGCAGATTGTACAGTGCTGACATCAGAGTGGTTGCTAAGATCATGAGAGTACTACCAGATTAATTAATTATCTTTTGCTTACCTTGCTGTTTTTGTTCCTTCCTTTTTGGTTGGTTTGTATCTTGTTTGTTTGGCCTTTTTTGGTTGGGTCCTGCAGGTTTCATCTCTAGCCTACCCCAACTTGCTTGGATAAAAAGGCTTTGTTGTTGTTTGTTGTTGTTGTTGTTGTTGTTGCTGCTGCTGCTGCTTACCTTGCTGTTTTGTGCCGTACAATTTACTTTCTGAAAAATTGTATAATGCAGACATATTCGGTTCTCCATCTGATGTGTTTTCTTGTGTTTGATAGTGTTTGCGATAAATGGCTTGTACACGGCTCTTGGATCCCCAGGGCTCCCTAATTGGATTACAAATGGAGGTGATCCCTGCAATGAGAACTGGCAGGGTGTTGAATGCGTGAACTCAAATATTACCTCCATGTATGATCAGAGCCTATGTGTTTTCTCTTGTTTCTTTGTGTTCAATAGATCCTTCTAGTTGGTGTTCTGAACATTGTGTCATTTTTTTTTCTCTTGTAGAACTCTCAGCGGTGCGAATTTGGGCGGGCAGCTGGGCAATACTTTGGCGAATTTCACGTCGTTAATCACCTTGTAAGCTAATTGCGTGTCGAGTTTGAGATGGCTGTCTGCCACTGCCAGTCTGTTTGGGTCTCATGCTATTGAGTTGGTGCTTATCACTTCTCTTGTTACCCCATGTAGAGATCTTAGCAACAATAATATTGGTGGCACCATACCAGATGGTCTCCCTGTCACAATGCAGAAACTGTATGTCTATTTGAACATTCTGTCATTCAACAGAGCTTTAGTGTTTTTTTTATTCACTAATCCTTCCTGTCAATCGCAGTTTCCTTTCAGCTAACCAGCTGAGCGGTAGCATCCCAAGTACACTGTCAACACTTACACAATTGACGACTGTGTAAGTATATTGTTGCCAATACACACTCACAGGCCTCTTCCATGATATTTGTTTTCAAAATGTTCAGTACATTTGCAGGTCGCTAAATAACAATCATTTGGTTGGAGAGATACCAGATGTATTTGCAGCACTCACTGGAGTTGCAAATTTGTAAGAGCACTTTGAATTTCCTTCCGTTGTAACTCTATATTGGCAACTTCCGATTTGAAGTTACTGATCAATGGCAATCAATCTTCTTGATTAGAGATTTTTCTTCGAACAACTTGACCGGTCCATTGCCACCTTCAATGGGAAACTTGACAGCATTGGCTAGCCTGTGAGTACTGAAGCCTATTGCCCTGTCTTCTAGGATAAACTTGTCACTATTGTAAAATATCTAATTTCCTTCTGTTATTCCAGGCATATTCAGAATAATCAAATATCTGGCATCCTTGATGTGTTGCAAGATCTCCCTCTCCAAGATTTGTACGTCCACTTAAATTTTATGTCTTTTCTTTTCTTGAAAGGGCAACTGAAAAGCCCTTTTAGTTGAATGAAAAATATGCATTACTTATAGTAACTGTTTTAATTCAACAGGAACATAGAGAATAATCTCTTCTCTGGTCCTGTACCTGTGAAGTTACTGAACTTGCCAAACTTTAAGTAAGAAACTTCCCTCCTTGTCCCACCCCCCCCCCCCCCATTTGGATGATGCAAAATGCTCATATGATTCAAATTTACTGCGCAGAAAGGATGGGAACCCGTTCAATACCAGTATTGCCCCATCCGCACAGCCTCCAGCCGCACTAGCACCATTAGCACCACCTTCAACAGGGCATGTTCCCTCAAAAGAACCTGCACATTCTTCTAATGGTACAGGAGGAAGTAATCCAGCTCCACCATCAGGAACAAATAAAGTTTCTATAGTCAAGTTAGTCGGCTATATTCTCATTGGGGTGGTATCAGCAGTAGTAGTTGTGCTGCTGGCATTGTACTGCTTATCCAAGTACAAAGAAAGAAAGTCACGGGATGACATTTATACAAAAGGCCAGATGGGAAAGGCACCTCAGAAGCTTGGAGAGCCTAAAATCAAGGAAGTGAAAGAAATCAAGGAGCCTTCAATAAAACTCAAGAATAATGTTGGCAAAGGTTCCATTTCTTTCTCTTGACATCTAATATCTGTCAACTATCTGATCCTTTTCCCTTAATTTTGACGTCCCTAAAATTACTAGCAGCTTCAAATGTCACTTGTGATGCAAAGGAGGTCGAGAAGTTGAATATACCGGCAGCAGGTGAATCCTAAAACCTAAAAATAAAACGCACCTACATTACTGCCTTGCAAGTATAAAACAGGAAAATGAGACATAAATACCAGCATAGCAGGGCCCATGTTTTCTTCAATCTTTCACATTTAAGGATTTTTTTGCAGCAGGTTCAAATGTGGTTTGTGATGCACAGGATGGACGGAAGTTAGATTCTTCGGTGACAGGTAAGTGAGTTGAAATTATGTAATATTCATAGGTATTATTTCATTGCATTGCAAGTTTGAGTTCATGGAAGTTCACAAACACACTAACATGGCAACTGCTCCTGGGTTGGTTACAGTGAAGCAAAAAGAACATGTTATTGATATGGAAAGCGTTGATAGTTTTGTGGAGGAACAGCGTCCAACCCAACCAGCACAGCGTACTGAAAAAGCTGTTGTCAATGCCAGTGTTCGTACTAGAAGGGGAAGAGTACCTTCAGTTGGAAAGGCAACTACTGTCAAGTCCTTCTCCATTGCATCCCTTCAACAATATACTAATAGTTTCGGTGAAGATAATTTCATAAGAGACAGCAGATTCGGGAAGGTATATCTGGCAGAGCTTCCTGATGGAGAGGTAAAAATTGTTCATTATATTGCCACGGTTTTGTTAATTGTGCCATGATCAGTTCTGAAATTGTGATATTCTTTTGGTTGGCAGCTACTGGAAGTTTTGAAGATTGATACCTTAAAAATACCAGCGGATGCCTTTCTAGAGCTAGTTGTGACTATTTCTGAACTGAGGCATCCTAACATACTTGAGCTTGTTGGATACTGCGCGGAGTTTGAGCAACGACTACTTGTTTATGAGCACTGTAGCAAGATGACCCTACATGACGAACTTCATTTTGTGGATGACTTAAACAAGCCATTGTCATGGAATGCTCGCCTCCAAGTTGCTGTGGGGGCAGCAAAAGCATTGCAGTAAGCAGAAATAAGTTGCTCCATCCTTCATACTTGAATCGTGACGTCGCGTGATTCAAAATGATATCTGAGATTGCTATATGTATCTTTTTTTTTCAGACATCTTCATGATGGATGCCAACCACCAATTGTACATCAGAATTTTGAACCATCTGTCGTTCTACTCAACAGCACCTTAGTCGTGCATATTTCTGAATGTGGCCTTGCAGCATTAACATCAAACTCGTCATCTCAGGTACAACAATGAAGATATTTTGGCATTCTCTCTTGAAAAAAGCTGGTATGGCAACATATAAATTGCTAGCTCCAATGCTAAATTGATGAAACAAATGTCTCTAAACATTGCTAAATATGCATGACCATTGATACTTTTGGGCTTGGTTATTTATTAGACTATTATTTCTTTACCTTGCCTGTCACGCTGGTTCTGTCCATTTACAATCCTACTGAGCTAATTTTGTTTCTTGAATTTTTTATGCTGGTAATCTAAAGTTGCATATACAATGAATTGATCCTTTCTGTTGGGTTTTGGTCATTATACATAGATTCCGTAAAATTTGCTAGTTCACGTCAAGATTGCATAATCAGTTTTTTGCATGAGAAGGGATTATATCATCTTCCATAAACCTTGAACTTATTTATGTATCAGTTGTCTGGCCGCACGCTATTCCATTATGAAGCCCCTGAAGTGCATGAATCTGGATCGACAAGTGACCGCAGTGATGTTTACAGCTTCGGTGTCGTTATGTTGGAACTTCTTACAGGGCGTAAACCTTACGACAGGTGATATTTTAATGAAATTGCACAGCCATTTGTCATGCTCATCAGACATGCTTATTTTTCTTCTTGATGATTTCTGATGTAGCATATTCATTAATGTTTCATATGGAATGTAATTGCAGCTCACGTCCACGCAATGAACAACATCTGGTGCGATGGGCCACTTCTCAACTATATGACATTGACGCCATATCAAAGATGGTCGATCCTTTCATTCAGGGGCAATGTTCTGAAAAAGCATTGTCACGTTTCGCTGATATTATTAGCCGATGTATTCAGGTAAACGACTGATATTCCATTTGACATATCCATCACAGTAAAATAGACTGTGTAACTAACTGAAACTTCTGATGCAGCATGAGCCAGAATTCAGGCCACCAATGTCTGAAGTTGTGCAAGACTTATCTCGCATGTTAAATAATGCAACAAAGGCGTCCATGTAGGCGCTCCCTAAAGGAGGGGAGACCCTGTGTTGAGAATGCAAGAATGTTCCTAATCTTGGAATGTGTGATGTTTATCTTCCTGCCGGATCATTGGTGGTAGTGCAAGATGAAGAATGGTGTGACATGCAGATTTCTCAGCATTTCTGACAGATTCAAGAAGGATGAAGGATGCAGGAGCAGGATGCTAGAACACACCTCGCTGTGTGCCGTACTGCCGTGGATAGTGATCCCTGTCCGATCGCTTTTGTTCATTGAAACCATTTGTAATTCTGTAGTCTTCAGTATCAGAGTTTCTCAGTGCTTGTTTCCAGATCACTTTCGTGATCAGCATGGTTCTTTAAATTAAACCATATGTAAATACGAGGAAGTTGTTGAAACAAAGGTGTTGAGTTCGCTCACTAGTCCTTGTTGATGACTGATCGCACATTCGCACCTCAGGCGTTTGTTTCTTGCTCCAATACTCCATCTCAGCGACTGGAAGACTGGTCATCACCGGGAAAAGTTAAATCTGTAGTGAAAAGACGTTTCGCGGCGCGGAATGGGGCCCACGATCCTCACGCCTTCGGTCCGCGTCGTGTGCCGTGCTAATCTCGGACTCGGGCGGGAGAGGAGGTCCGGAGCAAAGCCCAGAAATAGAAATCAATCCGAAACAGTGAGCGAAACACAGGAAGACGCCCACGAAACCGCGACGACCCGACCACCCCCACCTCTCCTCCCCCGGTTTCCGGCTCCTACTGGCCGCCCCGCCTGCCTATCTCCTATCCACCGCCCGTCTCCGAAACCAGCCGCGATCGCGCGCCTGAAAGCCGTGACGAGGCCGGTCGTGGACGGCAGCGGGGGTCAATCCGATGGTGGTTGTGGCGGTGGGAGGGAGCGCCGGCCCCGGCGCCGGCTGCTGGGGGACGTGGGAGGAGCTGATTCTGGGCTGCGCCGTGGAACGCCACGGGGGCGCCGCGTGGGCCGCCGTCGCCGACGAGCTCCGCATCCACACCCCGTTCGCGTTCTCGCCCGAGGTCTGCGCCGCCCAACCCTAGTTCGTGTATTTTTGCAACTCCAGCTCGTGATGATAAGACTAGGGCATGGCATTTTGGGGGGGCAGTAGGAAGTATTGCAACTGTCTCCGGCGAAAATTTTGCTCTAGGGTTTCGTGAATCCACCTTTCGGACATGATTATGTTCTGTCCGTATAGGAGTACTAGAAGCTGTTTGATTTTAGAAATGCTGAATTGTTGATCGCTGACGCTTGGGTGGTAAGCAGCTCAACGATTCGAGAGAGTGGCGCGTGTCTTTAATTTTGAGTTGAATTGAACCCAGACATAGGAACTAGCACGCAGGCATTAATGCAGTGAGTGACTTGTAGTTACTACCCGACAGCTACGCACATTGTACTGTTTGTTCCCGCTTTAGCGTTCGATAGTTTAGTAACCGTGAAATGTCGTTACTGGTTTCCAAATCCACGCACACGGGGCAAGAAATCGGTCTAGTAACCGATGAAATGTCGTTACCACTTTCCAAATTCACGCACACGGGGGCAAGAAGTCGCTTTAGTAACCGATGATATGTTGTTATTAGTTTCCAAATTCACGCACATGGGACAAGCAAATCAATCTGCCAACGTAAAACATTTTTAGAAGAAGTCACGCACACAGGACAAGAAATCGATCGAGTAACGTAAAACATTTTTAGAAAGAAGATAATTCCTCGGGCATTTGGAATGCTGTTACTGTATTTCCTCCAACGACGCAGATGTAGGGGAATTTTGAGCCTCTAACAATGTGGGCCCTTCGGTCGTTATTTTTATGGATCAAGTTGTTTCTTGCTTTAAATTACATTTTGCGTTCTACCTGTTTTCTTTTATCATCTGGAAGTGACGACAGGCTGATTGAGTTCTTAATCTTTGTGCTGCATATCATTCCTTCCTTCTTTTTTGGGGGGCTTACAGCATTTTGTATTTGCAGGAATGTGAAGCGAAATTTGCAGAGATACAAGCACGCTACTCAGCATGCAAGTAAGAGTACACCTAAGTCGTGTGATTTTCATACTCTGCTTGCCCTGTTGACTGCTCTACATTAGATATCTTTGCAAATGGATGGGATGTAGAATGCGCACTGTCCATCGTTATATATTTTTGAAGTTGAACTTAGATGGTTATTAAGCCATGACTTAGGGTCTAATGCAGACTACAATGGTATGGGAAAAAAACTGAGTAAAAACTTGTATGACATGTATTACATTTGTGGTTTGAATATAAGGTATGTATGCAAGTTACATTTGTGGTTTTGCAGTTGATCATGATAAACAATAAATGATATTCATGGTGTCTGCGATCAACCATCAGAAATTCTTGCACTTCATTCTGTTTTGGGGTTGTCAATTTGAGGTCTTTTTTAGTTGGCATTTTGCTCCTTCCAGCAATGTGCTGATTTAACTGTTGTTATGTGTTATGGCTTGGATATGGGGTAAACCCGAGGGGGGGAGCAATGAGGAGTTGAGGACAAATATTATGACATGGGCAGCTTAAATCACCAATATAAATTATAAGTCGTCTAATGGAAAGAAAAATGCAGGGTTCAGCAATGAAATTCTTATTTCTGTAGTTGAGCAGAGGTCGCTTTTTGTTGTGAAGTAGCTTTCCACTTTTGTTGTGTTTTTGATTAAAACTTATCATTCTGTTACTTCAATACAGTGCTTTGTCAGAAGAGCTCAAGAAACAGAGGGTCGCTGAACTGAAGAGGGGATTGGTGGAGAATAATAATAATATTGGGTTGGTGTCAATTTGCTCTCCCTTTTATAAACATCTTTCCATTTCACTTGGAATTATTGATATATTTTGTTCTTGTGATCTACTGTCCTGCATACCAAATAAGATTATTGTTTTGCATCAATCTAGTGAATACATGTACTCCGGCTAACATTTGGGATTTTCTCTGCATCTCAGTAACATGCAATCCTCATTTTTCCTTCCAGATATCTCCTATCTAAGGTTGAAAGCCTCAGCAATAGCAAAGATGATGACAGTGGTTCTGATTGCCGCACTAATAATACTGAATCATGTTCACACTCTGGAAATACTGCCAATACTAATTTGTCAAGTAAAGAATTGTCCAGAGACAGATCATCTGCAGCTAGTTTCACTGAGGAAGCAAGCAACTGTCAGAAATCTCAGCAAGTGCAGCGATGTGATAACGATTTAATTCAAGCAAACAATACGTCAGCAGAGGAGCCATTTTTAAAGGCCGTAGATGAAAAGGCATGTGCCAAAGATAGTTTCTTTTGGGGCTCTAGAAAACAAAGGGGCAAAAGAGCTGGAAGGATTCTTCCGAAAGCTGATGCTAATAGCAGAGATGGTGAGCCTACATCTATAGCGTGCGCGAGGGAGGGTTCCGCTGAAGGTGGCAAGGACTTGAAACATCCAATTGTAGTATCTGGTGAAATGAAGAAGGGTTTGAAAGATGCAAATGTAGAATCTGGTGCAGCGAAGAAGGTTTTGAAAACTTCAAATTCAGAATCTGGTGCAATGAAGAAGGTTTTGAAAACTCCAAATGAACCTGCTCTGCTAAAGAGGGGTCTGACAACTCCCAGTGTAGAATCTAGTGTGACGAAGAAGCGTTTGAAAACTCCTAATGCAGAATCTGTTGTGATGAAGAAGGGTTTGAAAACTCCTAATGTAGGATCTGATGTGATCAAGAATGTTTTGAAAACTCCCAATGCGGAATCTGGGGTGATGAAGAATAGCTTGAAGAACCCAACAGTAGAATCTGGTGTTTCTGTGATTGAGAGAGAGAAACCGAATTTGACAGATATTTTGAATTCTGTATGCCTTCAGGGAGACTGTTTAATGTTGCAGCGTCAAGTTGATGCTCAGGTATGATGCATCTAATGAATTTAGTCACTTTTGTATTTCAGTGCTTCAGTAGATGGCTTAAATTTTCGGTATACTTCGTCCCGTAATTAATATTGGTCACATTTTGACATTGCACAATGAGTGGGGAGGAACTGAAATTGTGGAAGCTATGAGAGAAAATGATCCAAAATGCCACGTCAGAATTGTGTTGGAAAGATCCATTGCTAAAATTTTGATTAGAACTGTTCTACTGTTTCTTCCTGTTAGGAGATTGTCAACTCTGATGTTTCTAAGCCTTGGGAAATGTAGGCCATTTCTTATTACCTGGCTGTAGTTACTGTGGCTAAATTGGGCAGACTATGCACTGTCTTATATATTTTGTTCAGGCGCTTGTGAATTAAGAATCTTTTAACTTCTGACCTGTTCTGATTACATCATTTAAACAGCATGAGAACTCTTGGATCTGAATTTTTATTTTACTCCTCACCTTTTCATCTACAGAGGAAATTAGTTGGATATAAGAAGGTGATTCGCCGGCATATGGACTTCCGAACCCTTCACTCGAAGATCAAGAGTGGCGCAATCTCTTCTGCCGAGGAGCTCCTAAGAGACTTGCTCATTTTTGTGAATAATGTCATTGCCTTCTACCCAAAGGATACACTGGAGCACAAGGCCGCAGTTGAACTTCGTGACATTGCATACAAGACAGTGAACCAGGGTGCAAACGTCGCCTCCCAGAGCGGTGGAGCAACAGGGACATCTAGTGCCACTACAGTGAAGAAGAATGCTCAAGCAACAGGGACAGATAGTGCCACTACAGTGAAGAAGAATGCTCAAGCAACAGGGACAGATAGTGCCGCTGCAGTGAAGAAGAATGCTCAAGCAATGCAGCCTGGACGTCCTGGCCCTGGTGATGCGAAGGGAAGCAAGGTTCCTGCTAGGGAAGCTACCGCCAGTTCCAGGCAGGGTGTGGGCAAGGACTCTCATAGCGACAAGCCTCCAGCAGCTAATTCAAAAACTGTCCAGAAAAGTGAACCAGCTAAGAAGAGAGGTGTTGGCCGGCCTCCGAAGAGCGCGACTTTGAAGAGGAATGCAGCCCCAGCGCAGGAAGACAGCCCCAGCAAAGGCAGGAAGAGGACCCGGCGGTGACCCTGGCGCCGGACCAGCGCCTTGAGTGGGCGAAACTGTGTACAGCTTAACCTGATCACAGCTTTAGTTCCTTTCGGTGTTGTACCTGGCAAAGAAGCCAGGTGGAGAATGATGTAACAGGAAGGGCTAGCTGCTTTTTCGTGTGTTGTAAGGACTGACGGTTAAGGGTGGAACCCTTGGTTTCCTGTAGAGATTGTCGGGATTAGGAGGTTATACAGGGCTGACTGAGTGTAATGTTTATAGTCGTCGTACCAGTTAAATGGACGTGCAGAACTGCACCAACCTGTTGGTCCGCATGCTTGTGTGCCGTAAATTTTTCTGTGCAATTGTTGCTGCTTGCCATCCGGATGTGCTGCTGGTGGTTTTGGTGGAGCTCGCGCTCGTGTCATCAGCAACCGGGAAAAATTTTAAGCGGCTGCAGTGCTTGGCTTCCATCCGCTGGTGGGCCGCTTGCCGTGCGTCACTTGCTTGACATCCATCCGCTGGTGGGCCGCTTGCCCTGCGTCACGCAGTGGCACGCGCGGCGCGGCCCTCGTTCACGTGACGAAGGACCAACGAACCCAGCGGCAAACCCGGTCTCCGCCGAAACGGCAGCTGCGCTCTCGCTCGCATCGCCCCCTCCGTTCCAACGGCATCCAACTCGTCGCCGTGTGGGCCCGCCCGCTGTGACTGACGGGGCAGCGCGGGTAGAGTCTGGGCGAGGCGCCACCCGTCCGCCTTCCTCTGACCCGACCGTCGCTGTCGCGCTGTTCCTCTCGCCTCTCGCGGCCGCCGCCTCTGCCTCCGCCCGTGCCCAACTCCCACCCAACTTTCCCAATTCCTCCGCCGCGGCTCTGAAGAAACCTTTCATTTGCCATCCCCACCACACACACACACACACCGGCAGCTGCAGCGCCGTACCGGCGCCCTCGCTGCCTCGTCGCGAGCTCAGCTTCCCCCGCCCGCTGCGGCCTCGGCACCGACTCCTCCGCCCGCCTTGGTAATCCACTCTCCGTCTCACTCAGCTGGGCGTTACGATCGCTCTCCTTGGCTGCTTAAACCCTCGATTGGGAGACGATCTCCGAGGACGCCGTGGTTGCCGCTGGTGGGTGGGCTAGGCGGCGCAGCGTCTCGTAATCCGGTCGCCGCCGATGTGTCGGCGCTCCTGCCCACCCCACCCGGCATCTGTGCTTTGCGTCACGCACCTCGTGAATGAATGTTCACCGTGTTCATTTGAGATTCTTCCCTTTTTACCTATTCGTTTCCCTTTTTGCGAGCAATCCTAGGAACAGATGCTCTTTAGTGTAATTTTTTTTCCCTTTGGAGTCCTTTATTATGATACTAGTATATACAAATACAAAGAATTCTCTCCTCTTTTTTGTCTGGTCCGAACTCGCCAGGAAATAGAACATTGTTTTAAGGGACCACTCCGGAATGCAACGTGCAAGTAGATCTTCGTCCGTTAAAATATCATGGACTTGCTGTTTCTGATGAGTGATGACTTGCTTGCAGGGGGTCATGAAAAATACATGCTTTGCTTCTTGACGGCATAATACGACGATCCATTCCGTTCCTGATGTACATAAAAAAGTAGTGCCTTGAGAGATAAGGTGAGTTGGTGGGTGTTCTAGTTATGAATCATTACTTATTATACTGCCATCTACGTTGTCTGAGCCCTCAAAGGGTGGAAACACAGCTGTGATACTATATTACTACCTAACACCTACTTCAATCCACAGAATGGTAAGAGGGGTGATCGCAGACCTAAGATGAAACTGCGGTTGCATCTGCTGGTCCTGTGTGTGATCATTGTATTTCTGGTGTACAACATGGCAAACTATCAACATAGGCAGACAACGGTAATACTCAATGTCCCTGCTTCATATCATAGTACCCGGAACAAAAGTTGACATGGAAGATGAATCTGATTGGTTGTGAAATTTTGCAGTTGGAAGCAAAATCTCGACCATTTGATACAATGACGGTATGCGTAGACGTTATATTAACAAAAAAATTCAGAAAGTCGGTGTATTTTCCCTGTTTATCTAGAAGCAGATTTTCATTCGTTGCTAAGACATGGACAGTGCCTCCAATGTAAACATTAGGTGTCAGACAGCGCAGTTGTTAAGGTGTCCGAAAAAGCTGTTGACAGGATTGGTTATTTGCCCCACGGTATTGTGGAGCCACACTCTGACATGGAGTTGAAACCATTGTGGCTGACAGGAAGTGCGCAGTCACAGGTCAGTGAGTATAACTCATCTTAGGTGCATCGATCCCAGTACAAGATATGTTGGTTTCAGTTGTCAAACTAAATATTTAGCTTTTCTCACCTTCCAACATGATATATCTGACCTTCAAAAGACATAATAAATCTTATTTAAGTATTAAATGCTCTTGCGTATCTTGTTCCAGCAGAGGTCTAAAAAGAATGATCGGTCTTTGATTGCCATCGCTGCTGGTATAAATCAGAAAAAAACTGTGGATGCTATTATGAAGAAGGTACTGCATTTAGCACGTATGTAAGCACGTATTTGCTCATAAAATTGTCATGTAACTCTTGAGTGTTCAGTTTCTTCCAGAAAATTTTACAGCTATATTGTTCCACTATGATGGGAATGTCAATGAGTGGAATGATCTACCGTGGAGCAAAAGTGTGATACACATTGCAGCATCTAACCAGACAAAATGGTATGGTGTTTCATCCTTACTTTGTGCTGAAATCAGGCATGCCTTGTCTCTTTCTAACAACAAAGAAAGGAGCATTATTCTACCATGCAGTTTTGATCTGTTATTATTTAGCTTCACAATGTGACAGGGCATCTGTTTTTTAGGTGGTTTGCAAAGAGGTTCCTCCACCCTGCTGTTGTCTCCGTGTATCAGTATATCTTTCTTTGGGACGAAGATCTGGAAGTAGATAATTTTAACCCACGAAGGTATCATGTTACATGATAGCACCCTGATGGTTTTGAATGTCTCATTGCCTAACAGTAAAAACTAATGAGCCAAACAAAGATGTCCATAAACATAGAACTTAATCAGGGTCTGCGTTATTGAACTTTTTTATCATGGTAAAGGAAGCTACCAGTACAAACTGACAATATTTTCTCTGTTTTCACTCCGTTGATGTTCTAGGCAGCAGATGATATATGTTTTCATTAATTGTAATTAATGTGACTAAAATACTTATTCCATCAAGTAGAAATATGTGGAGTGGCATACTAGCATCATATGCTACATTCTCAAATAATTGTCTGCTGTTCATTCTCTGCACCAGTTTGGCTAATGCATTAGTTCTTTTCACTTCTCAGATACTTAAGTATAGTAAAATCAGAAGGGCTGGAGATATCACAACCAGGTCTTGACTCTAAACTGTCTGAAGTTCATCACCGGATAACTGTTCGTAGAAAAAATGTAACGTTTCATAGGTAAGTTTCATGCAGCACAACAATATTTTGGAAAGTTGTATTTACTGATTAACTATATCAGACAACATGTGTACTTTGATAGAAGAGTTACTCGGGCTAACAAAGCGTGCTCAAGAGAAGGACCGCCCTGTTCTGGGTAAAACTTCCTTCTTTAAACCTTTCTTGTGCTATTACAGCTATGATGAACAACTATTTGCATTATTAGTGCTTGATTTGGGTAGAGTGATATTACCTTACTATTTAGTAAGGGACAATTATGTTTTTACCCTCATTTTGAACTCTAATTGTGATTTTACCCTCACTTTTTTGACTTTGTGATTTTACCCCTGTTTTTTCAACCTGAAGCCAGAGTTGACCCCTACTAGGGGTAAAATCGCAATAGAATTATTGTGATTTTACCCCTACTGAGGGTAAGATCTGGCTTCATGTTGAAAAAACAGGGGTAAAATCACAAAGTCAAAAAAGTAAGGGTAAAATCAGAATTAGAGTTCAAAGTGAGGGTAAAAACACAATTGCCCCATTTAGTAACCATGGCACACTTGCAACAAATATGATTAAGCTATGCTTGGCATAATATAATTTGATCTACAGATGGGTTGAAGGCATGGCACCGGTTTTCTCAAAAGCTGCTTGGAAATGTTTGTGGCATCTTATCCAGGTACACTCCAGAACATTTCTTAACCATATTCACACCTTGGCTTTGCATAAGGCAATATGACTGTTTTCATTTGAGCGGTCCATAATTTGAGCATATGCTATATAAAATGGAGTAGAATTAGATGTCCATGGGTACTTGGAGTAGTACATTGCTGGTAACATGAATCACTGTGATTAATCATTTGGAGATAATTTTAAAACCAAAACAGGCAAATTTAGCACTTGTCATTTCTTTGGCCCTGGGCTCTACATTCATCCTTCTTAGCATTAAATCAGTTAACACCTTCATATTTTTTTTTTCTAAATCTCTGCGATGTACAGAAGCATTGAAGAGTTAAATATATACATATAAGAAATACTAGCTGACAACAACAATTGTTTTCTCAAATTTTATTATTCACAACTAAGGTTAGTTCCGATGCTTTATAGGTGTTCATTTTTGCCTAATTTGTTGTGCAGAATGCGTCAATTAGTCAGATTCATGTTTTTTACATTCACTGGTCCTTTAAGCTTCATAGTTGTTTATGAACTCACTACAACATCTTTCACATACTCCACGCATTATCACTCTGCTTTTGTCAGCTACTACACAGGAAGATGGATAAGCCCCTACTAATTCATAGTTCATAGCTACACAATGATGGTTGCTGAAAGAGTGCCGAGACATTGATTTATAATGAATCTGCTTTGTAAAAGAAAATTTGTTAGCATTATCTTTTTCTTTTATATTGCGCCTAATTGATCTCTGTGGAGTTTCCATCTATTGATACATCCAAATTGCATTTATACAGAATGATCTTATCCATGGATGGGGCATTGATTACAAGTTTGGGTATTGCGCTCAGGTTTGATGGAAGTTTCATTTGAATAGCTGATGCATGCTTTAGAGTTTACTTCATCTTAGGCACAAAGATAATTTAGTTACGAAGTACGCCCTCCGTCACTAAATATTGGTTGAGGTCATTTGTTCGACTTTTCTGTCATGCAAGAATTATGTTTAGTCATACACTAATAAAGATAGTTAAAACTATAAATTATGATAACATACCAAAGAAAAATCATAAAACACTTTTCATGTAGTCGATCTAGATACTTTTCTATGATCAAGTATTGAAACCCTTTTTAGTTATTTATATATTACTAATCATCTAGCATCCTTTAATGTGTACTGTAGTAACATTGTGACCTCAGTACCTCATTGTCTGAGCAAACCTCTTTTCTTGTTTAGCGACTCAAAATGAATTGTGGTTTTTCTTATTTTAGGGTGATAGGACAAAAAACATTGGAGTAGTTGATAGTGAGTTTATAGTCCACCGAGGGGTGCAGACACTAGGAGCTTCAACAAGATCAAAGGTCTGTCTTAAGTTATGTTTTTTGTTGTAACCTTGATGTCTCTTGCAAATCATGTATAATACTTGTTGGCATAAAAAATTTCTATCGTGGTAAGTGGTAACCTTTTTCAGCACATACATTTGTTTGCTTTAACGAATTTGAGCTCAACTTTGACAAACTCTAATGCGATGACACACAATGCTTGGTGTGTTCTTGAGGGGGAAAATGTATGAGCTCCATTTATGTGCATAATTCCTATAATACCTATAATACTTTCGTAAATAAGAATCGGTGAGTAACAAAAAAATGTAATGGATATCTTATGAGGCAAATAATGACCTTATATCTTTCAATGCATAGTGGAAGCTGCATTAACCATGACAATAGAGATGTCTTTTGATAATGTCAAGTTATAAAATCTGCATCTTGTACAATTTGAATTTCCTTTTGTAAACTAATGGTAATGGTTTTTCTGTTATTGAATTTTGGAAGGATGTTACTCGAAGCAAAAACACCCCTCCGCTCCTTCAGAAGACTGCTCAAGTGCAAAAAACAAGAGTATGTTCTGCCTTCGTCAAACCCCAAAGAAAATCTGATCCATATGTTTGTTGTATTTCCTCATGTAGCCTCTCCTTGATGCATATTATTAATTTTAACCAGGTGAGAGCAGCCGGCCTCGACATGCGAACAAAGGTGAGCTTACAAATGGCATAGCTGGTACACATTTGTGCGTTCTGTTACTCGCTGGAAAAGGCTGACCGAAGCTGAAACTTGGTTAATAAAGCCACACCTTCACTTGTTATATTTTGCTGCAGTTATCCTGATTATGCTATGATATACATCTTAGTTTTCATGTGATTAACCCATCATTGCTTCATCAATTTGCTGTAATTTTGGTTTTGCCCTAATAGGTCCGCAGAAAATCACGGTCAGAGCTTCAAGATTTCCAGAAGAGATGGGACCGGGCTGCAAGGGAAGATAGAACATGGGTTGATCCATTTTCCCACTCAAGAAGAAAACGGAGAAATAGAATCCAACAATAGACAACGATTATCATAGTTACGAAATTTTTTATTGCCCCATCAATGTCAGAGTGTATAATGTCCGGTTGCATAATTAATTCTGTATAAAATCTTGCCAATCTGAGTCATGCTTACAAGCCATACCTGCATATTTATCCCAAAAAGGAGGCAACATATGACACGTGAAATATTTATCCCTGGTGAGTCTCTGGGAGGAAAACAGATGAATATACACGTTTCAGCTACTTGTGCACGAGAAATGTCTTGGTTCATGTCATGGTGACTTGCTGCTTTGCTCCGGCCTTCTGTTATTGATGCTTTCGTGGTTTTTTTTTTCAGCATCTTCAATGTGTCAGATTAATGGATTCTATTTCTAACTGTAATCTGATTACCATTCACGGAAGATCTGAGTAACTTTTGAAACTTGAAACGAGTGGCTAGTGCAGCTGTCTGGTGGGCCTTCTGCCGGTGTCACCTACACCTACTGCTTGTTAACAGAGCCAACCAGAGTATATGCTGCAGGCATGGCGGTGAATTGGGTGCGAATATCTTAATTCTCCTTCGCGAGGTGAACATTTTTTAAGTGAAGCTTACTTTGGAATAGTACACCGAAAATGGATTAGCTGCGGACGAGATCAAGAAAAGCCGACACCATAATGTGGTGAAGCTGCATGGCATGAACGAGCGAACGAAACAAGAGTGGAGGGCATGTCGCACGTTCTCGCAGAACGTCGCAGCGTCGTGTTGAAGTTTGGGAACCATTTCCCCGTCGTCGCCGTTGCGGCAGAGCAGACGAACCGAACGAACAAGTGACTGGCGTAATGATTTTTTTACTGCAGCCCGAGTGAGTTTAGATTATCCTACTCAGGCATTAGCGCATGGCAGCTTCGTTATAGTTGACTTTTGCAGCCGTGATTCGCTTACCCATTTCGCATCAGCGCTTGTTTGATCCCCAAATCGTTGTCACGTGAAGAGAGAAAAGGAACAAACATTGCTATGGCAACATAGAGAAAGAAAACAAATTAACAATGAACATATATTGCTGGGGGCGATTTTGGTTACCGTGGCTGTTCTCTTAGTTAGAAAGCCGGCAAATTGCATCTTGAGCAATGGCGCTCCAGTATATCTAATTTTCAAGAGACGTTGGCCACAATGGAGGTTTAAATTAAGAAGTTAAGTTTGATTCCATGCGATTTTTTGGTATTCTCCTAAAACTTTGTGGGGATGATCGAGATGATCCCACTTATTGAAAGCATAAGTTGCGAAGTATAATATTTATGTTGCGTACAATGGCTTTGTAATGGACATACATGGTCTGATTATATAGACAAGACAGATGTAAGACATTTTTTTTTTCTAGTTGGTTCAGATTTGATTTATTTGTTGCAACTTCATAAGAATGCCACCTACCTTGTCCAATTAAGGATGCCTCCCCGACTCGCATGATCGTTGACGAACGATCGATTGTGATGGCTTTGAGACTTTTACACTCTGAATTTGCGTTGATCCAACGACAATGTGAAACAATTTTATTTGTTGAATACACCCACAACCGAGACTTAGGCTTTGACTTATTGAGTTCTATCCTAGCTCAATATTGGTCCAAGTGAACTTTATATTCATACGTAGTTACATAAAAGGATTGAGAGCAACAACATCTTTTCTATCGATACCAGTTGGCCGACAAATACCAGCTTAAAAGTGTGTGTGTGTGTGTGTGTGGAGGGGGAGGGGGGGGGGGGGGGGGGGGGGGGGCACAGTGGCGGAGCCAGGATTTGTCGGCACGGTAGTCCTAGCTGAATTTTTTCAAGTCACATATGTATATGTCATAAATGTTTTCTCACAAATCCCAGTAAAGGTAGACTAAAATTGGACATAATCTTGTAAATTTGAGAAAATATGATACTAGTTTATGATATTAAAATGCAATATTGGGTCCAAGTATAGATATTACAACTAGCACCCTATACTTTCTCTTGGGAATGAAACTCTTACATTTGAGAAAATGATCATTTAGCAAATTATCTACAATAATAGTGCAGCTGCGCAGCACTGCGCCACAACAGCTTGATCTTGCACGGTGGAGGCATCGCTTACTCCTTTGATTTTTTTCCCCTGCTGTTCAATAGTTGGTCTGCTCCTACGTAGTAACTTGGCAAAATACAGGGTAGTCCTGGGACTACCTGGACTACCCTGTAGATCCGCCCATGGGGGGGGACCTGTTTTTGTGCCGTCATGCCATCTGGCATTCTGGTGCATAATTACGACATCATTTCAACTGGAGCAACACTAGGCATACCACCTAAGAAAAGTAGTAAAGGATTTCTGATTTTGAATCTTCGTCAGATTCACCCTCATAGTGACGTCGATTCAAGGATATGCACGGTTCTCAGTGATCACGGTCATCCATCTCATTCTCCTGAGCTTGCTTACCAGCACAAAACATTTTTTACGATGGTTGATTTAAAAAAGAACATATATCGCTTTTGTAGCGACATGTGCAATCGTTTAGTGATGGAACTATGGAGGACTCTGGGGCCATGGCCCCCCTATACGCGCACCCTCACTAATACAGAAAAGGCTAACTTATCACTGTTTTAGAATTTTTTTAATTCTCTCAAATAGATGTTTCTACTGTCTTCCTCTTCTATAAACAATTACTCTAAAATCCATTGTTTTGCATTGCATGTTTTGAGTGTTTTGCGGTTATTTTTAACTCTAAAATCCATTGTTTTATTTATAAGTATGAAAATAATAACATGCAAGGATGAAAGAAATCAATTTAAATTTTATAAATCATCGCTAAAACTCAACCTCAAACATCGGTAAACATGGGTAAAAGATTCTTTGTTTGAAGTGGTAGGAACATGAACACTAGCTCTAGGCTCTAGCACACGGCGTCAGAGCGCCGTGCCACGGCAGGTATCTGCGGCGGGAAGAAAATTGGCAAATGGTCCTCGCGATCTGACTGCCGAAAGCCCGAAAACGAACCAGCTTGTGCTTGTGCGCGTGCGAGACACCAGGTCCGATCCGGCGAGGACAGCAGCAGCAGCGGAGGCTCTCGCTCTCCTTCATCAGATCTCGCACCCACCTCCAGATCTCGCGCCCCCTTCCCTCCCACCCCATGCGCACTCCCCCTCCTCGGATCTAACCACTCCGCTCCCCTCCTCCATCCCCGCGGCCGGAGGAGCTCGTGAGATCCGCGGCCATGGCGGGCGCCGCGGGCGGGTTCGTCACGCGGGCTCTCGAGGCCATGCTCAAGGAGTGCGCCGCCAACCGCGGCAAGTTCGCCGCGCTCCAGCAATCCATCCAGTCCTACCTCGGTGCGTGTGCTCGCTTTTCCTTCCCATCCTGCCCGCGCATTGGGATCTCGCTGTGGCTGACGATGGAGCTGTGCCGTCTCTCTGGTGCGTGTTGCTTGCAGATGGCATTAAGGGCGCGCAGAAGGAAGGGGAGGGCGCGCCTGCAGCGGGCCTCACGGAGGCGCTGGCGTCCGCAGGGCGCGTGCTCGAAGGTCCCCAAGCCGAGCTGGTGCTGCAGCCGCTCCGCCTCGCCTTCGAGACCAAGCACGTCAAGCTCGTCGAGCCAGCGCTCGACTGCCTCCATGTAATCGATCGCCTCCCTTTCTCATGTTCTTTGCTTGTTCGACTACCTCTTCGAGGTTTTACCGGTGCTGAATGCGTCTTGCATTGTGTTTGAGCACCGTTGACGCCCCCAAATAAGGTGCTATTGGAGGGATCATTCGCTTCAGTAGCTTGAAATGCTTAGGTCCTTAGCATGATAGAACGGCATTTCCTGTGGAGGGTATATGCTGGCTCCGGCCAGTCCTCAGTTTTTAAAGCTTAACCCCTGATATTTGGTCGAGTCGCATGCAATTTAGCTAGTTTACCATCCTGATGATCGCAATCCAGTGCAGAAGGTTGTATCGTAAAACAATATGGATATAGAATTGAACTAGGAGAGTAAAATCAATAGCATGTATGACCATTTAGTTGTTCAAATGCAGATTGATTCATCAACACATGCTATGTATAATATGTCTACCACAATCATGTGTACAGACATCTCTCTTTTGAATTATTTAGTCTTCTGATTTTTGTTAATGGCTTTACTCATACGGCAGTTTGTTTTACTTGGATTCACGTACATCAAATGTAATGCCAAGCGTGAGTCCTTATGCTGTTGTCACACAAACATATATGCTATATATCTTACTTTACCTAGTTTTCTCCATAACCCAACAATTTTTTAGTTGATCCCATGATTAAATCTGTACCGTGCGTTCTTTAGCTTGAGCAATGCTACATTACCAGGAGTATGGATTTACGAGGCTGATTTATATGCCTGTAGCAAGTCAGGCCATATCATTTCTTGCCTGCCACAAGTTTTCTAGTTCATCTAATTTTTAGACCAAGAGTGATTGATCCAGTATGTTTTTAGCACCTATAGTACTGAACATTCTGTCAACATCTCATTTTGCAAATTGGCATATTAGAACAATGTTCTGACTGTGTCATTCAATTTCTGTTACCAGAAACTTATTGCTTATGACCATTTAGAAGGCGATCCTGGTTTAGAAGGTGGTAAAAATTCCCCATTATTTACAGACATCCTGAACATAGTCTGTGGCTGTGTGGACAACACCTCCCCTGACAGGTATGTGCCACATTAAACTGAGATAATGCCATGTCCCACTTTTGCACAAGTAATAACATGAGTATCATCATTGTGTTGCAGCACTGTTCTCCAAGTCTTGAAAGTGCTTCTCACTGCCGTTGCTTCAAATAGGTTTAGAGGTGACATTTATCTGCTTATTTTCCATTTCCTTAATACTCCCTCCAACCCCAACTATGATTCATTTTGGATTTGTGCACAAGGATTAAAAATGTAAATGAAACAACCTTGTTCCCGGTCACTTATACTATTTGGAAGAGATATCAGTAATTCCCAGGAATGATATCATTTATTTAGTCGGGACAAAGATTGTGAAAAAAAAGAGAGAGGTTAAGATGCCGTAGCAAAGACTTGGGGAAGCTGAAACGACATGCATAGGATCGAAGGGAGCATTCTTTTTATTTGATAAGTTTGGAACTAACACTCTACTTTGTAAGGCATCTCTAAACTTATCAGTTATGTGTTGTACATAACCTTGATTTATTAATGATGCTATATTCTTAGTTTTACCGATCTAATATAGTATAAGCTTACTTCTTGCAAAACTCGTGTGCAAATCACTGCAAAATGCATATATGAATTTGCACATATATTTCTTGTCATACCTTTTGTGTCTGGAAGCATCTATAAAAAGACATGTAAGAAAATGTTATGCCGCTATATTTTACCACTGCAGAGACAGTTAGGTGTAAATAGGTCTGCATGTAGATAGTTCTTATGCAAATAGTTAAACATTGCTTATGCTAATAGTTTGCGTGTGAGCTTTAATGCATAATCTGTGTTTGATGCTATTTTTGAACTGCAGTGCACGGGGAACCGTTGCTTGGAGTGATTAGAGTATGCTATAATATTGCTCTCAATAGGTACCTGTTATAGTATCACCTTCTCATTTGTTTTCTTTTGCCATCTGAAACTTGAGTGATAATTTATTTACCGATTTATATTTCCATAGCAAGAGCCCTGTGAACCAGGCTACCTCGAAGGCCATGTTAACGCAGATGATCAGCATCGTATTCAGGAGAATGGAATCCGAGCCGGTGAGATTTTCCTCAATATTTATCTTATGGATAGGGAAACTGGTTTATTGAATTGTTTCTTGAGGTTTATTTTGCTTTTTCTGGGTTCCAGGTTTCAGTATCACCTGCAGGCTCTACGGTTAAAGATACACCTTCTTCTACCACACATGAATCTGAAAATGGGGAAATATCTTCTGATAACCAAAATGACGATAAAGTTACTCTGGGAGATGCACTCTCCATGAATCGGGCCTCGGAAGCATCTCCAACATCTGTTGAAGAGCTTCAGAATCTTGCCGGAGGAGCTGATATTAAGGTACTGGAACTGGATTGCTTATTTCTTTAACTTCTGTATCATGACTATCCACATATTTCATGTATTGCTATTGCATTATAGTTTTTTAGTTTCTATAACACAATGATTTGTTTTGCAGGGATTGGAGGCTGTTCTGGACAAGGCTGTTGAACTTGAGGATGGCAAGAAAGTTTCAGGGTTCGTTAAGCTTGTTTTGACTAGTATCCATGGTGCTGCGTATCATTTCTAGTGACATCTTAGTGTGGTTTCAGTAACCTTTTTCTCTCTCCCTTTCCAGTGGAATTGACCTGGACACTGTGAATATAATACAGCGTGATGCATTATTGCTCTTTCGGACTCTTTGCAAGGTTGGCACTTGTATTGAGTAGCTTAGATAATGTTAGTTTGATGATAATTAATTCATGAGTTAAAATTGCATCCTTATCCTCCCTTTTGTCACCCTTTTAGATGAGCATGAAAGAAGAAAGTGACGAGGTTGCTACGAAGACAAGGCTGCTGTCACTTGAACTGTTGCAGGTTCGTTTATATCAGTGGAGATTCCTAGTATGTGTTCCTGTGGTTTCTTTTGGTGTTATAATTAGAAGCACTTGCCTTCAGGGATTGCTAGAAGGAGTCAGCGACGCGTTCACCAAAAATTTCCACTTCATTGATTCAGTTAAAGCATATCTTTCATATGCTCTTCTGCGGGCATCTGTCTCTTCATCTCCAGTTGTTTTTCAGGTAGTCTTTTTTGCTCTTGATTTGCCATCTTTTTGAAGCATAATTTATGGTGCAATAGCACTCACAGATTTTTCAATGAATGGCCTATATTTCATGTTGAATCACCTTTTCTTGTTTCACAGTATGCTTGTGGGATATTTTCAGTTCTATTGCTCCGTTTTAGGGAGAGTCTGAAGGTAAATTGCATTATGCGGTGATTGTTTATTATGCTGTATTTGTTTTGATGTCGTCACATTCTTTCTTTACCAAATAATTGTGCAGGGGGAAATTGGTGTCTTCTTTCCTCTGATAGTTTTAAGGTCTCTGGATAGCTCTGATAGCCCCCTCAATCAGAGAGCCAGTGTTCTAAGGTGATTTTCTTTTTCACAATACATACACCTTTTTTCTTTTCTTTTCTTTTCTTTTTGTCACCTTAGTATACCTTGGAGCACACATCTTTGATGTTATTGAATTATTTCCAATCAGGATGTTGGAGAAGGTTTGCAAAGATCCACAAATGCTTGCTGATGTGTTTGTGAATTATGATTGTGATCTTGAGGGACCAAACCTTTTTGAACGCACGGTGAGCATAAGAACCTTTTTTATATAGTTCATGGACCATATCTTCTTACCTTTATCATATAAAACGATATCGTCGGCTTTTGAACTATCTGAATGGTGATCTCTCTCCTACCAGGTTAGTGCTCTTTCAAGAATCGCTCAAGGATCTCAGAGTGCTGATGCTAACTCCACTGCTTCGTCTCAAACAGTTTCTGTAAAAGGCTCATCTCTTCAGGTTATGGTCTGGTTACTTACATCTCTTTAATGTTATGTCGTAGTTCTAACATTATATGATACACAAAATTCCAGTGCTTGGTGAATATTCTGAAATCATTGGCTGATTGGGAGCAACGTCGAAGGGACTCCTCAAAGCAGGGGAACATTGTTGAATCTCGTGAAGAGGATGGTTCAAGGAGCCTTGTCAACTGATGAGGCAAAGAACCAAGATGATGGTCTCAATCAGTTTGAGAGAGCTAAAGCTCATAAATCAACAATGGAGGCTGCAATCTCAGAGGTGTGAGGCCTGAAGTTTCCATTATACCCTCTGCAAATGATATCTCATCATTTTAAGATCCTGTTTGTAATCGATCTTTTACCTCCTCTTCTGTAGTTTAATCGTAAGCCGGCAAAGGGGATTGAGTATTTATTGTCAAACAAGTTGATTGAAAATAAGGCATCATCTGTTGCTCAGTTTCTCAAGAGCGCCCCTAGTTTGGATAAGGTAAATTTCAGATTTTTAATCATTTTATTGAGTCTTGCAATGACATGCCAAAAAAATATTTAGGGTTGTTGGTTAAAAAAGGTGTACCTAACACCTGGCTATAATGAGCTTTATGCAGGTTATGATTGGCGAATATTTGGGACAGCATGAGGAGTTTCCCCTTGCTGTGATGCATGCATATGTTGATTCCATGAAGTTTGAAGGGTTGAAGTTTGATGCTGCGATTCGTGAATTCTTGAAAGGATTTCGCCTTCCTGGTGAGGCACAGAAGATTGATCGCATAATGGAAAAGTTCGCTGAGCGGTATGTATGGATATATAGAACTCAATGCAGTTTCGTCCCCTATATTTCTGCCAATGTTTCTCAAATACTCAATGATGGTTTGCAGGTACTGCGCTGATAACCCTGGACTTTTTAAAAATGCAGACACTGCCTATGTTCTTGCTTATGCTGTCATAATGTTGAATACCGATGCACACAATCCAATGGTTTGGCCTAAGATGTCAAAATCAGATTTTGTTCGTATGAACACTGCGAGTGATGAGGAGGAATGTGCCCCAAAGGAGCTATTGGAGGAAATTTATGATTCCATTGTCAACGATGAGATAAAGATGAAAGATGATGTCTCTAATACATCAAAAACAGCTAAATCAAGACCTGAAACAGAAGAAAGAGGTGGTCTTGTCAATATTCTAAATTTAGCTCTTCCAAGACTGAAGTCTGCAAGTGATACAAAAGCAGAAAGTGAAAAGATCATCAAACAGACTCAGGCACTTTTCAAGAGCCAGGGACAGAAAAAAGGTGTTTTTCATGTTGCTCAGCAAGTTGAACTTGTTCGACCAATGCTTGAAGCTGTTGGATGGCCTTTACTTGCTACATTTTCTGTGACCATGGAAGAGGGTGACAGCAAGCCCAGGGTTGTGTCATGCATGGAAGGGTTCAGAGCTGGTATCCATCTTACTCGTGTTCTTGGGATGGACACCATGCGTTATGCTTTCTTAACATCCTTAGTGAGGTAGACTATCTTTATAACTTCACCATGTAACACAATTGAATTTCATATCGTTCAGTTACATGAATGTGATGATATCCTTTTCCTTTTGAATCATTTGCAGGTTTACGTTTTTGCATGCTCCTAAGGAAATGCGTAGTAAAAATGTCGAGGCACTACGGACTCTTCTTGCTTTAGCAGACACTGATATGGACGCTTTGCAAGATACTTGGAATGCTGTTTTGGAATGTGTATCAAGGCTTGAATATATCACTTCAAGTCCTTCAATTGCTGCGACTGTTATGCTGGGATCAAATCAAATATCGAGGGATGCTGTCGTTCAGTCTCTGAAAGAGTTGGCTGGGAAGCCTTCTGAACAAATATTTGTAAATACTGTAAAACTTCCAAGTGATTCCATTGTTGAATTCTTCACTGCCCTTTGTGGTGTGTCTGCTGAAGAACTGAAACAAACTCCGGCGCGTGTGTTTAGCTTGCAAAAGCTTGTTGAGATAAGCTACTATAACATGGCTCGTATACGTTTGGTATGCTCTGGTTCTCATGATTTGCACTTTGCTACTTAACGGTTCTTTTAGCAACTCTCCGTCATTTATGTCGCTGTTCTTTTTTGGTTTATCAGATTGAAGAGATAATAAAGTATGTCTAAGCATAAACTTTTGTAGCGGTTAATAACTTATCATTTATACATGTAACTGTAGGTGTGGGCCAGAATATGGTCTGTGTTGGCTCAACATTTTATTGCTGCTGGAAGCCATCATGAGGAGGAAGTTGCTATGTATGCCATTGACTCGCTGAGACAGCTTGGTATGAAGTACTTGGAACGTGCAGAGTTGAACAACTTCACATTTCAAAATGACATACTAAAGCCTTTCGTCATTTTAATGAGGAATAGCAACAACAAAAAAATCCGTGGTTTAATTGTTGATTGCATAGTTCAGGTATGCCTTTATGCATGCATTTTTTATGCTTCTGTGAGACCTAATGATCTAGGCGTTTCATCAAATGATGCTATAGTTTTTATTTAAGTAAAAATTTTACTGTATGAATGTGTAGTTGATCAAGTCAAAAGTTGGTAGCATCAAGTCAGGTTGGCGTTGTGTATTCATGATATTCACTGCAGCGGCTGATGATGAGGATGAATCAATCGTCGAAAGTGCTTTTGAAAATGTAGAACAAGGTAACTTGAAATTTATGCAGCTGACACAAAAATTGCCTTTCGCAGCTTTTATCTTAAATATGTTGAGTTCTTATTGCATACATTTTGAATTAAATGGACGTGTTTGGCAGTTATTTTGGAACACTTTGATCAAGTCATTGGTGATTGCTTCATGGATTGCGTCAACTGTCTTATTGGTTTCGCCAATAACAAATGCACTCCTCGAATTAGTTTGAAGGCTATTGCTCTTCTACGTATATGCGAAGATCGTTTGGCAGAGGTTGGAATTATCATTAGCCTTTACTTGCATTATGTGCATCCATTTGTGTTTATCTATAGTTCTGTTATCTCATTCAGGGAAATTGAAATGCATTCTTGTTTGCCTCATTTGTTTCTACGTTATACAGGGGTTCATTCCTGGTGGTGCTGTTAAACCGGTTGATGCTGTTTCAGAGGCCAGTTTTGATGTGACTGAGCATTACTGGTTTCCTATGTTGGCTGGTTTGTCCGATTTGACTTTGGACTCCAGACCAGAAGTCAGACATTGTGCACTTGAGGTGTTATTTGACTTGCTGAATGAGAGAGGGCACAAATTTTCCTCACCTTTTTGGGAGAGTATTTTCCATCGTGTACTCTTTCCAATATTTGATCATGTAAGACATGCTGGAAGAGATGGGCTTTCTTCCGGAGAGGATTGGCTTCGTGATACTAGCATTCATTCTCTACAGTTAATCTGCAATCTTTTCAATACTTTCTATAAGGTAACATATGATGTTCTTTCTTTCTGATTAGCTGCTTCAGGGACACCCTTCACATATTTCAAAACATCAGATTCGTGACAGCTCTTGATTTGTCATGTTTCTGAAATATCATGTATTTCAATCAAGCTGCATATAGAATAAGAATTCTATTGAAAATTAGTTTGGTTGGTCATCATCTCATTTTGATCTTTACAGGAGGTATCATTTATGCTACCACCTCTTCTAGGCTTGCTGCTTGAGTGTGCCAAGAAAACAGATCAAACTGTCGTTTCAATCGCTCTTGGTGCCTTAGTTCATCTAATAGAGGTCGGTGGTCACCAGTTCAGTGATGGTGACTGGGAAACGCTACTGAAGAGTATCAGGTACCTCTCAAATTCTGCTTGAATTAAAATTATCTTTTATTGTTGATTTTACTTATAGATATTTCTATCTCATTTCAGGGACGCATCATACACAACTCAGCCCCTTGAACTACTCAATTCACTAGGATTTCAGAAGTCACCAACACAAGAAGCAGAGGCTAACTCCCATGGCAATAGTTACCATGACAGCAAGGGAGTAGCTTCCAGTAATAGCAGTGAACAGGATGGTCACCCAGAGACAAGTACACAGGCTACCCAGGATAATCCTGAAGGTATGGTGATCTTAAGTGTTCCTCTTGCTGTCTTATCTGTTATTCACTTTTCACTAAACTCTGTACAGATTAGTACTAGTAGTCTTAGCTTTTTGGTACCAAACGCCATACATCTGGAACAAAGTATCATTGACATAATTTGTGTATTCCTCTAGGTTTGCCATCACCATCAGGGAGAACGCAACCTGCAGTTTCGCCACGAGGTCAAACCTTTGGACAAAGATTTATGGGCAATATGATGGATAACCTTTTGGTTAGAAGTCTTACATCCAAATCAAAAAGTCGAACGGATGATGTTGCTCCTCCCTCACCTGTGAAGGTATATGCATCTTTCATTCATTATGTTATTTGATCCATTTTTAGTAGATTTGCATGTAGCTTGCATTATCTGGGCGTCAATAAACATGCAACCACACAACTTTTACTACCTCCATTTTTATTTATATGATGTTTAGGACAAGAGATTTGCATTAAAATCAGTGTAAACTTCTTGTCTTAAACGTCATATAAATATAAAAACGGAGGTATTTGGAGTTTTTTCAATTTTGTTTTGATCTGTTTCACAAAAGATGTGTGGACACCTGGGTCAGTTTGGTGTGTGAACATGGGAAGTTGAAACGAATTCATGTACATAATATGGAAAGTTCTTTGGCTGTGTGAACAAGTTCTGTGTATATACAGCTGTAGTATGCCACTTCTTTGTTATGATAGCATGGAGTTTAGGGCATTGTTAATGCTTTTCAGCACATATGACCGTAATTTAACCTGCTGTAACCCTTTATACACCTCGCCTGGCATCCAAAAAGTTATCTGTGAACCTTAACTCGATTATATTACCACTGATACCATGATAATGGCTAGTCCTAAGTCCTAACTGGCATTTTCTCCATCTTTGGCTATGTGCCTGCTTATTGATCTAGGCACCTGATGATGACGGGGCCGATAAAGCTGAAGAAGAGAGCCCTATGATGGAAACTGTTAGGAGCAAATGCATCACTCAGTTACTGCTGCTTGGGGCCATTGACAGCATACAGGTAATCAGTTTCCACTTTGTATGCTGGATAGTGTATGCGAATAACCTAGTCTATGAGCCAATGCTGCTTGGGCAATATACTGATTAACTATTGATGAACGCTGCAGAAGAAGTATTGGAGCAAGCTAAAAGCCACACAACAAATAGCAATTATGGATATCTTGCTCTCACTCCTAGAATTTGCTTCGTCCTATAACTCACCTTCAAATCTTCGAACAAGGATGCACCATATACCTCCAGAAAGGTGAAACTTGAAGTCTACAGACATTTTTGCTTCTCACGAAGGCAAAAAACCCCCTAATATTTTAAACTTTGTATCTTATAGGCCCCCACTAAATCTTCTTCGACAAGAACTAGCTGGAACTACTATCTATTTAGAGATCCTACATAAATCAACAGTAGAGCATGATGCAAACAAGTCGACCGAGGAAGCAAATGGTTTGAGTGTAGAATCTGGTGAACAGGAAAAGCTGAAAAATCTAGCAGAAGGGAAGCTCGTTTCTTTCTGTGGGCAGATTTTGAAAGAGGCGTCTGATCTCCAGCCTAGCTCTGGGGAAGCCGCTAGTGCAGACATACATCGCGTACTGGACCTAAGGGCCCCTGTTATTGTCATGGTATATGAATGAAAGCTATATCCATGAAGCTTCTCATTTATATTTTTTGGTTTTTGTGTATGTCATATGATTTTTAAATTTATTCGCATTTCAGGTTTTGAAAGGAATGTGCATCATGGATGCTCAGATATTCAAAAGACACCTTAAAGATTTCTATCCACTTATTACAAAACTTATCTGCTGTGATCAGGTATATATGCTTGTCCTTTGGTCTATTCGTCCTATTTCAAGGTTTCAAATAATATACATATAACAGTTCAAGAGTTTTAACTTGTGGTTATGATGCAGATGGATGTCCGTGGAGCCCTTGGCGATCTTTTCAGCAAACAACTCACTCCACTTATGCCCTGATTCCTGATAGTAGTTTCTTCTGTTGCGTATATCTTTTCTAGTTGGAATATATTCATCATCGGCATTTTTGTGCAAACATGGAGCACTGGAAGGAAGTTTGGTAGGCGCATTTCCGGTGCAACAGCTACTTTTTAGTGGGCTATGATCTTGGTGAGAAGCGGTAAAATCCACAAGCTACAATTTTTGGGTGGTGCGAGTACACAAATCATGGAAAGGCTGCCAGATGCGCCATTTCGTGGTGACCAAATGTACTTTATGTGTTATCTGTCTGTACCCAACTGTTGGGACTCTCTTCTATACACAGTAGAATAGGATTGATGATATGTACACATTGTTGAGGACATTGTACTCGAGGCCAATTATTATATGTCAATGGTAGATTTAGCTTCTAGTTTTGGGAATCTAATAAAGCAGAGCTGTTAGTGTTGAATCTTCTGTTATTGCAGAACTGCATCCGCGCCTGTTACCTTCATCGTGATATAATAGTGGCCCTGTGGGTGTCTGTGTCAGCTGATAGACCTAAATATGGTTCCTGAGCAGGAGTACTGGTGTATAGAACTAAATTATTCTTGATATATTAACCCAATTGGGTGAGATTTGTTTGATTTACATTTATAAACCAGATGTAGTTGAGATATTGTGCATTGGTGAATGAGTTGATGGAAATGCTGGCATTCTTGTTTGGTTATTTTATCATTCAGTCATTTGTTGGGAATACTTCACGTTATTGATTAGTTATATCATTTTAGACTCACTTGTTGAGACTAGAGACTACGAGAGAAGGGCATATATATCCTGCTATTATTGGTGGTAATCTTATCTGTTTTTGTCCATCGCTTGTTTACAATGAAAGGTTGTACATGGCAATCCGATGTTCAGTGCTGCAAACCATTTTCTGTAAAGCTACCGAATGCAAGGTTGGCAGCAGCTTTAGGCCTTTCCCTAAAAAAACAGCTTTAGGCCCATTTTGAATGTAGGAATTTTGGAGGATTCAATCCTAAAGGAAATTTTTTAGAACACATGATCAGGGATTTCAAAACCGGTGGAAAACTGTCTGTTTTTTGCGGATACCGGTACGGTCCGGTTCACCGGTTTTTGGTTTTTGAAATATAAATGAATCTGAATATTCGATGAAATTTGTTTGGTTTTCGACAAAATCACTGAGGTCCGGTGTCCATGGCTCGGTCGGTTATTGAAACCTTGCATAGGATTGAATCCTACCAAATATTTGAAATTTCTATGAAATGTTTTCATTTACATAATTTTGGAGGAAAATAAGCATGAGGTTCAGCCTATTGGAAATCTTCTTATGTGTCTATCTCCCTCTTTCAATTCCTGCAGTGCGACCAAATTCTTCGTAGGTAGCTTTGATGTGTTTGTAATTCTTGTAGGATTATAATGGACAGCCATCTCTAATTTTACACTTTCCTTATTTCTACGTTTTTAGAATCCTATATTCTAAAAGTGGTCTGAATGAGGATTTAGAGTGCTGGCAAATAAGAGTGATGACAAGGAAGTAACAGACACACTGGCAAGGGATGTAAAGCATTCAGTTCGATAATTTTCAGGTGACAACCAGGGTTTTTAAAATCATTTGAACCGTTGCAACCGGCCACATGCAGTAGGTCGGTTTTTGCGACAACTGGTGGGAAAATCGAACAAATGCAAATTTCCAAATTTGAAGGAGCTAAAAATGATAGGCGGAGCGGTTTCACTTGTTGGTTTACGGGGTTTACCGCTCAGTTTGAGCGGTTTTTGCAATTTCAAATTTTCAAAAAGGTAAGCTGAGTGGTTTTCTTGGTTTACTACTCGGTTTGAGCGGTTTTCAAAATTTCAATTTTTTTATTTTGAAATATTTTGTCGAAAACCGATCGGTTGCTTATACCGAGCCAAACCAGTAAGCTCAGTTTTAGTTGGTTGGGAGAACCATGGTGGCATTGGCAATGCCGAAGGAGGCCCATTTACATGTCCATCGCTGAGCAACTCCAACAGGCTGTGTATAATGTTGCAACTAGCTAAATATAGCTATTTTCTGGAAAAACGCAGCTCCAACAGAATCGTTATCGACCTCTCCATTTTTTCTCCCTCGCCACCCCGAATTCTTCGCTCGCCAGGTTTGGCCAGCTCGCGCCGCTCGCCATCGCCCCTTCCCGCGCGCCCACGTCTCGTTCCCGCCCCCACATCCCGTTCATGCCCCTTCCCAACGCCGCCACAACCGGCACCCGGCGACGGCGACAACGACTTCACGGGCGCGGCCGCTGGCTGGCATCGCGCATGTCCTCGTGCTCCATAGACCTCGCCGCTGGTCCCGAGGTGGTCGTGCAAGAGCTGGAAGTGCTTTTGATGCCGGGGAAGTTGTTCATCGCGTGGGCGGGGTCGTGGTGGCGGCAGGTCGGCTCGGGGCACACGAACATGAAACTAATCTTCCTTCTCGGGCTCAGAAGCTTTCCTGACTCGACGCTGTGTAGCCGGCGGTGCTTGTGCAGGCTGTGGACGGGTGCGGGGCTTCTTTCTTCTGACGAACAGGCACCCGATCGACGCTTGAAGGAGATGGATTGCCAACGACAACTCGACAAGGTACAGTTGATTGGGTGCTGGTGATCACTAAAATGGATTACTTGGGGAATGTATAAAGCAAATATGTGACCAATTTGTTCTTGTTGATGGATAATGTCGCGAATTTCAGGATTTTGCGCCTAAGGTTTGAGAAGAGGAAAAGTAAAATTGAGGAAGAATTCAAGATAAAATCCACCAGAGTTTGTCTTAATGGACGAGACCCTGGAGCTAGCAGGTTGTCCGCACCTTGAGGATGGCAAATATTTCTTCCATCTGGAGGATTACGATGAGCAACCTGTGCCTTGCACGTGCTGGACGAGGTGCGCAAAGCAAAGCTAGATGAGGAAGAAGACCCCTGCGCAGCTGTGCTCAGGAAAAAAGGGCAGCTAACGGCCCAACGAACAGTGGCCCAAAAGCCAATATTTGCAGCCCACAAACATTTGAATATAGAGAGGATTAAAATTTAGAGAGGCTGTTGGTTTTGATCACGTTTTTGCTAGCCATTTTGTTTTACATAATAGCTAAACTAGGATTTTAGCTATTCATTTTTAGCTAGTCTCTTGGAGATGCTCGTTAAACCGTTCTTTTCTCTCTCTTTTGGGAGTACTAGCATTTTGCCCGTACGTTGCTACGGGTTAAATCAAATAATTTTATTAGTATATAAATTGTATGCTCGCAAATAGCATTTGCTTCTAATTTTGACCTCTAACATATTTTATTATTAGAATTCAATAGTTTATATTAATATTTTGTACCCATCTATATAAGTAATTTTATTTTGTACACTTTAATGAAAAGTATTAGACAAATTTACACTTCAATAAATATATTGATATTGAAAGGTATTTTTCATAGCAAAAAGAAAAGACATTAAGAGCTATTTTTTGTTTCCTTTCTGTTTTTTGTTTCTATCTCACAGCAATTTCATTGATGGCACCATGCATACGGAAAATTTAAAAAACATAAAGGAAAAAAGGCTGCTGCTACACTCTACCACTGAGCAGACTGTGAGTAAGGGTGATTCTGTAGTTATAAGAGGAAGCAATTCGAATCCTACAAGAATGATTAATTATGCATGATGACCTACAAGGGAGGGATATCTTGTATTGTCTTATATAACGTATGAAATGCATAAAAATAGCAAAATATATTTGAATTAGATGACTTGCATAATTAATCAAAATTTATTTTGAGACCAATCTTTTGTTTGAGCACCGTTTTTAGACATTCTTCATTAATTTGTTTATTTGCTGTCACGTAACCAAAGTAGTCACATAAAACTGCTCCAAGGTAGAATAATAGGGCTTGATACCCAAACATACAAAAAAAATAAAAACTATTTCATCTGGATTTTTTGTGCATTGAAAAAATCTTTTTGAATATGCTTTACATGTAGACAAAAAAAGAAGGAAAAAAAATCTTTTTGAATATATGCTTTACATGGGGCCTTCTTCCATCTCCGCATGCGCACAGGAAAAGAAGGAAAAAATGGGGAGGCAGCCGAACAACTCAACCACCAGACCAGGCGCTACTCTGTGGTTATTTTTGCTTCTGAATCTTTATGATTACCAAAAAGCTCGGATAGCAATCAAACTTGAATCCGATTTGAATACAAACAAGTTCTGAAAACTGAAAAATTAGACTGAAAATTCGGGCTGACGACCCTTTACTGACTTATTAAGTAGTAGAGATAGTAGTTTTTTCTTTTTCTTTTTTCTTTTTAGAACAGAGAGTATAGTAGTTAAACCTGTTTCCTTCTGTGTGAACGTAATTTTTTCCTCGAAACAAACAATCGGGCCCACCATATATGGAGGAAAACCAGAAAGAACAGAATTTGGCCCACGAGCGGTTACTGGCTAGGTCGTCCCGCGTGGGCGCACCGCGTTCACCGGCCGCGAACTGCTTCGCTAGACGGCAAAGAAAGGAGAGGAGTCGCCACCACATCTAGTCGGTGCTCTCTGTTTGGCAGGACTCCTCGTCTCCCCTCGCCACTCCAATCTCCATCGCCATTGCCGCCGAAGGAAGGCGCACATGGCGGGGCGCTACGACAGCAACCCCTTCGAGGAGGAGGACGTGAACCCTTTCTCGGTACGCGCGAACCCTCCCCTCCCTTTGGTCGATGCCCGTCTCATTCTCCACGATCCCGCCATTGCCCGGGCGCAGATCTAGTTTCCTTTCTCGGAGAATGGAGAGGCGCGCCCGAGGTCTCGTTTGGATCTGGGCGGGGCGCGGATCTGACCTCGTCCCGGTGATGGATAAACCCAACTGCGTGTTTATTGTGCTGTTTTCTTTTTTCGCAATCCTGATGCCACCGACACTGCTGGGAAAATTTCCCGCTGTCTTAGATGATGCACTGGTGCCTGAACCCTCTTGTATGGGCTCCGAGCTGAAGTCTTTTTGTGTCGGTTTCCCTGTAGGATCAAGGGCGCGGCAAGGCTGGTGGGCAGTCCAACTATGGCGGCGGCGCATTCTACATGCCGGTGAGGTCTTTTGCACTCGTGAACCAGCTTGTTTGCTGCAGAAGTTGGGAGTTGAATTTGCGAGGCTGATCAGCCCCTTGTGATTTCTTTTGTAATGTAGAACCCCAGAAATGTGCCACCCGCGTCGAATTCACGTCTCTCACCGCTCCCCCCTGAGCCCGCGGATTTCAGCGCCACTGTTGATATCCCTCTCGACTCATCAAAGGTGTGTATGAATGTCCAATTTGTTCTTCTTTATGCAAGATGGCGTTGTAGTAGGTTCAGCCAGACGAAATGCTTAGCATTGATCAAAATGCATGGTTGGTGTTGCTTCGCCGTAATGTGTGCTTTGTGGATGCTCCAGGATTTGAAGAAAAGGGAGAAGGAGCTGCAAGCAAGGGAAGCGGAACTGGTCAAGAGAGAGAAAGTACGTTGCACATACATGCATTTGTGTCGCTATTTTTGTGTTGTTACAAGAATAGATTTTTGTTTTTAGGCTGGAGATGGTTGGTTTAATTGTTCTTTCTAAGCAAATATTCTTGGGAACCAGGCTTAAGTCAGAATTAATTAAGATGTTTATGTTCTCTCTAGACTCCTTTCTGTAGCTGCATAATGTATTCTTGTATTTTAATGTAGTTGATAGGACCCTTGGAGAGTTTTCTACTTTCTAACTTTTATGTTGTTATCTGTCTTATACTTGACTAGGAACTTAAAAGGAGAGAGGAGGCTGCAGCACGAGGTAAATGTTTATTGCCATTCGTTTAGCAATGGCTCTGTAGAAACGTTGTACCTTCCATTATTTCTTTTCTGTTTCAAGAATCTATGGGCAGTTGGGCACCTTGATAGAATTTGTATAACATCTAAAACTACTGAACCTCAGCTCCTTTTGTGTATTAGCATAGTGCCTGGATAGTTGTTGTACCAAAGTTGTAGATTTGTCGTTTTCTTAATATTCTATTTCTGTTTTGATAGCGAAACCAGTATCTGTAACCTTTGACGGAATCAATGTCTGTAACCGTTGTCTTAAAAGTGACACAGTTATGTGGTCATGACACCTAGTTATGTAAAACAAATATGGCTACTGAGCATCAGATACCACATTAGAGCTTTATGTAAAACAAACATGAAGATTATTATGATCCATGTTTTTAGCCTAAGTTCACTCTTCTTTTGGAAAATCTTCAAACTTATGCTTCCCTATTTGGTTTGACAGCTGGTATTGTTATTGAGGAGAAAAACTGGCCTCCTTTTCTGCCACTTATCCATCATGATATTGCCAATGAGATACCAAGTCACCTTCAAAGAATGCAATATGTTGCATTTGCTTCATTTCTTGGTATGCTTCTTTTGAAGGGACGATGCTTGAATTTATTATCATTGCAATTTTTTTCAAGTTAGCAAAGAGCTAAATAACATTAAATATTGTCAATTTGCATATACATTGTTGTCACCAAGAAAGTTTTGTTTGACATTGAATAGGGTTGGTTTGCTGCCTCTTCTGGAACGTCATAGCAGTTACTTCAGCTTGGATCAAGGGGGAAGGTATATTCAACATTTTTGGCACTGCCTGTGCTTCTGTTAAGTTAACTATTTCTTACATCTTTTAGAAGGACTCATCAATTTCAGGTGTGAAGATTTGGTTGCTAGCAATTATCTACTTCATCTCTGGTGTTCCTGGTGCATATGTTTTTTGGTATCGCCCTCTGTATAATGCCATGAGGTAATTTCGTTGTATTGTTTTGTGTATCTCTGCTATATGATTTTTTTTTGTGGTGTGTATAGATAGCTAACAGTGCCTGGAAACTTGTTTTGTAGGACTGATAGCGCATTGAAGTTTGGATTGTTCTTCTTGCTTTACTTGGTAGGTATTGTGAGTCAGTTACCGCATTAGATGGCATAATTCAGTAATCTGAAATTTATATCATTAATATAATGCTTGAATTTTTTGCACTCACAGCTCCACATTCTCTTCGTGGTATTTTCTGCTGTGGCTCCTCCTGTTGTCTTTGAGGGAAAATCCTTGGCGTAAGTTTGTTACTTGTCCTTTTTCCTGTTTGAGAACTATTAATACTGGAAACCAGGGACCCTTTTGCTATGATGCATCAGTGAAACATGTATATCTGTGCACTTTTGATGTTCCTGTGATATAATTGATCTTAAGATACAGGTTAGTTGGCTATTGAGTGTTATAGAACAAAAACTCTACTGCTCATTATTAATCATATTACCCCAGAATTGGACCAACATAAATCACGGGAAGCTTTATTGATTTGGATAATGAGATCTCAAGATATTGTGATCAATGCATACAATGGGCAACCGATTACTGACACCAGGATCTGTGGCACAAACTAATTTCTGTCTTGAATTCTTGCAGAGGAATTTTGCCAGCAATTGATCTTATCAGCAAGAATGCTTTGGTTGGGGTAAGTGCAGCACCCTTCTGTTTGTTAATTAGATTTTACTTGAGATATGTACCTTTGAAACTTCTGTCTAAGATCCTATTTCTGACGCATAATACATGCTGATCAATACATATAATTATTCTGCAGATCTTCTACTTTGTTGGATTTGGATTGTTCTGTCTCGAGTCATTGCTCAGCATCTGGGTTATCCAGGTCAGTTTCTCTGTGAGCAGCATTCTGATTTTCCAGAATCTACTTTGTGGGTGTCAGCTGAATCCTTTTGGGTTTTATTCATGCAGCAAGTGTACATGTACTTCCGAGGAAGCGGAAAGGCTGCAGAGATGAAGCGTGATGCAACTAGGGGTGCCTTTAGAGCAGCATTTTAAGTGCCGTGGATATCTGATGATACTCCAAAGCGTACTGGTCATGGATAGGTTGTGCCATAAAGAAAGTATATGTTTCTTGGTTGCTGACTGTAACCCCAAACTGTCAGTAGGTTATTGTGACATTACAAGTGATATGCTGTAACTTGTCATTGGTTCTTTTATCAGTATAGATAATGTGCAGTTTTTACCGTGTTTGTCGATTTCTTCCTGTTAGCAGCGATATGGAGGGGGATTGCATTATCTTACATTCATTGTGCAAAGCTGTCATTGACAGTCCATACCTGTTACAGAATGTGTGACAGTTCGTTCTGTTAGCGACAATGTGGAGGGAACATGTGCATATCTTATCAGTTTTAGGCTCCTCAATTTCTTTCTGTTAGCCGGAAGCGGAGTGGAGTCATCTTTCATTTCTACGGTGCACAGTTAACGTTAGCCATCTGTACATGTTTGGTCCACAGAAGCATTTTACGAGCAAACAAACAATCTAACAGGGTTACTGCAGCATAAAAAGTATTCATACTTGTTCTCTCGTGGAAACTGTTTGAGAGTCGATATACTAGTAAGTACTTCGTGATAACCGTAGAACTCGATGAAATTTCCGCACATAGACGAACTCAAACAGTGGACCAAAAATGACAGCCAGTCTCTTCTGGTACTACCCAGTCGACTATTCAGAAGACCGCATCAACCTATCCTGGTGTTATCCCTACCGAACACAAGTGTCGTCGCCCAGTTCACGGCCACGTAGAACCTGTTCCTCCAGCTCACCACCCGCGTCAGGTACGCTGACCGCCACATCAACCAGCTGGTGAAGCCGGCCATTGACAGCCCCCTCGCATCCTGCAAACCCAACACATGAAAAAAGATTAACGATCACAGCACAAATCTCATACCACATTTGCACAAGCCAAGACTTCAAATCAGAAGAGATCAGTTTTAAATCAGTACCTTGTTCTCCCTGAGGTCGACGAGCGCCTTGTACCGCCCGACGGAGGCCATGCTGCCCATGTGCTTGTACACGAACGGCTCGCCGAGCTCAGCGTTGCCGGCGCAGTGCGCCTTGCCGCCGTTCTGCTTCGCCACCTTCCCGAGCAGCTGCGCCAGGTACCTGCCCTCCCGCTCCGCCACCTGCGCCAGCGCCGGGAGCACCGGCTTCCCCGTGGACTCGAGGAACCCCGCGCAGTCGCCCAGCGCGTACACGTCGGGGGCGGAGGGCACGCGCAGCCACTCGTCCACGCCGATCCTGCCGCCGGGGGACTTGGGAGGCCAGGGACTTGACGAACTCAGACGGGCCGACGCCGGTGGACCAGACCAGCAGGCCGTACGGGACGCGGGTGCCGTTGGTCAGGGTGATCTCTGTCGGCGTCACCTCCTTCACTATGCCTTGCACCAGGTTGACTCCATACTGTCACAGATGCAGCACAAAAGTTTAGTTAAGCCTCGAGATCGTCACAAGGTAATCTGTATTTGCAAGAACATTGCTATTCAGAGTGACAATGAATTCTGAAGCTTCTATTACCTTTGACAGGTGATTCGTCGCGTACTGCCTCAGACTGACATCGAACGATGACAGGATCTCGTTTGCCTGACAAGAACATTTTGCAAATTGTTAACAATTAGCAAGCCATTTCCTTCACCGTTTCAATTAGTGGTAGTACGTGCAATGGATGAGATTATCAATGCCAGGTCAGACACATTGCAGATACGTACCTCGATGAGGGTGACCTTGACGTCGTCCTTGACATGCGTGTACCTCTCCCGCACGTCGCGCATGATGAAGTCGCTGAGCTCGCCGCTAAACTCGACGCCGGTGGGGCCTCCGCCGACGACCACGCAGTGCAGAAGCCGCTTCTTCTCGTCCTCGGGTAAGCCTAGAGACAATGATTAATCTTCAGCACCTAAACCAACTAGCAATGGATGCATGCTTGAGAATGAGATGTTTTCGTCGTTACCAGGATTCTCAGAGAGCATGAGGTTGGTGATCAGCTTCCGCCGGATCTCCTGCGCGTGGCTCACCTCGCGGAGGAAGATGGCGTTCTCCTTGACGCCCTTGATGTTGAAGGTCAGAGGCTCAGCGCCGCTGGCGATCACCAGCTTGTCGTAGGAGATCTTGAAGTTGTACGGGTCACTGGGCAACCCCTCACTGGACACGGTCGTGCAGTAAACCTGCAAGAACACACACACATCGAGACGGTAAGATTGATCGGCGACATGCACGGCGAGGTGAAAAAGTTCCCAGTTCAGCGGTGGCATAAATAAACATTGAGGCGCGCGCGCGCACGTACCTCGTGCTTGCGCGTGTCGATGCCGGAGCAGTTGGCGAGGTAGAAGAAGGAGCCGGGGCGGGTGGCGAGCGCGGACTGGATGCGGCTGACGGGCTCGACGACGGAGCGGAACTCGAGCGTGCCGACGCACGTGGACGCCAGCAAAGGCGTGAACACCATGTGGTTCCGCGGCGAGACGCACACCACGTCGTAGGCGCGCGTGTCCACGTCCTTGAGGAGCCGGCACGCCGCCCACCCGGTGCCGAGCACCACCAGCCTGGGCTTCTCGTCGGCCTTCGTGGGCCCGAGGCCCGGCATGTTGGCGTCGGCGGCCTCCTCGCCGTCCGAGGGCTCGGCCGCCGCCGTCGCCGCGGGGGAGCGCATCCTCGGGGTCGTCGTGCTGATGCCCCTGCAGCTCTGCGGCGGCAGGACGCCGCGGCCCGCGCACCGGTCGGCGAGCCCCGCGAGCGCGAGGCCGTGGAGCGGCGACACGTGCTGGCAGCGGGTCAGCGCGCCCGAGGCGTTGCGCAGCGCGGACGCCCCCTGCGCCGCACCGCCCTCGGAGGTGGCGGCGGCCCTCGACAGGGACTGCGACAGCTGCTGCGCGCCGCCCCTCCCGATCCTCGACCACGCCGCCATCTGCGCGACGCCCTTCAGGATCCCTGTACGCTTCACCCGCAAAACTCACCGCAGGAGATGCAAGGATGAATCAGAAGAACCTGCAATCGAATGGCCAAAACTTCACTCAGCAACGCAACGCAAAAACGACGAGGAAAAATGCAGGGGAATTTATACGCAGAGAATGCACAGCAAAAGGAACATGAGGAACGCGACTTGGCTTCGCTTGGATTCGCTTTTTTCTTGGGAAAGGAGAAAACGAGAGAACGTGCAGTTAGTACGCTGCTATTGACCAGCCTCCCCCAAAAAATTGGAGCCAGCAAATTCGGCATCTAGAAAAAATTGTACTCCAAGCAACCCGCGGTCAAATTATTCCCCAAGAAATTTGGTGGAAATAAGAACAAGCACAACAGACTTTTACTAGAACGGCGAACGGCTTTTCATTCGTCATTGCCTAGCAAATCAGCGTGATCGACGAATAGGCCGAACGCGTGCATCTACCATGCATGTACCAAATTCCAGGGAATATACGGGTGGCCTAGTTGAGGCATGACGCATAAGACAAGAGGAATCCTCCACGAAAGGAACAGCAAAAGGAAACTCCGTGTTGAGGCCGCCGCCGCCACGGAGTTCCAAACTTCCAATCCCCATCACGCACATCATGCGTCACAAAATTACCAGGAATCCCCAGCATCCGTGGAAGACGGCGACCATCCCACCCCTCACACAATGCGGAAGAGCAGGAGGGAGGAATTAAGTTACCCGGCGTGGCGTGGCGCGTGAATCTCCACGACGGCGACGTACGGGGGAGACTCGGATCGCCCTACGTCTCCGCCGTCGCTGTCGCGCGTCGGCTGGCTGGGCGGGCTAGGGATTCCAGAAGGGAGGCGAGGAAGTCTAGGAAGGAAGTGGTGGAATTAAATTGGAAAGGTCTTGGAGAGAAAGCGAGAGCCGTAGCGCGTGCCGCGCGTTTTATAAGCGGACCGGTCGGTCGATTCGGCCCCTCCTCCCTCTCCTGACTTGCCGGAGCAAGAAGATCTCGCGGCGCGGCGCGATGCGACTTGGGCAGCAAGATGATGGACGCAACCCGCCCTCCCGCCCGGACCCACATCACATGCCCTCGCGGGTCCCCCGATATTTTTTGCCTGCTCCCAGCTCCTTCGCTTTTGCATGCCGCTTGCGGCGCGCGCGCGACTCCGTCCGCGCAGCTGTCACGTACGTACGGCGCCCGCCCGCCCGCCCGGTCCGTCCGTCCAGTTCGTCGAGCGCCGCTCGGCCGTCCGCTGCTTGCCGGAAACGGAGAGGCATATCCTGCGATCTAAACCATCCTGCTTCGTTCCTTGCCTGCGTGCTGTGGTACACCGAACGAATGAAGGATTAAGATTGCCTCTCCTGCTTTTTCTCTGAACTATTACTGCACGTGGTTGCACTACACGATTAGGCAGGCGTTGCATGTTACGTGCAGCCGTCGCAGCTGCAGGGAGTACTCGTCACAAATTAGGGAGAAACCTTTTGTTACGTACGTACGTGTACTTTCACAGGCGCTGAGATGGCGCGCGCGCCTACACGACTCGTTCGTTCTCCACCGTCCGCTCGTTTTCAGGAAAACGGCGCGTGACGTGCGATGTGCTCTGCTGCCGGGTCGTCCTCGATCGCCCGCGCTGCTTTGGGCGTGCTAGCTAGCTATATACTCTCTGAACGATAACGACTCCACGAGTGTACTCCATCATTCAGAGACCGGCGAACTTGAACTACGGTTGCACGAGGAGCCGTCCAGGTGTCCAGCACAGGGCAGCGAGGTTGCTCGACCACTTGGATGCTACTCCTTTTTTAGCTAACGCGTCGTGCGAGCCGCTGGATTCATTTTTCAGGATTGGACGGCGGATGAACCAGCCCACACGATTGAGGAGGATGGTGGGTGATCCAGTGCGTGTGTGTGTACGTTTCGGTGGCGGATGGGCTGTCCGTGTTTCGCACGAAACTGCAGGGCTCGGCCTATTTACCCACCGAATCCGTCCGTCCGAGAGGCGAAGACAAGGCCCAGATAGTTTCCAACACGGACCAATCCAAACAACATTTACGGCGGCGAGCAGCCGAGGACGATCGGTGCGCTGCTAGTCGGAGATGGGGTACACGGGGGCTCCGGCGAACTCGGAGAGTTCGGTGGCGGCGAAGCAGAAGGTGGACAGAACGAGCCTTGTCAAAGCGGAGCCGGGTTGGGTTATGGCCGATAGATGGGGTGACGAAGAGATCGTCTGTTTTTCTGATCTTCTATGGGACAAGAAGATAGGCGAACTAAAGCTCATGAAGAAGAGGAGGGAGGATATCAAAATGGAGAGGGCGACGGAGATGGATGATGACGACGAGAAATTTTTCGCCTTCCGGTCGCGCTGGATGGGGGAATGGTCCGGCCAGTGGGGCTCAGTGGACAACGTCAGTAAGTATTCGATGCAATTTTCAACATCGATTTCTTAACTGGTTGGCTTTCATTCCTTTCAAAAATTGTAATGTTTAGAATCTCGATCTGATGGTACTCATGAATAGGGATTGTCCTCTTACACATTATTACTAACATAATATTGGCATCTACCCTGATGATTGTTAGTAGAACTTTGATCCATGATGCTGTAGGATCAGAGCTTTGACACATCATCTCAAATGGTTTTAGACAGTTGTTATTATGATTACTGTGGGTGCTATTGATCTAACAGTCTAACTCGGAATTTAACGCCTAATTGCAGCGAGGATCCTTTCCATGCCCTTCACATATGACAGTCCACCCCGGTGTGCGTATCCCTGCGACACATTACAGATTTACGCAGTCAGGGTTGAAGACCTACTTGGTGGCTTGGAGTGGCCGCTTGATGTGTTCGGTATGGTTGCCGTACGTGACTCAATTGATCGCAGACTCAATCTTGTCTTCTACCGCACAAGGGAAGACTGCCAAACCCTCACCGAAAAGGTTTGTAGTGTTTCCTTTGCCACTCATTGTTTTGGTCGTTTCTTGCTGTGACTCTGCTGTCAGATGCAGTTGCAATGATTTTCTGTTAACTGTCCCATGCAACTGTATGTCCATGAAGGCGTGTGTAACGCGGGAGTGGAACTACTCTTTACACAATCACACATAGTTTTTGCACTGATGATCGTGACTAATCCTCAATCAATGACAGCATCTAATGAGCTTATGGAAGAGAGCCTGCTGTCAACAGATTTCATTGCTTCCTGAAAGTTGCTACAAGTCACCAACATTACTTTTCTTTTGCGTTATTGTCATGTTGATAGATCAACTGTGCATGTGTGAACAAGCTAGAAGAATATAAAGACATTGCATTGTCTAAAATTCAGTCATGGTCGTTGATATTGCAACACCTCAATGTCCATATCGTTGAACAACAGAACTCAGGTTGATACAATTACAAATTGATACACATAGCATGCGAGTTGGAATAAAACTGATCACCGATTAAGCACATTGCCTCAAGTTCTTGCATTTGTAGTATGGGGAGCTAATGCATGTTGTAAGGTGCTTTGACTGCCCTGCATTTTTTTTATTTGACTTCCCGACTGTGCCTGTGCAAACTCTTGGTCCTTCTCCTTAGAAGAACTCATATGGAAACGTCTTGAGTCCTTTTTTGTCACTCAGATATTTTTAAATTAGTCTTTTTATACTATAATGACTGATATCTGGTGTATTCTCAATCCTGGCTTGAATTTGTTTGAAGTTTGATTGCAAGCAATAAGGATGAATAATCCAAATAAGTCACGGTGTAATGTTATTGTGACGCAAAACAGCCATCTTAATTTTTGTCCTCACTATCTCTCCCTTTGCCTGTTTACCAATGATATTTAATTGTGTTGCATGCAGGATCCATATTTGGCACTGACAGGTCCTACCCGTGCTGTTTGTCTAGATTCGAAGACTGATGTGATTATTGAGGTTGAGCTGAAAGTGAGGGGCAAGGTTGAATCTGAGGATATGTACTTGAGTTATGTTGCTGCCCCACTTGAGTGCAATAAGGACATGAGTCCCAACATTTCACATTATATGAGTTATACAAGCAAGCGCAGCTTGCTGATGTTTAAACTTGGACGCGTAGAATCATCTGTGGAGGCCACAATATTTGTTCGATCTATTGAGGGTTCATGGCCAGATGGTGTTCATGGTCAAATTACTGCCCAGGGCGCCGAATGTGAGAAAGTTGTCTTACTTGAGTTTGGAGCTGACAAAGTGCCTGTTAGTGGTGGTGGTGATGTGGAGCTCTCTCGCCAGGTTGTTTCAGTTGAGTATGGTAATCAGCTGGATGTTTCTTGCAATGCATGGAAAGACAACAGGATCATAGCAAAACAGAGTGCAGTGTTCAAGGTCGCCGCAGTTGGTAGAAACAATGCAACCCTTCAGCTTGGCGCTTGTAAATTGGAAGCCATTGTCGCTTGGTCACTCGTGGCGCCGGAGCCGGATGACACAATGACGTGGTGTTAAGTTTCGGAAGTATTGTAGCTATTGCGGTGCATGTGCTGACTCTGTGGACAGAGCTATGTTTTCTGACACCTATTTATGTATTAACTATGCATCTAACATTATTTTGTGCTCATATGACTAAATTTCTGTAGTTGGTGGATGATATAATATTATTATTTATTTTCTTTAGAGCGCTGGTCCAGCCAGTATGCAGTGAAATCATATTTCTCCTATGATTTTTTTTACAGGAAAGGAGTAGCTTACTGGTGAACTTCGTATACATCTTCTGAAGCTATGTGAAGTGTTCATTGAAATATGTTTTTCTTTTCTTTCTTCCCTGCAATTTCAAATCTTTTCCTTAAATTTACATGACCAAACAGCCAAAGCATGCCCAGGTAAATGTTTCTGATCACGCACAATCTCTGTATTCTGGCAGCACAGCACGTCGAGGATGCTTTTCCAAGTTTCCGTTCTACCACTTCATTCCTCTGTGTTCTGGCCGAACAAACCGAGGAATCAGACTGATCTCGTGCTTCTCTCTGATAGTAAATGCCGTGCCGTTCTCCGGCCTCTGATTTGTCGAGGTACTGTTCATCAGCTTCCACCGTTGATTTCGCAGCCGATGTCTCCTCCGCCGTCCATTGTTTCAGGCACGAGCTAGCCTTGACAAGAAGCTTCCAGCACCTTCGCATCCTTTTGTCTTCCGCCGCCGCTTCTCCACAACACCGGCTCGTACGTCGCCGAGCTCCTCTCCAAATCGTGGCCGCTCCTCGCGCTGTGCGACACCGCCGAGTCCCTGCCATGCTCCGTTACCTCTCCGAGTTCACTAAGCAGAGGACCACGCCGAGTTCGCCGTCAAGGGCGGTCGATGCTGAGCTCGTCGGCCTGAAGCTCAGTGGCCGTCGCATTTGCCGCCACCAGTACTCCCCCTCCCGCGTTCGCCGCCGCCTGCCTGAGCCGCGGACGTCGCGTCGTCACGCAAGCCGGAGCGGAGCAGGGCAAAACATCAGCTCTATCGTCACATCGATCCCCAGAAGCCGCGCACGCTGGACCGGAGCAGGGAGAGCGCGACTGCTCGCCCACAGCTCCTCGTCGCCTTCTCGATCCCCGGATGCCTCCTTGCCGCACCGTCTTGGAGTCCCAGACTTGGGACGGTGCTAGCCATCGCATGCTGACTGCTGCCCGTCAATCCCTGAAGGAAGGACGTCGCTGCCCCTTGCCTGTCCTAACTATCCCCTTCCAGAGGTAAAAAAACTATCCCCTTCCCAGCAGTGATGAAAGACAGCCAAGGAACTTGCTGGATCGATTGAAATCAGAGCTTAGACGATGGTGCATGCAGAATGGATAAAGAGATGGGGCAAACGTCTGGGATAAATTCTTACTATAATTCTTTGTCAAGAGTCTCAAACGTCAGAATATAAAACAGAGCTTTTTGATTGCTGAAAAACAGATGTGTCCCTAATGCTTTTGTTAAATTATTAATGTGCATGTAGTTTAGTTATGTAGTTTTTTTCAGGGAAAATGATGTGTGCATTGCACCATTAGAGTATAATATATCAAAAGAATGAAGTGTTATGTGTTGGCCTTATTGCCTGTAGAATGGATATCGTATCTGTTTCCAACTCAGATTTCAGAGACAAAAATATGAAAGTGGAAGTGTTTTAGCCACATTTCTGGTTGTATCTCACAAGTGTCCTTGGAAGCACGTCTATCATTCTCATAAGCTTATATTCTTAATACACTTTGCAAACTTTGAAACAAATGAACTCATTTGTAATTCCAAAAAAAATATATATGGGTAAATCAACAGACAAGCATGGCAATGCCTTCATAACTTGCCTCAGTTCATGGACATCACTGCTACACCGGGTTCATCACAAACATAACTGCTCATCTTTGTCTCGATTCATATGAGAATTCCAATTATTTTTGTATTTGCATTGACCTTGTTTGCCAACAATTTGTTGTGCATCAATCTCGTTTTATCTTACAGCTATAAATAATGCACATGTAATATGACATGCTACATAAACCACATTTTGATGTGGTTCCTTTGGGAAATACTGGCAAAAAATTGATGAATAAGTTGTCCTCCTTGATAAAAGGCTTGAATTGTTTCTTATATAATACCTTATAAATTTATCAAAAAACTTGACATAGATTTTTCAGGTGAATACACACTCTTTTGGAAGGTTTACCTATATATGACATTGCACATCATATTACTATAATGATTTTATAGGGCGACAATAAGCGTCTCATCGGAGAAGCAACATACGCGCGGCAGTTTTCTAGTGTGTATCCGATTCACGTCGCTACCAGGCGTTGAGACGGCGGCGGCGCTATCCGGCTCGTTTTCCACCGTCCGCTTGATACAGAAAAACTGATCGAGCAGATAGTACTACACCGTGTTATGGCAAATTTGAACTACGGCTGCACGCGGAGCCGTCCAGGTGTCCGTCACGGATTCACAATGCAATGGTCGTGTGTCGCTACTCCTTTTCCTTTTCCTATTCCTATTCCTATAAAGTTACATTACATATTGCTTGCAATCAGTTTCCTACAGGGACAAAGAGGCGAGAACAATCCATTGGGCGCGCTGCTAGATCGAGATGCAGAAGGCGGTGGATGCGGCAGACTTGGAGCGTCCTGCGGTGGCGAAGCAGATGAATAGATCGAACCATGCTTCTGAAACGCAGGCGGGGTGGGTGATGGCAGATAGGTGGAGAGAGGAAGAGATTGACCTTCTGTTAAGGTTAAATAGGTTGCTGTGGCGGAAGAAGACAGACCTACTAAAGTTGCAGAAGGAGATGAAGGAGGACATCGTCAAAGGGGAGGCTTGGTCGGAGCTGGACTGTGACGATATGAGAGTTTTCTCATTCCGCAAGCGCTGGATGGAGCAATGGTCCAGGTTGTGCAATTCATTGGAGAGCCTCAGTAAGTACTTGATAAAATTTCTTACTCCGATGATTGTTTAAAATTTTTTAGTATATAGAATCTTGATCTGCTGGTAATACAAATAGGGATGGTTCTCTCTCTTGGCAATAGAAGATTGGCCTTTTACCTGATGATTGTTAACAGATCTAGGATCCATGGATGCTACATGATCATAAATTTAGCAAAGCAGATACAATACTTCAGATGGTTTTTTGACAGTCATTATTATGATTACTGCTGCTGCTATTGGTCTAGCACTCTAACTCGAAATCTAATACCTAATCTATTTGCAGCGAAGATCCTTTCCATGCCCTTTACATATCACCCTGCACCCAAGTGTGCCTACACCTGCTTTACCCTACAGATTTATTCAGCCAAGATTGAAGGCTTAACTGGGGGCTTAGAGTGGCCACTTGATGTGTTTGGTATGGTTGCCGTACGCGACTCAGTTGATCGCAAACGCAACATTGCCTTCTACCGTTCAAGAAATAACTGCCAAACCCTCACTGAAAAGGTTTGTAGTCAATTTAGTGTTTCCTTATCATTCATTGTTTTGCATTTCTTTTTTTTTCTTTCTTTTTTTTGCCGTGATGCTCTGCTGCTTGTGATAATTTTTGCTGATCATCCCATGCACTGTATGTCCATGAAGGCATGCATGTATTCCCTAGTTGTCATGCCATGTAGACGAGAATGGAACTACTCTTTACACCTATAGAGTTTTGCACTGAATGATTGTAGCTAATCCTCCAGCAATGAGCTTATGGAAGAGAGCTTGCCATCAACAGATTTCATAGCTTATGGAAATTGCTACGACTCACCTACATAACTTTGCTTTTGCATTATAGTCATGTAGACAGATCATCTGTACATGTGTGAATAAGCTAAGAATATAAAGACATTGCATATTGTCAAATTCAGTCATATTTATGCGTCTTTGGTCATTGATATTTGTGACATTTCAATGCCCATATGGTAGCACAACAAAAGTCATGTTCATACAAACTGATGCACAGAGCACACACATTGGAATAAAACTGATCACCAATTGAACACAGTGCCTCAAGTTGCGAGGGATAAGGCACAATGTAATATTGTTGTTGCGCAGAACAGCCATCTATTTTTTGCCCCGCACTAGCTCTTCCTTTGCCTTCAGTTTAACTATCGATGATACTTAATCATGTTTCATGCAGGATCCATATTTGGTACTGACAGGTCCTACCCGTGCTGTTTGTCTAGATTCAAAGACCGATGTGATTGTTGAGGTTGATCTAAAAGTGAGAGGCAAGGTTGAATCTGAGGATAGATACTTAAGTTTTCTTGCTGCCCCACTGAGCCAGTGTGATCAGTGTGTGCGTGATAATTATTACACGAGCAAGTGTAGCACGCTGATGTTTACACTTGCACGCATTGAATCATCTGTGGAGGCCACAATATTTGCTCGATCCATTGAGGGTTCATGGCCAGATGGTACTCATGGTCAAATTACTGCCCGCTCTTGCGCCAAATGTGAGAAAGTGGTCCTCCTTGACTTTGGAGCTGACAATTTGCCTATTGTTAGTGGTGTTGGTGATGTGGAGCTTTCTCGACATGTTGTTTCTGTTGATTATAATGATGGGCTGGTTGTTTCTTGCAAAGCATGGGGAGATGACATGTTCTTAGCGGAAGACAGTGCAGTGTTCAAGGTTGCGGCAGCTGGTAGAGGCTACGCAACTCTTCAGCTTGGCACTTGTAAATTGGAAATCATTGTCGCTTGGTCACTCGTGTTGCCTGAGCCTGATGGCACAATGGCGTGGTGTTAGTTTCGGAATTGGTGTTGCAGATATTGCTTCTAAAATGATGTTTTGCTGACTCTGAACAAGGCAGGTTATATGCAAATACCATTATTTTTCGCTTATGTGATGACCAACGCTGAACTGACGCAGGTTTGGGAGGCAATGAAATTAGCAGAGGAACTGGACATCAGTAAAATCTTGATTGAATCCGATGCACGGCTCATGATCTAGACGATTAACAGAAAGGAAGAAGACATGTCCACATCAGCAGTGATTATACAAGTTATCAAGGCTCAGATGACGTCCTCCTTTACTGAGTGTGTAGTCCAGTTTGTTAGACGTGAATGTAACTTAGTTGCTCATTTACTTGCTCAACGTGGAGCTTGGCCTGTCCTCATGGTACTGGGATGGTGTACCAGCGTTTATTTCTGAAACTCTAATGGGCCATTTGCCCACGTCGTCAGTAATATAGTCCAGTTCACGTAAAAAAATAAATACATCTTTGTAGTTGTGGAATGCTTTATTTTCATTAATGATATAATTATTTGTTCATTTATCTTATCAACACAGGGTCCAGTCGGCATGCAACTATGCATTGAAATCATATTTGCTCCATTGAGACCTTTTTTTACAGGAAACAAGTAGTTTACTAATGAACTTCGTATATATTTTCTGAAGCTATGTGGATTGATCTTTGAAGGATGTTTTTCTTTCCTCTCTCCCCTGCGATTTCAAATCTTTTCTTGATCTACGTGACCAAGCAGCCAAAGCATGGACAGATAAATGTTTCTTATCTTTGCAGAATCTTTATTAGTAATACGCATGTTATATTAATAGTACTTGCTAGTAATTATAATATCTTGCAGAATCTCTGTAGCACTACGCTTGGTATAACAGTAGTGCTTGCTAGTACTTATGATCGTTATCAAAACCACCAGCACTGTCATTTCAGCAGGGCAGACTTTGGCACCCTGACGCAAGAGCAACATTACCTCACATGTAGTCCATCCGAGTAGCTAATGCGTACCAAGCTATTGATATGTAAGGGATCCAATTTTGTAGCACGGCAGATTGGTGTGTATAACTCGTTCCACAAGCATGCCCATTCATCAGTACAACATGGCCGTGCTGCAAAGTTGGAACGAGTCACAGTGGAAATTACATCGCCACGAAAACGTCATCGTGGACAGCTGATCAATCCATGAAATGGGTTTCAGAAGCAGAGATTGAGACTTTGTCCCATATTTCATTCCGTTCTTTCACAATTCTCACTAAGTTACACAGATGAAACGTACAAGAACGGCAAGGCGAAAAGCTGCAATAAGAGCTGGATCAGAACGGCACTCTGCCAGCGCATGTTCCTATCAGGCATTTGATCGAGCAGTTTGTGGACCTCCGGTATTTGCACGGTATACAGACAATTGTCCATCTTTTTTTTTTTTAGCAAAGACAATTGTCCATCTAAACCAAACGCGCGCGACGTGAAGAAGGGAGAGGGAGGAACGATCCCTCTGGGGCATGAGGGGCACGCGGCTCAGGAGCGCGCCTCGCCAGTGCGTCTGTGCGTTTTTTTTTTTTTTTTGAGACACCCCAACATCTATTCATTATGATAAAGGGAAGTACAAATGCCATCCGGTGGCGTAAGAAACCAAACATATCTGCCTACATCGCTATAGACAGAACTCCTAGCTAGCATGTGTGCATCCGTGTTAGAACGACGATTCTCATGCACAAACTCTGCTACTTGAAAACTCCTACTCCCAGCCATGATCTCACGAATCACATGACCGTAGCTTCCCATACCTGCGCCCTTTAAATTTTTTATCACCGTGGCACAGTCGCTTGCAAGCCTGAACTTATGTATAGCCAGGTCTTGTGCAAGAGCTATTCCTTCTCTGCAAGCTAGAGCCTCAGCTGTTTCAGCGTCAGTCATGCCCTTAAACACGACTGCCGATGCTCCCAGGAAGGCTCCCTCTCCGTCCCTGGCTACAGCAGCAACTGCCGCTAGTCTCGTATTCTTAGATATGGCCGCATCAACGTTGATTTTCACGAGCCCCGCCGGAGGAGGGATCCAACTCGGGATAGGATCCCGGTTCACTTGTTGTTCCGTCGCTCGCCTGGAATCCAACATCCCCAGCTCATCAACATATCTCTCCACGAAGCAGGGTGTCGAGAGCGGGCTTTGGAAAATTGACTCATGGATCGCCTTCCGTCTTGCATGCCAAATGGCCCACAGCCTCACAACCACCCGTGTCAATTCTTCATGCTTCAAAGTTTCCATCACTTCAACTAGCCAATCACGTGCATCCTGGTGTTGTACGTGGCTAAGAAACTCAGTGATGTCTTCCTTTTCGAGTGCCCACACACATCTGGACATATTACATTCTAACAAAGAGTGCCTCCACGAGTCCACTTGACCACAAATACCACAAGAGCTGCTAGATGCCATATTTCCGTGAAAACAAACATCGCCTGTTGGGATTGAGTGACGGGCGAGCCTCCACAAAAACATGCGGATTTTTGCCGGCACTTTAATCTTCCATAGCTGTGCCCATTCTTTCTCTTCAGCTCTCGTGTCTGACCTGCTGGCTGTGTTCTCCATCCAAGCAGTTCTTACCTTTGTTGTTCACTAACATTCGATAAGCTGACCTAACAGAAAAGATCCCGGTCTTCTCATAGTGCCACGCCCAAAAATCTTCCCTTCCATCTGTACACAAAGGTATACTCATGATTATCTCAGCGTCCATGGGCGTAAAAAAATTGCTCTTGCTTCTCACTGTTCCAAGATCCTGTAGACTGATCTATGATCTCGCTAACCAGTTGTGGTGGACAAACACTTGTTTTTAAATAAACACACACCAACAAGTAGACTTGACCCAGGTTACCAGGGGGCTTAGCAACCTACCTAGACCTAGTTCGCTCAGTCCTTGAGCCCCCAGCATACATCCAGAAGCTGTGCTTCGAGCTTGAGGTTGCTCAAGGCCGTCTGGATATTAGGCGAGGAACCATCAAACACACCGACGTTCCTGTGCTTCCAAACTTTCCAGGTGCCCAGAATAATCAAAGTGTTTAAACCTTTGCGGTGCTCTTTTACCACTTTTTTGCTAGCACGTCTCCACCAAGATGCAAAATCTCTCTCATTCTTTCGAGGGATCAGTTGCTGAAGGTTGAGTGCTTTAAACAGCTTGTACCAGAATTCTCTTGCAAAACACAAACCGAGCAAAATATATTGCCATGTTGATAAATCAACTGTACATGTGTGACCAAGCTAGACAAATAAAAAGGCGTTGCATTGTGTAAAATTCAGTCATATTTCTATGTATTTGGATAAAACTGATGCACATAGTAGCACGGATCAGTTTTATAGAGCCAACTTGTTTAATCAGTTTCATACAATTATAAACTGATGCACATAGCACGGAAGTTTGAGTAAAACTGATCCCCGATTAAACACGTTGGCTCTAGTTCTTGCATCTGTAGTATGGGGAGCTAATGCATGTTGTCAGGTACTTTAACTGCCCTAATTTTTTTTATTTGACTCCCGACTGTCGTGTGCAAACTCTAGGCCCTTCTCGCTCCCCCTCTCCCCCGTCCCCCTGAATTTCGAAACTCATATGAAAACGTCTTGCCTTGGGTCCTTTTTTGTCAGTCAGATACTTTTGAATTAGTCTTTGTATACTGATATATGGTGTATTATTCCGAATCATGGCTTGAATTTGTTTGAAGTTTGATTGCGCAATAAGGACGAATATACAAATAAGATACGGTGTAATATTGTTGTGACACAAAACAGCCATCCAAATTTGTCCTCGCAATCTCTCTCTTTGCCTTCAGTTTACCAATGATATTTAATTGTGTTGCATGCAGGATCAATATTTGGCACTGACAGGTCCTACCCGTGCTGTTGTGATGGATTCGAAGACCAATGTGATTGTTGAGGTTGATCTAAAAGTGAGGGGCAGGGTTGAATCTGAGGATAGGGACTTAAGTTTTCTTGCTACCCCAATGCGCGAGTGTGGTCAATACTTGACTCCCGGGTGTGCAGGTTATATGAGCAAGTGTAGCATGCTGATGTTCACTTGCACGCATTGAATCATCTGTGGAGGCCACAATATTTGCTTGATCCATTGAGGGTTCATGGCCAGATGGTGTTCATGGTCAAATTACTGCCCACTCTTGCGCGAACGTGAGAAAGTTGTCTTACTTAAGTTTGGAGCTGACAAAGCGTTGTCGTGATGGTGGTGATGTGGGGCTCTCTCGCCATGTTTCTGTTGATATTAATGATCAGCTGGTTGTTTCTTGCAATGCATGGGAAGATGATAGAATGGTAGCGGAACAGTGTGCGGTGTTCAAGGCTGCGGCAGCTGGTAGAAACTGTGCAACTCTTAAGCTTTGGCACCTGTAAATCTGTAGTCATTGTCGCTTGGTCACTCTGTCGCCGGAGCCTGATTGCACAGTGGCGTGGTGTTAACTTCCGGAACCGGTATTGTAGCTATTGATACATGCATCTTTGCTGACTCTGTGGACAAGGCTATAATTTCTGACACATATTTATGTATTATTTATGCAACTACCATTATTTGCGCTCATGTGATGTCTAATTACATTTTTGTAGTTGGTGCATGCTATATTGTTACTATTTGTTCATTTTCTTATGAGCGTTGGTCTAGTCAATTTGCAATGAGATCATATTTTCTCCGCTGAGATTTTTTATACAGGAAAAAAGTAACTTGCTGTTGAGTATGGACTTCGTACACTTTTCCTTAAGATATATGGGGTGATCATGTAAGATGTTTTTCTTTTCTCTCTTCCCTGCGTTTTCAAATCTTAATCTCTCTTACAGTACATGACCAAACAGCCAAAGCATGCCCAGCTAAATGTTTATGATCTTGAAGAATCTCTGTATTCTTACACCAAAGTCCCCGTCCTGCCGCGTTCCTTGCCTGTGTAGTGTAGTGGTACGACCAACGAAGGAATCAGATTCCTCTCGTGCTTCCCTCTGAAACTGTTATGTATCTCGAGTCACACGACACGAGTCCTCCGGCGTGTTATGGCAAATTTGAACTACCGCTGCACGCGGAGCTAGCTGTCCAGGTGTCCGTCACGAACTCACAATGCAGTAGTAGCATATTGGAGAGGCTCAGGCTGACTTCGACACGGACCGAGAATAAGTCCACCACAAGTCACGCTACTACCCACCAAGTCCGAGAGCCGAGGATAAATACCGGGACGCAGGGTTTCGTGGCGAGAACAATCCATTGGGCGCGCGCGCTAGCTGCTAGGAGATGGAGACGGAGAAGGCGGCCGACTTGGAACGTTCTGTGATGGCCAAGCAGGCGGAGATCACGAGCCATGCCAAATCACATGCGGGGTGGGTGATGGCAGATGAGTGGACCGAGGAAGAGGTGGATTTGTTATTGAAGTTACATAAGTCACTGTGGCGGAAGAAGATTGCCAACCTAAAGCTGCAGAAGGCGATGAAGGCGGATATGGAAGCTTGGGAGGGGTCGGAGCTAGACCATGATGACAGGAAGGTTTTCGCCTTTCGAAAGCGCTGGATCGAGCAATGGTCCGGCCTGTGCAATTCATTGGAGAGCGTTAGTAAGTACTCGATGGAAATTTCTGCATGGACTTCTTTGCTGACTTCCTTTCGTTCTTTACCCCTGATGATTGTTAACAGATTTAGGATCATAAATTTGACAAGCAGATAACAGTAGTTGAGATGGTTTTGACAGAGTCATTATTATGATTACTGCTGCTGCTGTTGGTTTAACATCTAACTCCAAACCTAACATCTAATTGCAGCGAAGATCCATTCCATGCCCTTTACATATCACCGTGCACCCCAGTGTGCCTACCCCTGCGACGCTCTACAGGTTTATTCAGCCAAGGTTGAAGGACTAACTGGAGGCTTAGAGTGGCCGCTTGATGTGTTCGGTATGGTTGCCGTACGCGACTCTGTCGATCGCAAACGCAACATTGCCTTCTATCGTTCAAGAGATAACTGCCAAACCCTCACTGAAAAGGTTTGTAGTGTTTCCTTATCATTCATTGTTTTGGTTGTCTTTTGCTGTGATGCTCTGCTGCTTGGCATAATTTCCTGCTAACTGTGGTTGCCTTTGTTGGTTGGCATACGATGTAGGGATGCATGTGTGCCCTTGTTGTCATACCATATCGACGAGAATGGAACTACACTTTACACCTATAGTTTTGCACTGAATGATCGTAGCTTATCCTCCATCAGTGACAGCATCTAATTAACTCAAGTAAAAGAGCTTGCCATCAACCGATTTCATAGCTTAATGAAATTGCTACGACACACCTACATTACTTTTCTTTTGCATTATAGTCATGTAGACAGATCATATGTACATGTGTGAATAAGCTAGAAGAATATAAAGGCATTGCATAGTGTAAAATTCAGTAATATTAATCTATGAGTCTTTGGTCATAAATTAAATAACACCTCAATGTCCATGTCGTAGCACAACAAAAGTCTCGTTCATACAAACTGATGCACACACGTTGGAATAAAACTGATCACTAATTGTACACACATGCCTCAAGTTGGAGGGGTAATTAAGGCACGATTAATTGTTGTCGCGCAAAACAGGCATCCTATTTTTTTCTCCCTTTTCCCTTCAGTTTACCAATGATACTTAATTGTGTTGCATGCAGGATCCATATTTGGTACTGACAGGTCCTACCCGAGCTGTTTGTCTAGATTCGAAGACCGATGTGATTGTTGAGGTTGATCTAAAAGTGAGAGGCAAGGTTGAATCTGAGGATAGTCACCTAAGTTTTCTTGCTGCCCCACTGAGCCAGTGTGATCAGTGTATGCGTGATAATTACTATACGAGCAAGTGTGGCACGCTGATGTTTACACTTGCACGCGTTGAATCATCTGTGGAGGCCACAATATTTGCTCGATCCATTGATGGTTCGTGGCCAGATGGTGCTCATGGTCAAATTACTGCCAACTCTTTCGCCAAATGTGAGAAAGTGGTCCTACTTGACTTTGGAGCTGACAATGTGCCTATTGTTAGTGGTGGTGGTGATGTGGAGCTTTCTCGCCATGTTGTATCTGTTGGTTTTAAGGATGGGCTGGTTGTTTCTTGCAAAGCATGGGAAAAAGATAGGATCTTAGCGGAACAGTGTGAAGTTTTCAAAGTTGCCGCAGCCGATAGAAGCTTTTCAACTCTTCAGATTGGCACTTGTAAATTGGAAATCATTGTTGCTTGGTCACTAGTGTCGCCTGAGCCTGATGGCACCCTGTCATGGTGTTAAGTTTCCGAATTGGTATTGTAGATATTGCTTTTAAAGTTACCTCATTAAAGTCCTTCGATGCGTTCATCTTTGCTATTGTGATGACTAATTATATTTTGGTATAGCTGGGACATGCTATGTTATTATTAATTTATTTTATAATTCACGGATCTAATGAGCGTGGGCTTATCATAAAGTTGCAGCCTTGGACAGGAGAAACTCAATATTTTACCAGTTTCACTGCTTTGAGTTTCAGTATCTAATTTATTCTAGTCTTTCTCAATCAGTACTATGTATGTTCAGAAACCTCCATGTTGGTAGTCTCTCTCGTTATTTTCTCAAGAGTTTCGGTCTACCAACAATAACATGTGCAGGAAGAAATGTTGGAGTCTTGCCAAGGCTGAGTACACCATGAATACGGACTCCTACAACAAACAATACGTATTGTTAGAGTTTGTTTAGATCGTATCTTATCTGATATGTATACTTGGTGTGCAAGTCACGCCGTTCTGTTGTAATTCGTTGTAATCCGCTGCCATCGTACTGGCCTATATAACATGCAGGCGTACCGAGGCCAAAGGTATCGCTTAACCCATCTTCACATGGTAATCAGAGCCTACCTCCAAACACATCTACAATGTCGACCTCCTCCTCCCTTCCCGGCCCCAACCCTGCCTTCCAGCGCCCCATCCACGAGAAGCTCACGCGCGACAACTTTGTCATCTGGAAGGCGCAGGTGCTTCCCGCCGTCCGTGGTGCCCAGCTGATGGGCATGCTCGAGGGGACGGTGGTTGCGCCTGCCAAGAAGATCAAGGGGCCGGACGACAAGGAGAACGTCATGGTGCCCAATCCTGAGTACGCAGCTTGGCTCGTGCAGGATCAGGATCTTGCTGGGTACCTTCTTTCCTCTATGACGAGGGAAGTGCTGATCCAGGTTGCCGATCTTGCAACCTCGGCTGAAATCTGGGCGAGAATCTCTGAGATGTTCTCGTCCCAGTCAAGATCGAAGATTGTTCATCTTCGCCAAAAGCTTGCAACCACTCGCAAGCTCGACTCCACCTGCGCCAACTACTTCGCCAAGATGAAGGCCTACGCCGACGACATGGCGGTCGCCGGCAAGAAGGTGGACGACGAGGATCTAATCGCCTACATCCTCGCTGGCCTCGACTCCGATTACAACCCCTTCGTCGAGAACATCTGCGGCAGGACGACTCCAGTCACTCTCGCCGACTTCTACTCCCAGTTCCTCACCGCCGAAGCGCGTCTTGATGCGCAAAAGGCGGAGCAGCAGTACATGGCGGCCAACGTCGCTGCGCGTGGTCGCGGCAGGGGCGGCCGCTTCGGAGGACGCGATGGTGGTGGACGTGGTGACGCTGGGCGTGGTGCCTACAAAGGCAACCGCGGCCCCAGCGGCAGTGGCAGCAAGATCGTCTGCCAGCTGTGTGGCCGCACCGGCCACCATGTTCTAAAGTGCAATAAGCGCTTCGACAGGAACTACAATGGCGAGGAACGCGTGGCGGCTGCTGCGACGACCGGGTACGCCTACGACCCACTGTGGTACACCGACTCGGGTGCCACGGACCACATCACCGGTGAGCTGGACAAGCTCACGACGAAGCAGCGCTACGAGGGCCAGGAGCAGGTCCACGCCGCCAATGGGGCAGGTATGGTGATTAGTCATGTCGGTCGTACTACTTACCACACTCCTTCTCGTGATATACTCCTTGATAACATTCTCTATGTTCCAAATGCATCTAAAAATCTTGTTTCGGTACATCGGCTTACTTCTGATAATGACGCTTTCTGTGAATTTCATCCTGATTTCTTTGCTCTTAAGGACCGAACCACGAGGCGAACCCTGCTGCGCGGCAGGAGTAAGGGCGGCCTGTATCCTCTTCCCCGGTCCGAGATGATTGCGTCGTTGAAGCAAGCCTTTGTCGCCACCAAACCTACTTCGGTGCGATGGCATGGACGCTTGGGTCATCCTTCGTTAGAGATTGTTAGGAGAGTCATTCAAAATAATTCCTTGCCTTGTTCAAGTGAGGCAAATTCAGAGTCAGTGTGTGATGCCTGTATGCAGGCTAAGAGTCATCAACTTCCGTTTCCTAGGTCATCAAGTGTGTCAAAATTTCCTCTTGAATTAATCTTCTCGGATGTATGGGGACCGGCTCCAACTTCTGTTGGGCGCCATGATTTTTATGTGAGTTTCATTGATGATTATAGCAAGTTCGTTTGGATTTACATGCTCAAGCACAAGTCCGAAGTTTTTAAATATTTTCAGCAATTTCAGCAACTTGTTGAACGGCTGTTTAATAGAAAAATCATATCTATCCAAACGGACTGGGGTGGCGAGTATCAGAAATTGAACTCCTTTTTTAATCGTGTTGGCATTACTCACCTTGTTTCGTGTCCCCATACTCACCAGCAGAATGGCGCTGCCGAACGGAAGCATCGACACATTGTCGAAGTTGGGCTCTCCTTGCTAGCCCAAGCCTCCATGCCCCTAAAATTCTGGGATGAAGCTTTTGCTACTGCCGCCTATCTCATAAATCGTTTACCTTCCAAGGTTATCGATTATTCTACACCTCTTGAACGCATCTCTGGAGCCAAACCAGATTACTCCTCGCTTCGTGTCTTTGGGTGCGCGTGCTGGCCAAATTTACGACCTTACAACTCACGAAAGCTAGAATTTCGTTCAAAGCAATGCGCGTTCTTGGGGTATAGTGGCATGCACAAAGGGTACAAGTGTCTAGATATTTCATCTGGTCGTGTATACATTGCGCGTGATGTGGTTTTCGACGAATCTGTGTTTCCCTTTGCCTCCCTTCATCAAAATGCCGGCGCTAGGCTTCGGGCTGAAATCTCTCTCCTTCATCCAACGTTGCGCAACTCTCTTGGTGGTGGTAGTATTGATCAATTGACTAACCCTACTGACCCCTCTGGTGAGGTACCTGACGTGCAAGATGATGGACTTGGCGTTGGGGAACATTTTGCTCATGAACAAGCGACTGCTGGTTTCGTTCCAGATCCGAGCGGCATGATGCATCACGCGCCACACCCAGCCACAGAAAATCCCGGCTCGTTGAACGAAGCAGATCCGGCTGCTGCTCCTCGTACCCCGCCTGCCGTGCCGACAGAATCCACCTCGGATCTGTTGCCGGTCGGCGGCCTCGGGCAGGCGGCACCTGCTGTTCCCGCGGCCTCCTCTCCGCGCACACCAGGTGGCGGGTCCTCATCGGCTGGTTCCCCGCGCCGGTCTCTGCGTGCGGCGGACGCCGTCCCGGCCTCTCCAGCGATGCCACATGCCCCGACCAGCTTGCCCGGATCCTCTGCGGCTGTTGCTCCCGCCGTTGCACAAGTGCCTGTACAGCCTGATCCACCGGCCCCTTCTCCACCACAGCCACGCACTCGATTGCAGAAAGGGATTATTTGCAAGAAAGTACGCACTGATGGTACTGTGCCATGGGGAAATCTTTGTCACACTGGTGAACCGGCGACTGTTCAGGAGGCTCTGGGTGATCAGAAGTGGCATGAAGCTATGGATGCTGAATATAATGCACTCATGAGGAACAACACTTGGAGACTTGTCCCTGCACCTCGTGGGGTGAATCTTATTGATTGTAAATGGGTTTACAAAGTGAAACGGAAGGCAGATGGTACAATTGATCGTTACAAAGCTCGGCTGGTTGCGAAAGGTTTCAAGCAACGGTATGGCATCGATTATGAGGATACTTTCAGTCCTGTAGTCAAATCTGCTACAATTCGATTGGTTTTGTCTCTTGGTGTCTCTAGAGGATGGTCACTTCGACAATTAGATGTGCAGAACGCGTTTCTTCATGGTGTTCTGGAGGAAGATGTTTACATGAAGCAACCCCCCGGGTACGAGGATGCACAGAAGCCAGGATTTGTCTGCAAACTTGACAAGGCCCTCTATGGTTTGAAACAGGCGCCACGAGCATGGTATGCCCGACTTAGTGAGAAGTTAGTGAAACTTGGCTTCTCATCTTCTAAGGCAGACACATCTTTATTTTTCTATTGCAAACATGGTGTTACTATATTTCTCCTTGTTTATGTGGATGACATCATAGTGGTGAGCTCATCTGATGATGCCGTTGCTGCTCTGCTAAAGGACTTGAGAGCTGAATTTGCTCTTAAAGATCTTGGTGATTTACATTACTTCTTGGGAATTGAAGTTAAGAAGACCCAAGATGGAATATTATTATCTCAAGAAAAGTATGCCTCGGATATTCTGCATAGAGTAAATATGAAAAGTTGTAAGCCAGTATCAACCCCTCTCTCGGTTTCAGAAAAGCTTTCTGTTCATGAGGGTGATCTACTCGGATCTGAAGATGCAACTCGTTATCGCAGCATAGTAGGGGCTTTGCAATATTTGACGTTGACGAGACCTGACATTTCCTTTTCAGTCAACAAGGTTTGTCAGTTTTTGCACGCACCTACTACTCTTCATTTCTCAGCTGTAAAAAGGATACTTCGGTATGTACGAGGGACTTTGAAACTTGGGTTACATATTCGACGATCCAAGTCTATTTTGGTCAGTGGTTTTTCGGATGCGGACTGGGCAGGATGCCCTGATGATAGGCGCTCTACTGGAGGGTTTGCCATTTTTCTTGGACCAAATTTGATCTCTTGGAGTGCTCGCAAACAAGCCACGGTTTCTCGCTCAAGTACTGAAGCTGAGTACAAATCATTAGCCAATGCGACAGCTGAGATGATATGGATACAAAGTGTTCTTCGTGAATTGGGTGTGCCTCAACCAAGAGTGGCATGTTTGTGGTGTGACAATCTTGGTGCCACCTATCTTACTGCTAATCCGGTCTTTCATGCTCGGATGAAGCATGTTGAAATAGATTTTCACTTCGTCAGGGAACGAGTTGCAGCGAAGTTGTTGGAGATTCGTTTTATCCCAACCGGTGACCAACTAGCTGATGGTTTTACCAAACCTCTCTCCACACGGCTCCTGGAGAATTTTCGTTGCAATCTCAATCTCGTAGAGTTGTGATTGAGGGGGGCTGTTAGAGTTTGTTTAGATCGTATCTTATCTGATATGTATACTTGGTGTGCAAGTCACGCCGTTCTGTTGTAATTCGTTGTAATCCGCTGCCATCGTACTGGCCTATATAACATGCAGGCGTACCGAGGCCAAAGGTATCGCTTAACCCATCTTCACACGTATACTTACCTCAAGTTATTTATGCCAGTTTTAAATCTCAAATGTATTATACTTGGCTCGTAAACTTAGATGTGAACAGATGTTAATGCTTGGCTGAAAGAGTGTTGTATTCTACTTGACTGAAACTTTGCTCATAAACTCAGGAAACACATTTGGAATACTGAATTGTCAATGAAGTAGTGTTGAATTCTGCCACTGAAATGTCATTGAAATAGTGCTGAATTCTGTCACTAAAATGTCATTGAAATAGAGCTGATGTAGCTTCAGACCTTGCTACTGAAATCTCAGCCCAGGCCATGTCTGAATCCATGCGTACCGAGCAAGTTTTTAGGGTCAAAGGTATCATTCGTGAGGGAGTTAAACGTACATTGGATCATGTGAGAGACATGGAATCACTCGTTCCATCCCTGGAACCAATGGTACAAGGAATGAAAACAGAGACAACCGAACGATGCCTAATGCTTAAGGCCTCGTTCGGTTGTTCAGATTTGATTCCTGAGACTGTTTCGTTCCAGGAAAGGATCAAGTGGATCCGTCCGTGTCACTCGATCCGTCGTGTCACGCGGATTCCTTCGTTTGAACATTCCAGGCCGTTTCATCCGGCCGTTCGGCAGGCAAGGAATCTTGGCAGGCAAGTACTCTAATTTACTTGCTCAATTCATCCTTTCAAATGCTGAAAGATGCTTACGGACAACCTAGAAAATCATTTTGCAGCACGTACACTCTTTACTGCTACGAGCAATATCACATTACAGCAAATTTGTTCATTCCAGAGTGTGCTCATATTACAGCTTGAGTTTAATCAATATACAACAAAATAGTTGCAGAACAAGCACCAAAAGGATCTGCTGCTCAAGTTACAAAAAAATAGTTACAACAAAATAATTGCTTGAGTTTAATCACATGCAGCTATGCCCTACTTGCTTCAGACACTATTAAGCCTGGATCTGCTGCTCGAGCTGCATCAGAAAAATGGTAGGTCAATATATAAAGATAGAATCTAATTGATACTCTTGCAGAAGCTCAAATAAATCAAAGTTGGGAATTGAACATCTTCGGCTGCATGTTACTTTCCTACTGTACTGCATTTTCTGAGCGGCATGATAACATGAACAGAAAAACGAACACAAACATTCAGCAGACGCGGCAATAAATCAGCCTATTGGTAATTGAATCAGTAATCCCCTGTCAGCATTCATGCTTTCTAACAAAACTGCATACGAATATGACAACTGAAAAGACATGCTGTTACTGAGAAATGGTGGTACAAGATCATGTAAAGTCCAGAACTAACGAACAAAAATATAGGCAAAGAGTGTTCCAGTGCATCAAGTCAAAGTACATGAGCACACACACAGGTGAAGTAACTGAACTAGAAAAGTTCCAAGGAAAATATAAACAGAGATGCAAATACTTGGTTCGATGGTGGTGATTTCCAGCAAGCAAAGCAAAAGCAAACCAGGCAAGAGATCATAGCAGCAAAAATGAACTATACAAATCATATACAACTCATGTGGAAAAAGTGGTCATACCTGCTAGGCCATTTCAGACCTTATTCATTGACTAATTTACATATTGCTGGTATTCTGAACTGAACTTACAAGTAAACATGTTGGCTACTTTTTTACCGATTAATTTAGGTAACCAAACAAGTAAAACTGGAGATTTCTGAACTAACAAAGAACAGACTGAAAAAAAGACTAGAATAAATTAAATGCTAGCAAACTGTAATAGAGAGCTGAAACTGAAAGCAGTGGAACTGGATAGACATAGTGCTTGTACTGAAAAGTAACAAGTAAAACTAGTGAAGATCGAATGATAAACCTCACATCTGAATATACTGAAAAGACTAGAATAAATTAGATGCTAGAAACATGCTTTATGTGCTAATCGAAAGATCATGCATTCTGCAGTGCTATTTGGAGTATCAACTAAAAAAAAGCACAACAATTTTATGCACCTTGCTAGCCCTTTCACACAACAATTTCGAAACAGATTGGTGATTTGTTGAGCACTTGATTGAATCAAGTACTAGTAAACTAGAAGAGCTTGTGTGATGTTTAATTCGTGATTACCTAGCTAATGACCATGTACTGCGTAGCGTGTAAACTAGAAGAGCTATACCAACGGTGTGCTGCGTAGCGTGTAGTCCTAGCTAGGTAAAATGATGCACATCACTGGTATTTTTCAAGCTGGACTACCCAATAAAAGTCCATCACGGGACAGGGAGAGAGGACATTAGGAGCGAGTGGCTTGTATACATGTATAAACATTAAGTACTTGTATCTATACTTAGTTTTCTCCTCAAACTTTTGGGCATTCTCACTTGAATCCAGTGAGGTTCGGCAGTGCCAGAAACCCAAGATGCTTGTATCTACCCAGTCAGATCGAGCACCGTACCATAAGAAGAAACCGAGCATCGATGAAACTGAACACGAGGTGGAGCGGGGAGGAGACGCAACTCCGGATGTCGACCTACCCTACCCGGTCATGGATCTTGTTGTCCTCAAGGCCTCAGAATCCTAGGCGCGAGAAAAGGAGAAGGGAACGACAGCACATGAATGGCGCGTTTACCGGGTAGAAGCAAAGCGGAGGACGCCGGGTGGAGGATGCCGTCGTCGCCGTCGTGGATGCGTCAGGCCGCACCGCCGCCGCCTCGCGCCTCACGTCGCGGCCGCCGCCTCGCGGCTCTCGCGTCGCCCTTCGCTTCACGCTCGCGAGACGGATCTGTTCCGCAGGGTCGGGCACACGGCCCAGTTCCGCGCGGATGGAAAGGGTGGAACGACTGTTCCGGCCCATTTCTATTCCGGGCCAGGTCTAACCGAACGACCAATTCGTAGTGGACCGGGTTTCATTCTTGGCCCAACTATTCCGCGCGGAACGACCGCGTTCCGGGCCGTTCCGGGCCCAACCGAACGAGCCCTAAGGGAGCCAATCATCGTGGACAGCTGATCAATCCATGAAATGGATTTCAGAAGCAGAGATCGAGACTTTGTCCCGTGTTTCATTCCATTCTTCCACAATTCTCATTATACAGATGAAACGTACAAGAACGGTAAGGCGAAAAGCTGCAATCAGAGCTGGATCAGAACGGCCTGCCAGCACAAGTTTCTATCAGGCATTTGATCGAGCACTATGTGGACCACTGGTATTTGCACGGTAATGGACAATTGGCCATCTAAACCCAACGCGCGAGACGTGAAGAACGGAGCAACGATCCCTCTGGCTCTGGGCATGAGGGGCACGCGGCTCAGGAGCGCGCCTCGCCATCGCCAGTGCGTCTTTGCGTGTACGTTTCGGTGGCGGACTGGGCTTCCTTGTTTCGCACGGACCACGGAGGAAGGTACTGCAGTGTTCGGGCCTATTTATGGTGCTACGCTCTAGGAAAAATTTATCGGTAAAGAAAATTTATCGGAGGTCACTGATAAACCCGATTTTCGGAAATATCGGAAAAATTCAAAATCAAATTCAAAAATTCAAAAAAAATTGAAACTTTTTAAAAATAATTTGGCGTGGATTGTGAATATATTTATACAAATTGCCCCTAAACCCTTTAACATCACAAACTACACAAAATAATGTACAAATGAGATAATATCATAGCTTCATAGCCTACATTCCATTGGTTCATTACTTCATTATACTTTAATTGTCACACAGATAATGGGTCATGTTTGTGACATCAAACATGCATAGGCAGCAGTCCGTAGTAAATAATCCTTTGTGCACATAACAGCCAACAAGATATTCACTGGGACGATCAGCATATGAATGAAAACAGGCTACATCTTCTCGTAGTGGCTTGCATCACTACATATGTTGCCATTTGAAATATTAAAAGAATCTGGCCTGGTCACTAAATCACAGTTGAACATAGTATTCGTCAGTGACAGATACTGGACGAAACCGGACATTCCTGCCCCTGCCATAGCGGTGGCACTCGGCTTCTTGCTCTGTTGCAGCAGGCGGATGCCAGGGACGCGTGTGCGCCACATCTCCACCAGCTTCTCCGTGTCGCCATCAAACGTGCGCAGGCCGGAAGGAGTTCGCTCGGCAGCCTGGGGCGAGCTGCGAGGAGATAGATGGTATTGGCAGAGGAGGCGGCTGCCGCTGCAGCTTTGCTCGTAACTCGTGAGAATGAGATGGGGAACGATGAAATTTGGCTCAGCGCACTTTGCATTGGCTGCGCGGTCTTTCTCTCGCAGGCGCGCGAGCGGTCAACGGCGGCAAGCAAGACTGCTCCGAAAAATTTGGCCGGTATACAAATTCTACCGGACCCCAGCGGCAAAGCCGGCATACCCGATATTTCGGATATTTCGCGCCGATAAAGTTTTCACAGGCTACGCTGCCCACCGAATCCGTCAAAAAGACTACCGCTACACGGACCACCAAGAGCGGTGACGGCGGCGAGGGCAATCTAGTGGGCGCACTGCTATACAGAGACGGAGAAGACGGTGATGGCGACTGACTTGGAGCGTTCTTTGGTTGCGAAGCAGGTGAAGATCGCCGGCAATGGCAAAGCGGAAGACGGGTGGGTGATGGCAGATAAGTGGAGTGAAGATGAGATGGACCGTTTGTTATTGAAGTTACATACGTCGCTGTGGCGGAAGAAGATAGACGAACTATATCTGAAGAAGGAGATGAAGACGGATGTCGAAGAGGGGGCGGAGATGGATCCTGATGACAGGAAGGTTTTCACCTTCCGCAAACGCTGGATCGAGCAATGGTCCGGCCTGTGCAGTTCGTTGGAGAACGTCAGTAAGTACTCGATAAAATTCCTCAGCATCGATTTCTTAGCTGGTTGCTTTCGTTCATTTAAAGATTTTGTAATATTTGGAATCTTGATCTGCGTCCTCTCTTGGTAATAGAAAGACTGGCCTTTGCCCTGATGATTGTTAGTAAATCTAGGATCCGTGGATGCTATTGCTCATTATCTAAAAAAATGGATGCTATTGCTGTGGGATCATAACTTTGACAAGCTGAAAATAGCTCACATAGTTTTTGACGGGGTCGTTATTATGATTACGGACACTATTGGTCTAACACATGAAAATCTCATTTCTAATTGCAGCGAGGATCCTTTCCATGCCCTTTACATATATCCCTGCACCCCAGTGTGCCTACCCCTGCGACACTCTACAGGTTTATTCAGCCAAGGTTGAAGGACTAACTGGGGGTTTAGACTGGCCGCTTGATGTGTTTGGTATGGTTGCCGTGCGTGACTCCGTTGATCGCAAACTCAACATTATCTTCTACCGTTCAAGAGATAACTGCCAAACCCTCACTGAAAAGGTTTGTAGTGTTTCCTTATCATTCATTACTTTGGTTGTTTTTTGCTGTGATGCTCTGCTGCTTGTCATAATTTTCTGCCAACTATCCCATGCAACCATGTCCATGAAGGCAGGCATGAAAGTTTGCCTTTGTTAATTGGCATACCATGTAGGCATGCATGTATTTCATACCATGCACAAGAAGAAAACGGAACTACTCTTTACACCTAATAGTTTTGCACTGAATGTCGTAGCTAATCCTCCATCAATGACAGCGTCTAATGAACTTAAGGAAGAGAGCTTGCCACCAACAGATTTCATAGATTATGCAGTGCTACGACTCACCTACATTACTTTTCTTTTGCATCAATAGTCATGGTTACATATCAACTGTACATGTGTGAATAAGCTAGAAGAATAAGACATTGCATAGTGTAAAATTCAGTCATATAGCTTTTGAAAAAAAAATCAGTCATATGTCTGCGTATTTGTTGGTTAATATTTGTGACTTCTCAACGTCCATATCGCAGCACAACAAAAGTCAGGTTCAGACAAACTGATACACATAACACACGTTGAAATAAAGCTGATCACTGATTAAACACATTGCCTCAAATTGTGAGGGATAATTAAGGCACGATGTAATATTGTTGTTGCCCAAAACAGCCATCCTAATTTTTTCCCGTCACTGCCTCTCCCATTGCCTTCAGTTTACCAATGATACCTTATCTGTTGCATGCAGAATCCATATTTGGTACTGACAGGTCCTACCCGAGCTGTTTGTCTAGATACGAAGACCGATGTGATTGTTGAGGTTGATCTAAAAGTGAGAGGCAAGGTTGAATCTGAGGATAGGTACCTAAGTTTTCTTGCTGCCCCACTGAGCCAGTGTGATCAGTGTATGCGTGATAATTACTATACGAGCAAGCGTAGCACGCTGATGTTTACACTTGCACGCGTTGAATCATCTGTTGAGGCCACAATATTTGCTCGATCCATTGAGGGTTCATGGCCAGATGGTGCTCATGGTCAAATTACTGCCCGCTCTTGCGCCAAACGTGAGAAAATTGTCCTACTTGAGTTTGGAGCTGACAATGTGCCTATTGTTAGTGGTGGTGGTGATGTGGAGCTGTCTCGCCATGCTGTTCCTGTTAATTTTAATGATGGGCTGGTTGTTTCTTGCAAAGCATGGGAAGATGATAGGATCTTAGCAGAACAGTGTGCAGTGTTCAAGGTTGCAGCAGCCGGTAGAAGCTTTGCGACTCTTCAGCTTGGCACTTGTAAATTAGAAATCATTGTTGCTTGGTCACTCGTGTCGCCTGAGCCTGATGGCACCTTGTCGTGGTGTTAAGTTTCCGAATTGGTATTGTAGATATTGCTTCTAAAATTACCTCACTAAAGTCCTTCGATGCGTTCATCTTTGCTCGTGTGATGACTAATTACATTTTTTGTCCCATTGAGTTTATTTTACAGGAAACAAGTAGTTCACTGATGTACTCTGTATACATTTTCTGAAGCTATGGGGAGTGATCAGATGTTTTCTTTTCTCACTTCCCTGCGATTTCAAATATTTTCTTACTGTATGTGACCAAAGAGCCAAAGCATGGACAGATAAATGTTTCTTATCTTGCAGAATCTCTGTAGTACTACGTCTGTTACATTAATATAGTGCCTGCAAGCGCTTATGATCGTTTTCAAGCACCACTAGCACTGTCATTTCAGCAGGGCAGACTATGGCACCCTGAAGCCAGAATTAACGTTACCTAACATGTCCATCCAACTAATGCGTTCCAAGCTACATTGATATGTACGGGGGGTAATTTTGTAGCACCTCATATTGATTGTAACTCGGAGCCTGTTCGCTTCGCTGCGAAGCAGCCGTTTTACTGTAGCAGCTGCAGAAAAATAACTGCGAACACTGTAGCTGCTGCAGAAGAAATAACTGCGAACACTGTAGCTGCTGCAAAACAGCCGCTGCAAAGCAGCGAAGCGAACATGCAGTCGGTCCACAAGCATGCCCATTCATCAGTCCAACATGGCCATGCTAAAAAGTTAAAGCTGGAACTAGGCACACAGCAGAAGTTACATCGCCTTGAGACCGTCATCGAAGTTACATCACCTTGAGACCGTCATCGTGGACAGCTGATGAATCCATGAGATGGATTTCAGAAGCAGAGATCGAGACTCTGTCCCGTGTTTCATTCCATTCTTCCACAATTCTCAGCAAGTTACAAGAACGGCAAGACGAAAAGCTGCAATAAGAGCGGTATCAGCGCGGCGGCTTGAAGACCTGGGAGTAGGGCGAGACGACGGCCTCCTGCACCATCCTCCGGCGATCGTCGGGGTCGACCCCCCACCGGATCTCGCTCATGTTGGGCGTCTCGACGAAGAGCATGGTGAACTCGCCAACCTTCTCGGCGCGGCCCTGCCGCCCCGCGCGCAGCACGAGCCTGTTCCCCCACACGTAGGAGAAGATGCCGCCCGTCAGCCGCACGATGTCGCCCGGCTCGAAGGCACCGCACTCGCCGCCCCACAGCAGGAAGTGCGCCGCCGCGGTCTCGTCCGCCACCAGCGCCAGGCACGTCGTCGTCGCCGCCTCGGCCCCGGCCTGGCCATGGGCGAGAGCGTGGCCGTGCGGCGGGCGCGGCGCCGCCTTGTCCAGCACGATGAACGTCGTGTTCACGGTGTTGGTCGGCGCCGGGACCAGGTCCTTGAGCTTCACCGTCCTTCCGCCGCCGCTGGGGGCGTTGGCCTGCAATAGGTCGATCGGTTAGTAGACCTCGGAGTGCGGGTTCGTGTCGGGCATTTGATCGAGCACCTTGTGGACCTCTCGGATTTGCATGACAATGGTCATTGAAATCAAAGGCGCGAGACGTGACCGTAAGAATAAGGGAGATGGAAGAACGGTAGGCATACCTCCCTCTGCGCCATGGGGGGCGCTCGGTTGGGAACGCACCTCGCCGGCGGCCGCCGCACCGCTCAGGGGCGTGGTCTGCGTGTTGCGGGTGCAGTGCAGCGGCACAGGCGGTTCGGCCGCGCGAGGCCTTTGAGACTTCAGCCGCAGCCGACTTGGGTCGCGGGGCACTGCCGCCTCTCTGTCGTTGGGTTTTGCGGCCGGAGTGGGACCTCAAAAGGGCCGCGCCGCACGATCGCTGGGTCACGCAGGGCCGTTTAAGTTGCGATTGATTTGAGTCGGCCCAGTTCAAGCGTAACCTTCTTCTAGGGATGACTATTCGGGGCGGGTACCCGCTTACCCGCCAGGTACCCGACCCGATGGGGCCGGGGATGGGGGACGTTTCCCACCTATGAGTGGCACCGTACCCGTCTCGACATGAGTCAGGCATGGGGCGGGGATTGAAACCCACCCATAGAGAACCCGGCGGGGACCCGAAATTTCAAATTGTTTAGAAATTTTTCGGCCCAGCCCACCTATCCAAAAGAATACAGCCCAACCCACCTTTGTTTCACCTAAACGCCATTTGATTTGTTATTTTTGATGGAATTTTTATTCTTTTGCTTGCATCTCACAATGTGACATGCATGTGTGTGTTGCCAGGATGGCATAATGGCACTTTGTCAATGCAAATTTGCTGTCAATTTTGTCAAATTGATAAAGAAATGTGTTCATTGTGTTTTACCCGGTGGGTACCCGATACCCGCCCCGTTACCCGACGGAGATGGATTTCCACCCATAGGGATAGGGACGGGTGGAGATTTCTACCCGCCACGCTTGGCGGCGCAGGCATGGGTTTGCTCTACCCACCCTGAACCCGCCCCATTGCCCTTCTTCGCACGCACGCATCCCCAACGGATCTTATAAAAAAAACTAAATTATGGAAAAACACAATCTGAATTGCACTATCTGCAATGCTCGAAGGAGAGCCATCAACAACTATAGTTTGCTGCTCCAAAGTCCAAAGCCACCAGTTTCAGTTTCAGGTACAAACAACAAAGGTGAGGAACTGTCCAAGGTGAAATCCGCAACAGGACAGATTATTGAAAATCAACGTAGATGCTGCCGTGTCAAAATATTGAGGGAAGGAACGGTTGCACAGTGGTAGCTATTTGTTGAGATAATGATCACGATGGTGTAGCAGCTATAGTGCAATGTTTCGTGAGTATTAGTTAACAAGCCCTATCACTCTCATGAGGCCTTGTCCCTGTATTGTGGCTGACCTTTGTACGGCACGGCCTTAGATGGCGATCAGCCATCGAAGAGCTTGACTAGTCAATCCAGAAGCAGTAGCTTGTTCGTTTCTTTTAGCGCTAAATTTTAGAGGCCTTTAAACAAAGAGAATCTAATACTAAATAAAGTTTAATGACAAAACCTTTTTACAGATGGGTACATCTTTACGAGACGAATTTAATGAGCCTAATTAATTTATGTTTTGCTACAGTCATGCTACAGTAATGCTACAGTAACCATCATCTAATCGTGGCGTAATTACCCTCGTTAGATTCGTCTCGCGAATTAGACCAGGGTTCTGTAGTTAGTTTTGTAACTAAACTTTATTTAATATAGCTTATCTAGAGTTTAGACCCCTCTAAAATTTAGACCCTTATACGCGAACACCCCCGGAGTGAGTGAGCAATGGCATCAAAGACTGGTTTGAAAAAACTAGTGATACCCTGTAAAAAGAGGAGTCCAATATAGACGCTAAGCATGGATGCACTTTTAGAGGTGTTTTCGTTTGTTGGATGAACTATCTTTTTTCATAGAAATTCATGTCCTTTCGGGAAAGTCGGCATTTTTTTAGCTTCTCGATCCTTTGTGAAACATTAATCATCTCATGTGGAAATATGTTAGTGTCATACCCCATTTCTGGAATATGTTGTGCATCCTGTATCAGTCCCTGGATCAGTAGCTGATACGCACAAAAACACAGATATGATAATCAAAAGCATACTTTGAATTGGTAAATAAGTATATTACCTGAGATATAGGACCTTTAGTCGCGGTACGACCCGGATTAATAACTATCCAAGTCCATCCGACCGACTAAAGATGAAGCAGACAGCGGAAACCTTGGCCCAAAGCCACAAGCACACTTGAGATGCAGAACCGAACACCCAACGGCGTCGTCTTCTACGAAGTCTTCTCCTACTAAACCAACAATCGCAAACGCGTAAGTACATAGGTACTCAGCAAGCCCTACACTACACAAGGGTATATATACATGCATACTTGGTCTTAGCAAGGAGGAGGCTATATGGTTTATTTGCAGCAAAGCAAGCTTTATGCAGGGTTCACTAAAGCAGAACAAGGGTTCACAGATAAAACAGAGAATTGATTGATAATATTTTAGTAGGTTGGCCCTGGGGAAGTATGGAGCCTTCCCGCCAGTTCCCAAGTTTAAGTTGGGCCTTCTGACCTCAAGGATCATACCGACCCGGCACACTTGCCATCACTTCCAAAAACACGGGTTGACTACAACCCACTCACACGCCAAGGAAAGAGAGAAGTGGCTAATACATACGTGCGCAACAATAATGTGTCATATGCCGTGACAACGTCCATCCAGATGAATTTTACACTCTGCAGAGGTTGTACATCTTTTCCCACGAGCTATGCACCCTTTGCAAGGGGGTACATAACGCCTAGTCCATATCCTCCGAGTAGTCTCACAATTCCACCACGAAATCACACTCAGGGGCTTGTGACATGAAAGGTCACACACTGGCACTGTACACCTGAAAAAGGGTACGTCATGCTCCTGTAACATATAGCAGGATCCTGTAACACATACCAGGACGGGCGGCACTCCCGTAACCTATAGCGGGTTCCGCGAGCCGGATCATAGGTACGTTTCCTATGTTCTTTTCCTGAGCTTTCGTTGCCTCGACTGGCCTCCAGATGACATTTGCAAGAAAACCAAGAAGATAGGGTAGGTCCTTCCCATAGGGGTTCCGTGGTTGTACGAGAATCATTATGTTAACGGACGTCAGAACCGGTCCTTATATGGCCGGACAAGCACCATATCCCACACTAGGGGCCTATAACACCAACATCCATTCACTAGTGGCCTTGCCCGCAATCCAACCCATCCCATCATCACCGTCACCATCATCATCATCACCTAACACAGTTGTGCTACTCCCAACCCAGTATATCACGCACACCACCAAACTCATTTAACACAGTTGCAAAGTATATATGTGAGTAAGGTGTAGCAATGTAGAAACATTGCAAGGGTCCTAAGCATTCTAGTAGTAAGGTAAAAAGCGCCATCATAGACATGATGGAACTATCCTAGGGTTATCAAGGTGACAGGTAAACAAGGGTAAACAAGGATTCAGATATTCAATGCCTAAGTAACAGACATCAATATCAATAAACAAGTAGGTTTATAGCTACACAAGCAGTAAAATAGCAAGTAATGCATAATACTAGAGTAGGCTCTATAGGTGCATTGCGAAAACAGTAGGTTCAATCGTGATCAAGGAGATGTAGAGCTTGCCTTCACTACAGGCTTCTTCTTCACGTCCTCGTAATCCGGGTCCTCAGATCCTTCCTAGAAGCTCGTATCTTGATTCCTATGTCGGGGTCGATGTCTTCAAGTCCTTCCTCGAAGCTTGTCCTTGAAGCTTGTATCTTCTGGATCTTCCTTTAGTTCTTCCTCGAATCTCGCGTAAGCTAGCGTATAAAAAGATACCGTATAAACAAACTACCGCAAAAATAAAGATCGAGAAGAGCCAGATAAGATACAATTAACTCTAATAAGAACCAATAGAACACCGATAAAAGTCAAAGACACAAATCATGCATGATGCATTAGGTTTTACTTAAGGAAGAGCTTATTATCTTAAGAGAGACTATTAGGGGTGATGCATAGAGCACTAGGGCTTTTGATGTAAATGAGAGATGCTAAACCATGATAAATGCATGCGGGTATGTGTAGGCAGAAACGGCGTGTGTACGTGTTAGATGTACATTGGCAGCATTACGGCTTTATATAGGTTGTAACCTATATAAAGGTTCATGCAACAAACGTACTAGTGCAACGTGTGTCACTTTAATTACCTACTTATATTAGGTTATTAACTAATGGTGATTAGCTATTAATTACTTACTAAATTGATTAATTACTAAGATTATTCCACTAGTTATTTGTCATGAACTAAGCGCATGATGATGGCACGTGTACGTGATTGAGCATGACATGGATGCTTGGTTGCGAATAAAAGACAAGGATCAATCGATAAGATCAACTAGCAATTTAAAATAGCAATGAACAATAAATCCAATAAGCTCCAAAGAAGGACCACATAAATACGAGAATAATAACAAACGACAAGGCTTGGTAGGGGTCGAGGGTAGTCAATAGATTAAGGTTGATTGAGCGACGATTGAACTAGGTTTGGGTTGTAAAAGAGTTGCGATAAAAGATATTAGGTTTTGGTGTGAAAGGATACAACAAGATTGGTTAGTGCTCACGTTAGGAGGTAGATGAGCGTTGGCGGCAAGTGACAACGACGCCACATGACTTGCTGGCATGGTATTTAGGGTAAAAGGTTTTGGAGTGATACGACACGAAGGATTGGGTAAGTTCCATGCTAGCGAGTCAGGGTGTATGTGTGACATATAAGGTTAAGGCGGAATGATGTATTGCGATGAGGGGGTGTTGGGATGTGAGGCGGAGAGATATTGAATGATTGGTTAGGTTCAACGCTAGACGATAAAGCTGGTAGCTGCAACATGCAAGACTTACGTTGCATAAATTGGTGATACGGAAGAACATCGAAAGATTGAAGATTATATGGTATTGACGGTTTGCTAGTCCATTCTAGAGCTCCAAGAGTAGTACCAAAGGGTAGTACGCGTTTCTACGAACGCGTGGGCGCAAGAATCGCCCGAAACGGAGCTATGGTTGAAAAGATATGAGGACTTAAAGGTTCCAGGGGCTTACATGCAATTACAGAAATGTACCGAGGGCATATCTATAATTACAGAAAGGTTTTAGGGACTGAAATGTAATTACCGAAGGTCTTGGGGACCTATCTGTAATTATGGAAAAGTTTAGGGGCTTTGGTGCAAAAAGACAGGGGCTAAAATATAATTACAGAAAAGTATAAGGTCGTTTCTGTAAAAAGACAGGACCTAAACAGAATTATGCAAAAGTTCAGGGGCTTATCTGTAAGAGTACAGAGGCTGGGATTTTCTGGAATTTCTATGTTTATTTTTCTATTGAAAAGGCTCATGGACCGAGTCCACGGCTTCGTGGACTGGGCAGGGTTCGCGGTCCACCGGTCCATGGTGAACCAGTTCGATCTGTGACGCTGGATTTCAAACGAACGGCTGAGATTTAATGAAAGTGAAGAGGTACGCTTGGTCTAATCTCAGCCGTTGGTGGCGAGACGGACGGCTGGGGTTGCTCCGGTTGGCCGTGCGGTGGCCGGAGACGTCGGGAACGGCGGCGCCATGGGCGGCGCGCCGGAGCTCGTCATCCCGGCGTCCCGGTGAGCTAAAACCGACGCGGAGGGGCTCGGGAGAGAGCGGAGGGTACGGGGAACTCACCACCGAGCGTGTGGACGTCACGCGGGTGTGGGGGCACGTCGGCGTCGACGGGCGTGGAATTTGGCGGCGGCGCTCGCCGAAGGAGAGAAGGAAGTACCCCTCTTCAGGTTGACGTTGCTCGGGGAGGTCCGCGGCGACGCGGTGGAGCCGGTGCGCGCACGGGTTGAGCGGGGCGAGGCCGGGAAGGGGGCCGACGTCGAGGCGGCGACGGCGATGGGGGACCTCGTCGTCGATCTCCGTCCTTGGGCCGCGGCTGCGTGGGACGGGGGTAGGCCGGGGCGGCGCACGGCTTGGCGATGCACAAGGAAGAGGAAGGAAGATGGGGCGCGCTTGTGCGGCGGCGGGAGAGGACGCCGACGAGTTCGCCGGAGGGAGGAGAGAGAGAAAAACGGGAGAGCCCTCGGGCGATGAGGAGTGAGGAGGAGGTGATGGCGAGGAGGGGAGGAGGCTTCGAGGGGACGCAGCTCGCCGGAGTTATTGCTCTGCGGCGTCCGTGCAGCAAGCGACGCCGGGATTGGCCGCGGCGCAGTGCGTGGGGTCGACGCAGGGTACGGCGGCGTCGCGGTTGGCCGGGCGGCGCATGCGCGCGTACGACGACGCGGCGGATTGGAGGAGCGCTCGCGCGTGCGTACGGCGGCGGACGTCGCTTGGTCCGGCGGTCCGGGCTGGGTGATGACAGGCGGGGTCCACATGGCGGTGGGAGAGAGAGAAGAGAAGGGGGCCGGCTGGGCTGAGGGAATTGGGCCGAGAGAAGAGAAGGCGGCCCATGATGAATTTCTGGAAAAAAGAGAAAAAAAGCGATGTTGGGCTGGGCTGGCTGGAGAGGGAAAGGAGAATTGGGCCCGGGTAAAGTTTAAGAAATGAAAAGGTTTATTCTTTTCTGTGATTTATACAGGGACTCAAATTTGAATTGTGAATTCAAATTAGACTGGGAACAAAATCAAACAAACACCCAAAATAAAACAAGAAACTCAAAATGCACATGATGAGTTTTTGCGCAGGTTTTAAAAAGTCAAAATTTTAAATTCAAGGTGAATTTGCTAGAGATCAACATGCAATTATTTTAGTTTGTTGTAAATTCGAACAGTTCAAACTTTTAGTGAATTTTAAATGAAACAAACACTTGAGCACATGTTTTATATTTAGGAAATTCAATATTCTAACTTGGTTTGGATTTATTTCGTGTATTTTGTTTTGAAAATTCGTGGCAAGCTAAGAGTTAGACAAAAATTTAAATTTTGAGTGATTTTTATTTCTTTTGAAAGCTTTGAAATTTTGGGGTGTTACAGTTGCAATTCGACCAAAGTCAGTCGATCCAGAAGGTACATGCATGGAAGGTAGACGTCTTCCTCTTTCTTTTGTGCCCCGTCGAGTAAATGCGGCGTGATGACTGAACACACTGCTCCGAGCCACTGATGACACGAGATTTGGCTCAGCTCTCACACACAAAGCGATAAGTAGTCAAGTACCCATCCGAACGAGTCCTGTGTTGGCGCCGTCGCGCTACAGAAACTGCAAGAGAAAGCTAGGAGTAGCCGCGAGGCCCGCGACACGCCACCCGAACAAACGGCCCGGGACCGAGTCGTCCCGGCGCAGCTATTGCCCTAAAAGGAATATTCCGTGTATCATCAAGATTCTTTTTTCTATATTAATTTTTTCTGCACCTATAGTTTCTCTATACTTTTTCTCTATCCCAACCACCACATATTTTATTCAACCATCTCCAACTACCATCTCATTTTAACAAACATATTTCTTCATAACACAATTATTTATAATTAGTTATTCTACATAAAAAACTGTAAGGGTCTTTTTTTATAAATATCCATGACACAAAAATATAGTAACAAATTATAAAATAATACAAAGGTCAATTTGCAAAAATAACACAAATATTTCCATCGCTGCCTTCTACACTCTTCTTCCCAATCCTCCGTGCGGCGGACCGTGCGGCGGACGGCGTCGGGCCCGGGCGGCGTCTGGCGCAGGCGGCGGGGAGGGGAGGCAGGCCGGCTGGCGGCGGTAGCCGGCGAGGAGGCGGTCGGCCTCGTCGAGGCGGGTGCGGTACGCGACGAGGTGGGCGCGGAGGTGCGCGAGAGCAGAGCGCCGCCGCGGCTCGATGCAGCAGCCCCCGCGCGCGCGAGAGCAGAGCGCCGCCGCCGCCCCGCCTGCCCGCGGCGTCAGATACGGCGGCGAGGCAGCCGGGAAGAGAAGAGAGAGCACGAGAGAGCCCGTGTCGCAGCCGCCGGTGGCCACCAGGGCGTCGTCGCGGTTCCTCCCCGCGAGCTCGGGCCCCGCCGCGAGCTGGCCCCCGCCGCGAGCTCGGGCCCCGCCGTCCATCCTCGAGTGTCGCTCCCTCCGCTATGCGAGCTCGCCAACTGCCGCCTCCCCTGCCGCCTCCCTTCGCTCCGCCGGGCAGTGACAGGCCCCACGTACCGTAGCGAGACTCCGCTGCTTCGCTAGAAATAGCGGAAGCAGAGCCTTCCGCTTCGATAGCGAAGCGCTCGCGGAGGCCCGATGCAGGGCATTTTCCGCTACCTGCTTCCTGAAGGAAGCGGTAGCGGAGCCCAGTGCGGGCAGCCTCACAGCTCACGCCATGGAACCGTACTGACTGTTCTCCATCGCACACTTGTCAGTGCTCTGTTCTACACAGCTACAGTACTAGTACTAGTAATACGGAGTTACGGACGCAGCGCCATCGCCGCCAGCTCGCCGCCGACCGCGATCGAGGCGTGCAAGCGAAATGAGGAGACGAGAATTAAGCTTTGTTTCTCTTAAGAAAAAATTAAGCTTTGTGACAAGGGCCTTTTTGTCGATCGATCGTGCACCCGTCTTCCTGGAAATCGATAAACTCATGCCAGCCCAAAGATGAAACATGCGTCCGTGCATAAACAGTGGTCTTAATTAGCTATGATCTGATCCTATACGAGCTTGAAAACGATAACACGATTAAGACGTGACAACTCATCGATAATTCCTTGTGGTCGAAGGAACTAGTACTAGCAAGTTTGAGGACAAATGATTTGTATGCTTTGTCTGCTTATGACACGAAATAAATCCAATGGTCCTTCCCATGAACACCAACATGACAAATAATTCTGACGAGTTAAGGGCGCACCGCTTTTCATTATGCTGGCAGCATGGGCCACGCGCGTATATCCCCCCTCCCCCCCTGATTACTGTATTTTACGTCGCTCTGTTCTTCTCTTTCTTTCTCTCTGTCTTCGGAGAATAAAAGTACTATGCATCGACTGACCTGGATTCTCTTAGAAAGCATGGACCAAGAATCTAGTACTACTAGTAGAGAAATTAAGTAAAATTTAAATACCACCAAACAATCGAAATCACCGGCAACATCAATGTTTGTCTGCTTGCCCCGCGTGCGGCCATCTTGGACAAATGGACAGAGAGATACTCCATCTAGAACATGATGGAGATCTGATTTAAGTTACTGCTGAAGTTTCAACAGAGTTGTTTCAAAGGCGGTTTCATCCATAAGAGCCCATCTATGGGTTCACATAAAAGGGGTTCACGATATCCTGCACCCAAAAAAAAAAGGTGAAAAACACTACTGATCGAGCCACTGAGTTTGCTCGGTATAGCGAGTAGTTCACGATGTGATGTCTCGGGGGTTCGAGATGGTATTTAGTTGGTTGTTTGCGCGCAAGACTAAATGTTTAAGAGAAAGTTTAAGTAAGCGGCCGCTAGCTGTGTACGAATTGTAATTGTAATCATAACCTAGTACATGTTTTCTAACCAGGCAAATCTTCTCATGTGCTTGCTTCGCAGACAAGTTGTTCTCACTTTTGCATGCTTGGTTTTGTGAAAGGCAAATGGGATTTGGGTGGGACTTAAAGGCTTTGATAGTGTCATCCCTGCTCCCTACCTAGTGGCGACGCCAGATTATGCTAAGGTGGAGCCATGGAACCAGGGTGATTTTTCCCCCTACATGTAACTATCTAAAGTCACCATATCAGACTTCTCATGTTGTACATGTATAGTGGAGTGGCACCACCGTCAATTTAGCTCCAGCTTCGTCCCTGCCTGTTCGTATCAACGTATAAGCAGGATTAATTTGAGTTCTATAATCTCATGTATGCAAACCATACATCTTTAAATGAAAAAATTACTGATGATGATTAGTCTCTCTTTAACATGAGTAATTTTTAAGGGTGTCGATTGGAGCATTACTAAGAACGGTTAAGTCATTACGCACCTTGCATCGAATCCTAAAAGCTGCAAAACAAAACTGATTCCTAACATCCACAGACTACTACAAAATGCATATCCAATATTTTATATATCTAGCGAGACAAGAGCACCGATGATGGTTATGTGCCTCGAGTTTTCATCAGAATTATATTACTAGATCAAGCATCAATAGGCTTAGGGCACATGCCCCTTCTCAAATCAAATGTTACAACACAAAGTCTGAAAATATCTGATATAGGGACTAAAATATCTTAAGAATAAGACCATCCATTTGATGATTAATTTGAATTTTCGTGCGGAAAGTGAGAACTTTTTTCCTTTAAAAACCTGTGGAGCACGTATTTTATTGGGGAGAGAAAGAACCCACATAGTTTAAGAGACCTAACAGCCACAAAATAAAAAATAAAGAGGGAAGAAACATAAGAAAAGCAACAAAAAAAAAAAAACAAGCTCTAAGAAAGTACCAACCACAATATGGCAAGCTACGCATCCGCAGCGCGCTGCGGCCAGATTAGGCTCCGATCCTCGCAAATCTTGAAGAATTACATTAGCAGAGCAACCTGTTGAAAGGCTTGAAAGTCGAAAATTCTATTGTTCTGCTCTTTTCACAACCTTCAAGCGACCAAAATCACGAGAGAGTCGAAGCCCAATCTCTTTGGCAAGCCTCTTCCTCCAACCAAGCCATCAATAAACGAAGAGGAGCAGGGACGAAGCTGCATGTATAGCTCCGGGTGCGGCTACACCCAAGCCTTTAGAAAGTTTCTATGTATTCACCATATACACACCCTCTTGGTTCATCATCATACACTCACAAGACCAAAAATTCAAGATCAAACAGCCCAGATTACAGTGTCATACCCCTACGATAAACTCTAGCTCTGCCACATTTAATTGTTCCTAATCTGGTGTCCCATACTTGGTCACCGAGATTACAAGCCATTTGAGGGAGATTAAAACAGTGCTTGGGGACTGCTTTGAGTGAGGTAGAGTTCCTTCTTGTTGTTAAGATAGGCCTAGCGTCGTTCTTTTCACGGAAAATTCAGACTAAATTTCTCAATTGCTCGACTTAATTTCTCAATTGCTCTACCCCAATATGTGGTTACACTCTGTGATCCACTTGGCAGGTCGGTGGACGTGTTAAACCTCATCCCGGACATCAGCAGCTCCAGCTCCAGACCGGTGACCGGCCAGCGATCAGTGTCCGTGGTCTACCACCCTCAAACAGAGGTCAAAAGAAGCATACAACGCGCCATGGCCGGCCGGCAGGTCATTAACGCCTCCCTACCCCACGCCTACCCTCTACCACCCTACTCCTCCAACCCCGCCATCAATGCGATGCATATGCGATGCTCCTCTTAAAATCCCCTGGGATCCCCTGCCGCCCTTCTCAGACTCCCATCGCTCACAACACGCTGCTTGCTGGCGCCGCCTGCTCTGCTCGCCATTGCTGGCCTCGTAACCTTACTCCAAGCTGCTGCTGCTTGCAACCTCGCACTCGCACTCCGCATTGCTGCCGCGACACATAAGGCCACAACACGCAAAGGAAGTTACTACTAGCAAGGAGACATCGAGGGAAAGCAGAGCAGGCAAGGATGGTGTTCTGCTGCTTCCTGGTTGACCAGCGGCGGACGGTGCGGAGCAGCAAGCCGGCGGCGGGGATCTGCTCGCGGTGCGGCGGGTGCGCGAGCGTGGCGGACATGGAGACGGCCACCAGGCTGTGCTACCTCCTCACCGTGCACCGCCGCACATGGCGCGCCATCATCTGCACCTTCTGCGGCGCCATGCTCAAGTCATACCGCCACTACAGGCTCTACTGAATACTGATCCGAGCGGCATTGCCTCGCTGCGATATCCACGGTGGCCGGCTTGCTGGTTGTATAATTTATTAGCGAGTGGTCTGTGTTCTTTGGCTGGTGGTGATTTTGCACGCGCGGCTCTTGATCCTTTGTTCTTTGCTTCTGCTCGGTTTGCAGATTGTAAACCTTTTAGTATTTGTCTGTGCATGCATGTAAATACGGTAGCCATGCCCATGAGTTAATTATGTGCCCATTCCTTGTACTAGATCTCTTCTATGAGAAACGGTGCTACTGGTACTAGTGAATTTCCTTCGGAAATTTGAAATAGGAGCAACCTTCTAGAAGAGTTACATTTTTCTCTTTCCATCTCTTAACTTCCTTCATCTGGAATAGCTGGATAAGTTGGCAGGAGCACATCTTTCTTTCCGGTGCCATGGCAAAGGGGTAGTAGTAGGAGTAGAAGAGAGCACATCTTGTGACCAATCTTTTCTTGGTCAGCAGTCACCGGGCACAGGTTTCATGCCTCTCTGCTGATAACATGAACGTGATTCCTCACACCTAAAGAACCTTTTTTCGGATACGCCTAAATACTCCAGATTATATTTAATTTTGACCTAATAATAAATAAATAAATGCTGTTCCGAGAGTTTCAGCAGGAAGCAAAAAGCAAATATATGCCCGACCACCGTTTGATGCGCATTAACTACGCCATGCGAGCTCATTTATTGGATTCTGGGCGGGCCTCCCTTGCCAAATGTCCGTCCCTTCATGCCGTTTTGAAGCTGGCAAAGAATTTATGGCCAGGGCCAGGCCACCCTTGCGGCGCTGGTAGTGTGGTACACGGTGAACATTTTCAAAATCTGTACTTTACGTGCAGAGTGATTTCTTAACGTTTTATATAAGGAAATGACGTCGCTGAAAGAATGGAGACGAGAGTGAGGAAAGACCTGTATGTTATGTTGTTTGTTCAATCCTACGTATGTTATGTTGTTGTTCAATCCTACGTGGGCTAGACACCGTCGTTGCCCAGCCGGGAGCCGCGAACGGAGACTCCACGCGCGGCGCCTCGCTGGAGTGGGCGGCAGGCGCACGAATCGGGCGGCGCGGTGAGCAGAGGTGCGCCAGCGCGTTGGAGGTTGGGAGTTGGGGCTTGCTTGGACTTGGTACTGAACTGGCTGCGGTGTTTGGTGGGTTTTGACCCGGAGCACACTGACACCGCAGCCGAAATGCCAATACTACTACTACTCCGGGTCTGGTGCGCGGTGCGCCACTCCGCTCCGCCCCGTCCGCGCGCGGTGAGGTACCTGTGCTGTGCTTAGCTGGCGATCGTGCTGCATGCATGGCCGCGCGGGTGGATGGAGCCGCACGTCGTGCTCGGTTCCCGGGTTCTGACGCATTCGTTCCCGTCGGTGCGCAGGCGACAGGAATGGGGAGCCGCTTGCCGGCCTCGGCCTCGGGGCCGGATCGACGACGGTTGGGCGACCGAGCCGTGCCGTTGGTTGGTGCGCGGCGAGTTCAGTTCAGGCACGTTGGTCAGCAGCGAGGAGCGCTTTCCTTGGACTGAAACCGTTGGGCGAGTGGCGTTAACAAAGCGGTCAAACAGCTCGGCATCGCCTGACGACAGGACGCCGGCGCCGCTGCAAAACGTGGACAACCTCGTGGAAGAAACGAGCAGCAACAGAGGACGAAAGCTGGCCTCCCTCTTCCGTATCGTCGCCTTTTTCGGTGCTCAGTTGCGACTCGCAGCCAACATGTGTTTTGCTTGCTTGGTTCTGAAAGTCTAATAAAATCCCCCAGGTCAAGCATGTGCCAAAGCCTCGATCATGAATGGTTACCAAATTAAGGTGGCTCTAGAGTCGTAGACTCGTACTAGACCTTTTTTGGAGGCAAGGAAACCTGGCAGTAAATCCTCTGTTACCAGAGAGAACAGTACATCCTCTGCTGTTATAGAGGCTGGCACAACGATGTAAACTGTTCTTACGAAGACTCAGTTACTGTTTGTACGTATTACAGGTAACTACAGCGCGATTCGTGCGCAATTGAACAGTGCTCAGCGAGCAAATGATTCAGTCTTCATTGAGATGGTGTGCCGTTTTGTAATACTGAACCGCATATAGGAGTCTGAAAATTTTCTAATTGTAACAGCAATGGTATAACCGTTCAACACTAGTCAAATCATCACTGCCAATAACAATTTCTCTTGATTCACGATTTTTAGTACAGAATTTGACCAGAAAACGAAAAGAAACAACCTAACAGAATTGATTAATCCAAGGATTGCTGATCCTGAGAAGATCCAGAGACGCCATCTTTCTGCTCTGACGAAGATACCGTGTCATCCTCTTCAACCAAGATTTTCTCCTTATCAGGAATAGTTTCATTCGTTGATAACGTGTTTTCTGCTGAATCAGCAACTGCAGCATTAGCTGATCCTGATGCTGGATCTGAGACAGAAGTGTCAGCAGGCTCCACGGGTTCCATCGACAGGACCTCATCACCAGTGTCAAACAGACCCTCTCTAACCAATGCAGAATATATGTCTTCAACATTCGAATGTGGGTCTTGCAAGCTTGCTAGGAGTCCTGTCTCTTCAGCATTATCAGCGTCTGTTGATCTTTCACCTGCTGCTTCCCCAGTGCTATACAACGACTCTGGTTCCTGAAGCCATTGGAAGGTAGCTTTATCAGCAGATTAAATAAAATCATCCAGACTTGAAACAAGGACAAGAATTGCTTCATTCACATCATGCTACGCAAATTGAAATGACAAGCTATAAGATGAAGAAAACATCTATCAGAGTGAACAATACAAAGCAAAAACTGCAAGTTAGCAGTGCAATGAACTTCCTTCGAAGGTAGCAAGCATTAAACTTTACACAAAGACACATTTGAAAGAGAGTTAGTGAAGAATTAATACACCCAAAACACATTGGAACACTGTACTTGAGGCCTCTTGTTATACAGCAAAGGTAGATCAGCTTCTAGTTTTGTGTATCTAAAAAAGCAGAACTATGTTAGTGTTGCATCTGCTATTATTGCAGAACTGCATCCGCCCATGTTACCTTCCTCCATCGTGATGTAACAGTGGCCCTACTAGTGTATGTGTCAGCTAATAGACCTAAGCATGGTATAGAACTAAATTATCCTTGATATATTGACCTAATTGGGCGAGTTTTGTTCAATGTACTTTTGTGAACCGGATCCGGATGTGCTTGAGATATTGTACTTGGTGCATGGGTTTTAGTCATTTGTCGGGAATACTTCCACGTTATTGATTAATTATATCATTTTAGAGTCAGTTGCTGAGACTTCAGTCTACGACTCAAAATATAGGATTAGACTCCAGAAGTCGAAGCCATCAGAGTGAAGATATAAATATGTACGAAATAGCACATCATAAATATGACATTGGGCTACTAAAATTTTCAATTCAAGCTTTTGGATCAAATTAAGGATAAACAAAACTGCGCATGAGGAAAGAACCAATAAAGTATACTAGTGAAGACATAAATATGTTCCTACAAGAGGTTGCCTTGGATTTCTTTATCATGAAAAGAAATCCTGTTCCGCCACATAGAGAATTACAGAAGATGCAGAAGACAAAGCAACACAAAACAAGAACATGGCAATAAAAAAGTATTAACTGTGTTATGAAGTACTTCACTAGTTCTTGCATTATCCGTAGAAGCATTCTGTGTTGTAGTACTCACATCATCATCTGCAAGGATATATATATATGCCAAAACAGTGAAAAGAAATAATACATCCGCAAGCAATGTTATGTGGACGAGTACGTAAAAGAAAGTAATACGCAAGAGGAAAAACAATAGTATAAAAGAGCTAAATGGAATATGAAGTAACGCCATGTTTAGAACCTGTAAAAGCTACTCACACAGATAGAAGGGAGAGAAAGAAGAGTAACATACAGAACTTATAAGGATTAACAAGTGCAGCTTCCAACATTGCTTTGAATTCTCGTGTGGCAAATACAAGGGAATCTGTCTCTCCCTAGATTGCAAAAAACATAAGAATTAATGCTTGAATATCAAAGTTCCACCTCTAGATAGGCGAATGAATAACAACCTTTCCAGAACCTTGCTGCAGATCAAGCGTTTGGGATTCAAACAAATCACCAGCTCCTGAGTCCAAAGACTCGCCTTGAAACTCACGCAACCAGCTGAAGTCATCAGTTAAAGGTTGTGCATCATCTAGTAGAAAAAAACAGAATAATTCCTAGTTAAAGGCTGTGATTATCTAGTTGAAAAAACAATAATTCCTAATCAATTTATTCTTGTAAAGCATGAGTGTTCTTCTGTAGCAGTATTACCTGCCAAGCCACAGCTATTGTCATGATTATACTCCTCAGAACCAATAATATGCGGAAGAGGACCGTGAGTGGACATAGCCTTCAAGAGTCAAGCTTGATGTTAAAATGACAACCAAACACCAGGGCTCTTATAAAAGCTCAACGAATTGTGCATTTTATCAAAAGTCGATTAGAAAAAAAAAATACAGCTGCTAACCATGGCATTGTTAAACGTTCTCAAGGGCACATCACCAAAGGATAGTTGCTAGAAATTGGTGTGAACCAGATATAATTAGTTTGTGCCATAGTTTTAGAAAACGCAGTTCAAAATACTTAGTTCATTTTTCATGCCAAAATTGGGGCAACAAAGGGTCTTTTTGGCTTGTGCCAAAAATTGTGTGACAATCTGTTCTGAAATTTGGCAATCGAACAACAAATTGACCAAATTTTGTGGAAATGAACTAAGATTCCAGAGGGAATAAAATCTTTCCATACTTTAATTGGAAACTAAATGGATTCAGAACCTGGTCGACACGAACAAATTTGGGAACAAAAAAATGACAGTTTTTTTCCTTAACTCTACAAATCTATGAAAACTTCACAAATGCCAAAAAAAATCAGAAAGCAAACACTGTTTATCGATACTACCAGTATTAATTGGACCAGATCTCTCTAGCTAGACTTTACAAAATTCATTGACCATGGAAGCAAAATTTACCCTGAAAACCCATGTTTTCAAAGCGCTCTGACCTGATCGATCGCCAGGCTACCGTTCAGCCGACTAGTCGAGCTGAACGGACGACTAGGGCGATTAGGCGTTTTCTAGGTGGTCGATCAGAGACCTAGTCGTCCGGGACTCTGAGCACCTAGTCGATGGAGGATTTCAGCACATCAGGAACATCGCATCACAAAATCAAGGTCGAAGACCACAGTTTGCAAATAAGTAGGTGGTGGTAGAGGAGCCGAGGAGGAAAACTACTAACAGCGAGCTGCAGAGAACTAGAGAAGCCGGTGGCTGGCTGCAGAGGTGCCGACAGCGTGCTGAAGAGGTGTCGGTGTCGGCGGCGAGGCGCAGAGGTGTTGGCGTAGGCGACGGGCTTGAACCGTGCCGTCTGCCGGTGGCGGGATTCAGCAGTGCTGGCTGTGAGCTGCAGCAGCGCCGGCGGCAGGATGCAGAAGCGGCAGACTGCATTATTGCCGGCGGCAAGGAAAGAGGAAAGAGGAGGGCAGACAAAGATGAGGCAGCCACCTAGGCTCAGCTGACCTAATGGGCCGAAATGGTCCAGCCCATGTACCCGCACACTGGTCGTCCACGTTTAAATCGCACGCCTAATCGCGTTTACTCGTCCCCTGAGCGGACGCTCAGGTTTCTGAGCGGGCAGATCGCCTCGGTGGCCCTAATCGAAGCTGCTCAAGCGATTTGTCGACTAATCGACGCTTAATCACGTTTAGTCGGACGCTCTGAAAACATGGCTGAAAACAGACGTGGTCAAACGGCCTTTTTTTCTAAAGTGATCTTTACAGGAAGCAAGTCCGATATGCAATGCTTCTTTGTATCTTGGTAAGATATCACGCTCATAATCCTGAGCCGGCACTTGCGATTGCATTGAACTTTGCCTACAGTCTCTCGTTTTCAAGTTGGTGTTACCCTCATCTGAAACTTTCTGCATTTGAAGCCACAGTGTCAGCACTGAGAAATGGTGGTTCTTCCATTACTTGATAAGAAATGGATGTCTTTTTTTCTTCGTTAAGGAAATTAATACACGAATCCCCAGAATTTGCACTAGAGAAATAGGAGACCGACATCCATAATGACCTTAACTAAGCCTTCTGTCTTATGTTCTTTGAAAATAATCTATAAGCAGCATATGAACTCTGACGACACACCAGATCGAATAAACTCTGAAGCATGAGATTAACGATCATGTTAACAGGTATCTAATAATTCATTCATCATCCCGTGTCCAAATGAAACAAAGCAAGTACTCCCTCCGTTTTAATATTGTTGACGTTCCGACAGCAGAAGTTAGTTGTTTTCTAGTTCATTTACTGGTCTGAAGGGAGTATAACTGTACCAGCCAGATGAATCTGAAATAAGGACAATGCAAAGATTGGAACCTCTACTTGCATGTTCAGTGAACCTTTGCCGGGTCAAGTTGTCGAAGGAGAGCACAGCCATCTTCATGTCCAGCTCCAGCGCCGCGACATCGTCCAGCAACCCGTTGACCTCCACAGCGGCCCCTTTAGCCCTCTCCCCCACCCTATCGGAGAAATCTTGCAGCCACTTTAAGACCTGCAATGGAAAGACACCACATTATGAGTTGCTTCCAGCCTGAACAAGACCTCAGGGTGGGGCACTTGTCTTTGTCCGAGCAAGATATCCGCGCTGGAGCTGATGCTGGGCGGATTCGCCGAGGTTCCAGAGAGCATGAGCAAAGGATCAACACCTGCGGAGGTAACAATTGCGAGGAAGGGGAAGACGGGCGTGGTTGCCAGGTACCTGGTTTTGGATTCCGACATGTTTGGTGATGGAGGAGGTGCCTCCGCCGCCGCCGGTTTCTCCTGCTCCGCGGTAGTTTCCCTGCGCCTCCATCTTCCCCCTCCGCTCCCTCTTCCCCTCGCCGGGCTCCGCTGCAGCGTGCTAGGAGAGACGGAGCGAAGCTGCTTGCAACGTGGAAACCCGCCTCTGGTACTGAGAAGCGTATTTCCTTAGAAAGCGTCTTTCTCCGGCCCGGTAACTATCGGTATCTGGGCCTCGGTCTCCGTGAAGGCCAGCACAATAATAAAGTGGCCCAATATTCTCAGAAAAGGAGTGGAAGGAGGCTCGTGTTTAGTTTTAACGGCCCAATTTCCTGTACACCACGCAAACTAGCTATGAAATCGGAAACTCTATAGCGCGTCCGGTCGCGCTATAGTCTTATCGCGCGTCCTACGCGGCCCAGCCCAATAGCCAATGGATAAGGCTCGCCGCGCCAGCGGTGAGCGGCTGAGGGCGGGCGGCGCGGCGCGGCGGCGAGGGCGCCGCCGCGTCGCCGGCGGTGGTTTATTGCGGGCGGCGGAGTGTGGTGGCGAGTGGTGGCGGAGCGCGGGCGGTGTGCGGGCGGCGCGATGCGGCGGCGAGGGCGCCGCCGCGTCGCCGGCGGTGGATTAACGTGGGCGGTGAAACACGGAGTTGAGACGGCGGCGGAGCACGGGTGATGGCGGGCGGCGCGACGCGGCGGCGAGGGCGCCGCCGCGTCGCCGGAGGTGGATTAGCGCTGACGGTGGAGCTCGGGAGTGAGGCGGCGGCGGAGCGCGGGGTGGGTGCGGGCGGCGATGCGGCGGCAAGGGCGCCGCCGCGTCGCCGGTGGCGGTTATCGCCTGCGGGGTTAAGGGTTCGGGTTGCCGGGGGGCCGTCGGCGGCGAGGAGCTTCATTTCCGACGGCTTTAGAAGAAGGGGTTCGGGGGCGGCGACCGGCATGGCGGTGGGAGGTGGCGCGGCGGTGCGGCGAGGCGGCGCTGGCGCCGCCGAAGCCGCGGGCGGCTGGAGGGCGGTGGGCGGGGCCGGAGGGGGGAGGTCGGCGACAAAGAAGACGAGCGCGGCGCGCGGCGGCGTTCCGACCGGCGTCGTTCCGACCGCCGGTCGGACACGTGGCGGCCTCCGGCGCAGGACGCGCGATTCGCAAACGCGCGTCCGGACGCGCAATAACCCGGTCCCTATGAAATCCGTCGATTCTAAAAAAACAAAGAAAAAAAGCTATAAAATCCGTCGTCTCTCTCTCTCGGGAAAGAAAACTAAGAAATCCCATATTAGTATATTGCCATATTTATCCACAGAAGAATTTGTGAACATGTGCACGCAATAATACCTCTGTTTCTTTAGTAGACTTGCAAAATGAATGAATGCAACACACAACGTCACATAACTTTGCGCAGTACAAGAGCAAGTGTACAAAGAGTTGCCATCATCTTGGGGCCACATGTGGCGCTAACATACGAATGAAATGTGTCCCCGTCGTGTCTACAAACAAACCAGTCAAAATTTCACAGAGAAAAAAAAGTTCACTTTTGTAAAAAAAAAAATTGTGGACAACGATAGTATCATTGTCATAGCATCAAATAGCATGCCTGCCGTTTCCCAAAAAAAAAAAAAGAACCTCAAGACATTAATAAGAAAAAAATAAGTTTTTTTCTCCTTTGCATTTTAAATTTCACAAAATGGTCTAGTAGAGAATGGACATCAAATATTTATAAGCATCTAACAAAAGCAAAACCAGAAGGACAACAATGGTGCAGTCCAGCTGCTACACGCCACTCGTCACCAATCATGTGGGAAAGCAAACATGCAAAACAAAACCATGGGATAACTAACAAATTCATATATACTTACAAATTTCAGACTGTCCTGCGTGCCGTCGCGTAGATGTTCAATTAACTTGGTGCATTGAGGTATGCATGATATTGTTTTCTTAAACAAACCTCAGGTGGGTAGGTGACACCTATGGGCACCGCATTTTTAAGTTTATTTTCTATGCCAGCACATGACCTAAGAGAGTAGGAAAAGAAGGGCAAAACGGAATGTGTAATGGTTGAATAGGGGGGTCACCTGATTATCAATGTTGGTGACTGAGGTTACATCATCATAGCCCGTGGTGCAGCCACACTTGAAAAAGAAATTAGTACATGATTTTATCCTCTGTAAAATATACTTTAGCCCATGTTCACTTGGCATTGGTTTCATTGGATTTGCAAAATGACCACACAACTAGAATATATACAAGGTGTGTTGTTGCAAATCAAATTCTTAACATTGATGTAGTTTGCATAATATATTTTGACTAGAACAAACCGACGTTTGGCTGTAAGCCATGATTTACATTATTTTCCTTTTCAGTTTGAATAGGGTGCTGTTATTAAAAAAATAAACACCAAAATTTATTTGTCGACGAACTTTGTTTACATATGAGGAAAAAAAATAGATATCATGGATACGATTCTCATTATATGTTGTGTGGCTAAAAAGACTGACACTCTTAGCGGGAGGACAATAAATTATTAGGTCTGCACATTAACTAAAACATATTACAATTTTAAGGGGTTTTCACAAAAGTCCGGCCTTATATATAGTTTTATATAAATTTCCTCAAATTTTTAGACTTTTTTATTCAAAATTGGACATTTCCTAAGGTGAATACAACTTACCAACTGAAAATCACCGATCAAGGATCACAACAAAAAAGATCCCCATTGGTTATTTAGTGAAAAACATTCGGGCAATGCATGACAAGACGTGGCTATTCAAGGAAATTTGTATAGGAGAACAATAACGGTAGGCCATTCATTTTAAAACGCTTTGCAAAACTTGGAGATCTTGTAGTAATTTGCTCTGCACTACTCTGTCCATTACTTTTGAGCTAACCAATGTATAGTAAATGATTAAATGTAGTATGAAATAGAGGGGATGAAGTGATAACTTTCCAATGTATAGTAAATGATTAAATGTAGTATGAAATAGAGGGGATGAAGTGATAACTTTTGTACTGATCGTAAAAAATAGTATTTTTTTCGCGACGGGTTAAAAACAGTTTACATCCTTGTCTATCCAAACAAGACTGTCCAAGATGGCTATGGAGTAATGGAGATATCATTGTTTGGTCGATATAATTTTGAGACACATGTTCCAATCAATGATCGGCCGGTATGGTAAAATATCCGGGCTTAATTGTGGTGTTAGGCCAACTATGGCATCACCATCATCGTCAAACAGCACAAATAAATATTTGCAAAAACACACAAATAAATAAAATAAAATCCACGGAGACACACAGCAAGCGAGAAGGTCAAGCCGCGAAGAGACGCATAGATCCCTCTCCCCTATTGCAATCCTCTCTCTCCTCTCCCTTTCTCTCTCCTCGGCCCTTCCGACGCGGCAAAGCAAAAACAGGGAGGGGAGAAAGAGAGAGGACGGAAGGAGGAGGAGCCCGAAATTCCAACCCCAACCCCGAATCCTGGTCCAATCTTTCGACCGGCCTCGAGTTCGGGGGCAGTTCGCGTTCCGGTTTGGAGGATTCAGGGGCTCTGCAGCCATGAACGAGAAGGCGTCCGTCTCCAAGGAGCTCAACGCCAAGCACAAGAAGGTTAGGCTGGCCTCCCTGCCGCTTTCCTCTGCCGAGCTTTCGTAGATCGGGACTGCACGTTTCCGCTGTGATTCGTATTGGAACAAGGAGGGAATCTGTTAGGACGCGCCGCTAATTGTTCTTGAAATTAGTTGGGATTTGGGATCTGCGGCGATGCCGGTTCCGCTGATCTGCGCGACTGCCTTTTGCAATTCTCGTGATGTGTTGATTAGAGCGCAGATCCGAGCTCCAGCTCCGTCTAAGTTTCATGTCGGAACCAAGAAACGGAGGTTGCTATTAGTTTAAGGGTGTCCGCTGTTTGCATGGATTTGGCGAGTTTGTTTGATCTATGAAAGTAACTCGTCTGCAAATTTGATTCCTAATTTATAATCAGAAGCCAACTATCAGACTATTACCGATTATCTCTCCTGTGGAAATAAGAAGGAAAACATTTTTATCTTTTGTTTATCTAAGTCTACAAGTTATCGCTAGCTGTATCAGTTGTTGCTGCAAGCGTCTGCTATTTTGATGAGCCGCTAGCGACATTATGTAGTGTTTCTGCTGTGTTAGTATCCTTTCTGTTATGATTGTTTACTACTGATCTAGCCTTTTGTAATCCGCTGCCCATTTCTTCTCCATGATTTTCAGATATTGGAAGGTCTTCTCCGGCTTCCTGAGAACAGAGAATGTGCAGACTGCAAATCAAAGTGAGTGGTCTGCTGCAACTAATTTCATATTTGTAATGTTATATTGCTATCGACATTTTTTTTTTTTTGCAATTAGTGTCGCTTGAGGGCACGGCAAACTTGATAGGTGGTAATTAGTTGATTCATGGAAGTGAAACCTGAAAGCTACATTATCTGTTATTAGACATATCTACCTTTTGATGTTTGAAAAGACCTTGTATATTAGAGAAAAGGCCATTCGCAAAAGCAGGGACACTTCTACTATCATAGGATTCGTTCGGTCCATTACAACGTTACTGAGAGCTGCATCCATCAATGTGAAGATTCATTTTCGTGTAAAAGAAGTGCAATCGAAGCACTCCAACTGTAGATTCATTTTTCTAATTATCCCACAGCCGACTAATACTTCATGATATTTAAATTCATATCGATGTCTGTGCTTGTACAGTGGCCCGGATAGACACTCTGCACAGAACTCCTGCCCTTGACAGCACTAACATTTTTATTATATTGCAGGGGTCCTCGATGGGCAAGTGTGAATCTGGGAATCTTTATATGCATGACATGTTCAGGAATCCATAGAAGTCTTGGGGTTCACATATCTAAGGTTTGAGAATAAGCATGAGCTTTATTGTTTACTCTACAACTCAGATCAGTGCTACCAGTACCAGCAGACATTTTACCTTCATATATGATCCGTCACAATGATCTTGAAGCCACAACATCGATGAAAGTGGACCTGCAGCCACAACTTTGATGTCTGGCTTGAGAATTTCGAGGACAATCTATTGCTTTTTTCTTTTTCCAAGTGTCAAATGCTTTATGATTTGACATAGTACAATCAGTTGGAATGCTGCCACACACTATTATAGTACTATGGCACTACCCAATTACAGCACGCCGGTTTAGCTATTCTTATGATGGAATAACTTTGACTTCAAGTCGTGCACTTATGGCTTTGTTGGATACAAATGCTTCGATTGTGATTTTATTGTATTTTAAGCATGCTTATTCATTGTGTTGAGATCAATTTATCTTTATATGTTAGCAAGGAGAAACAAAACACAATTGTTCTTAGTTCTTTCATAACACATTCTCTTTCTTGTACATTATACTTTGCTGATGATCATTTAACCTGCAGCGTTCATAATTTTACTGAAGCATTTTCTTACTGTTGCAGGTGAGATCTGCTACCCTGGATACATGGCTGCCAGAGCAAGTTTCATTTATTCAATGTATGGATTACTTTGTCTTAATTTAATTATTTTTTTTAAAAAGATATTTTCTTCCAACGAATATCATTTTAATGTCCATTTTCTCATGATTATTACATCTATCTTGCAGCAATGGGTAATGAAAAGGCAAATAGCTATTGGGAAGCGGAGCTGCCACCTAACTATGATAGGGTTGGGATAGAAAACTTCATACGCGCGAAGTATGATTCTGTACTTCTCATGAAGTACCTGTAAATCTAGTGTGATTTATTTCATCCACTTGCTTTTCAGGTGACATACGTGCCTAACATTACATCTAAAATGCAGATACGAGGACAAGAGATGGATACCAAGGAATGGAACATCGCGACCATCCCCTGGTGCTCGAGATGAGAAGAGCTCAGAGTCTCAGGCTAGTGCTACCCGAAGCGGACATGGTCAAAGATCTTCATTTGAGCAACACCGTGCTTCGCCAGCTGCCACAAGCAAAATAGCTCCAGTAGCTTCCAGGATGCCCACCCAGGTTTCCTTCTTCCCTACAAGCTTTTTCATGATTTTGATAAGGGCCTCTTTAGATAAAACCCACTAAACGATGACCATCTTGAACTTAAGCAGTGTAATTGCATGTTGATGAGTTACTATCAGTCCAGTTAGCACATTAATTGTTAATATTGATGGGGATGTAGGGCGTTTACACTAGATGTATTATTCTAAAGTTAATGCACATGTTGTAGATCTATGGACATACTAAACTGGAAGTGGGGACGTGCACTAGGGTAATAGCATGCGAATGAATGTGTTGCAAGTAGGTATGGATAGTATGTTGCCAGTTTTTGAAGATCGCAGGCAAAGTCATGTTCACTTTTTGTATATCTCATGCTTAGCACTGGGCGTTCGGGTTACCCGAAAACTTCGGGTCGGGTCTTTCGGGTTTTTCGAACTTCGGGTTTTAAATTTCAGGACCCGAAATTAGCCAGGAAAGTCAAGGACCCGACATTTCGGGTACCCGAAAAATTCGGGTTCGGGTTCGGGTACCCAAACTTACCCGAACTCAGCACAAAAACAGAGTCAAATACTATATGATCTGAGTACTAGTGCGAAACAATTCATGTTGCTGTATGTTGCTGCCGAGAAGACTGAAATTGCACGATTCGTGATCTGAATACTAGTACTCAATGGCACTTGCATAGACCAGAAGACTTGGATTGGAGGATTCGTCCGTTGCTGCCGCATTGCTTCAAACGGCAGGACGTCGCGGCGTCGTGGCGCTGGTGCATTTGCTTCCCAGCCTGGGCGGTGCCGGTAAGGAGTGGGAAGAGGTCCGACCTGGGGGCGGCGCCGGAGGGGTGCGGGTCTTGCGGGAGCGACAACGCGTCGACGCTGATGAGTAGCAGGAACTGCAGGGGCGGCTAGGGTACAATACACAAGGAAATACTCCTGTGCGTGACTCATTGCCTCCCTTAGTGGGCTGGTGTATTTGTATGGGCTGGGCTCAAAGTAGATGTGTATACATGGGCTGCTGAAGTTTCGGGTTTTTTAGGAAATTCGGGTACCGGGACTGCAAACCCGATTAAACCGGAATAACTTCGGGTTTTCAAACTTCAAACCCGAAAAAACAGTTCGGGCATCGGTTTTCGGGTTTTTCGGGTTCGGGATCGGGTTTTTCGGGTTCGGGATTCGGGTTGCGGGTTTTGTGCCCAGTGCTAGTCATGCTTCACCTTGACAAACGAGCTTGATGGTAATTGGTAGTTTCATCCTAGTTATTGATCTTCGTTGCACACATAGCCTCTAGTCTGAAACCAGAACAAACTGTTGATGCTGGCTATATATCAATAAACCAAAATATCAGCAGGTGCATTAGGAGTGTACACATTATTCATTTGAACTCTTCATCAAGTAGTTTCAGAGGCTAAGTTGGTTTACATTTACAGATTTGCTATTATATTTTACTATGTTTCTATTTATTTAGTAACCTTGACTTTCGGTCTGGTGACTCCATGGAAAACAGGCATCACCTCAGCCAAAAGTAGAACCACCAGTTCCTAAGGTTGTTTCTCCTCCACAGCCAGAGAAATCTCCTGCTAAAACTGATGCAATGGCCCCTAAAGTTGAGAAGCCATCGGTTGCGCCACCTCCTAAAGTTGATTATGCTACCGATCTCTTTAACATGTTGTCAATGGATGAAACAACTGAGAAAGAATCAGAGTCATCTACAAATGATGATAATGCGTGGGATGGCTTCCAGTGTAAGCTCTTGGGACTCATGCTTCAACTAAAGAATTATTTTGTTTCTATGTGACTATTATATCTATTTCTCTTTCTGTTGCACTACCATGGTAATACATTTTTCTCACAGAGTTCCGTGCCGCATTATTTTGCTCATGCTCATGGTATATTCAATTGTTCAGCTGCAGCACCAGTCCCTAGCTCGGAGAAAAAGGATTCTGCCAAGCCAGTTGAAAGTAAACCTCAGTCTGCAGCAGCAGGATTAGAAGACCTATTTAAAGACTCACCAGCTGTGCCATCATCATCAGCTCCAGCTGTTTCCCAAGCAAATGTTAAGAATGATATCATGAGTTTATTTGAGAAGGTGAGCAGTAGCCCTCCTTTCACGACTAACGTTTGTGACAAATCGTTCTATCTTCAAAAGGAAGGGTACAGTTATGGTCTTCTAAAATAACTTTTTTCTTGCAGTCCAATATGGTATCACCATTTGCTGTCCATCAGCAGCAACTTGCATTTATGACCCAGCAGCAAGCTATTTTAATGGCTGCTCTCAAAGCTGGAAATGCACCCCAAATAGCTCCGGGAAATGCCAATCTGCTAAATGCTAACGGTTCTAATGCCCCTCAAGGAACCTTACCTTTCCAAAACTGGACAAACCTTGGTTACCAAAATGCTGGGTCAATTCCAGCAGTAGCGCAGAACGGTGCAGCTAAGGTAAATACACGGATCTTCTTTTATGCGCAGTATTTGAATATCAGTTTGTGTTCATACTCTTCTTTTTTAAAACTGTTTTGCAGGTTGGTAATAACAATCAGGAATTGCCTCCTGGGAACTTCAATTTTGGTACACCCGGGTAAGATGTACTACTTTGCTTATATGCAGATTGCTGTAGTTAGAATCTCGTACTGCACCTCACTATATTTGTAAAGAAAATTAGATGTTTCGCCTTTATCTGAGCGATTAATAATAGGTTGTGTTTGAAATATTTCCTGTTGATTGCAGAATGTACAACATTAGTTCAACTGTCCCCGCAAATGGGGTCACAACTGCGGATGTTAACAGAAGTGCAACAACTCCTGCCTCTTCTACCCTCCCATCTCAATCAGGAAAAGATTACGATTTTTCCTCGTTAACTCAAGGATTTTTCTCCAAACGATGACGGGATATGCCATGCCTGGAAATCAAACAATAGGCCACTGTGTGATGCTGGACACGGCAGATTGATTTAGGGAGAACAAGAACAAGGGTCTTGTACACATTTTAAATTGAGGCAGCTTTCTTCTGATGGATACATAGTTACATGATTTTGTACCTGTAAGTGGGAAATATGGAACTAAATAGCTCAAGATTGTTTCCACAACTGAAGAGTTCCTTGACAGTGATGCTGATGCGAGCCACCTGAGGACGCTTTGTCAGCTATAAAAGTATAATGCAGCCTTTTTCATTTTCTCGGTTATGACTTAGCTGCAATACGTGACACCAATTATTTTGTATTGTAAAACAATTTGGATTTTATTGATTCCACATCTGTTTTGTATTGTTGTGATTCTTAATTGGGCTCATCAAGGCACTGAACCACACTTGTTTTCTGAAGTATGTATCATCATCGAGCAATTCATGAACTGACTTCATGAATTTTATTTAATGCTCCTAATATGTTTCACAATTGTTCTCATTGTCCTCGTCTTTTAAGTTACCCTGTTTTGGTTCTGTACCAGGACGCTAAGTCGTACACTTTGTTTGGCCAAAACTTGCTGATTCATTAGAATTATAAAATCATACTTGTGCTTGGACAAATTCATTCCTTCACAAATCACAGCTTGTCACAGCATGTACGACACGGGTTAAATGAAAAATCTCACATACTCAGCCTATCATTTTCTTCAAATTTTCCATGCTTAACCACAGGCCAAGAAGCATCGATAAGTAACGAGCACCTATCAAGCAATTAGATGCTACCCACACCGACAATGCAAAAGAACGGCTATTACGGGAACATGCTGTGCAAGCAGCCAAACACTGCCTTCCCCAAAACAAAAAAGAGGAAGAAAATAGCCATGCCACCGCCAGTTTCTCTTATCAGGTCACCACTGACGCAACTGGCTGATTTCAATCTCATGGTAGATTCTTCCCAGCTACTATACACAAGAGATGCTGGGTTAGGGAAAAGAATGCTACTAATAACTTTCTTCGAGCAAGTCGCTACAGCAGAAACAATATCAGGTCTGCCATGTTGTAAGTGCTTTAGCGGCGAGTAGTCAGCAGTCGCTACTGGCTTCTCAGATTACCAGTTAACGGAAATCCAATGCAGCAGCACCCAATGTGAACGGAAAAGTAAGAGAACCTGCAGTGCAAGTAGCACACTTATTTACATGGCAACTAAAAAAGAACTAAAAGGAAAAAAAGAATCAATACTTAACACATACCATCAGCAGAGCCATTGATATAGTTAGCATGACCGTGTATGCCTCCTGTGACAATATTGTCAACTGAATTTTCAGTATGGTCACAGTTAGCACCAATAAAAGCAGATATGTCTGGGGGCCTGGTTTGAATAACTTGTTCTACTTGATCCATCAGTATGCTTGACTGGGTTTCCATATAAGCAAAAGATTCCACCGAGGTTGCAGCCCGAGCTGCTGCTATACTGAATGCACGACACAATGAAGTGTAACATTTTGTCTGAGCAAACTCAGGATCCCCATCAAACGAGAAAGCATAGGCATCATTTCTAGATACTGATTTAGCATCCTTCCTCCATCTTTTCAAGATGTACTGAGTAGGAAGGTCCTTGATGTTCCTTGTGTCAAGAACCTTCAGCATATGGCGACAAGGGATGCCCATAAACTCAAACGTCTTACAGCTACAGTTCACCATGGAATTGAGTGAATCGAATTTAACAAAGTGACCTTTTGAATTGTCTTCAACACATACCCTGTACTCAGAAATTGTGCCAACCTCACCACAGCTGTATAGCAAGCAATCCATGTACAACTCAAATTCTCTCTCAAACATTTTAAAAGCAGCAGGTGTATACACATTAGCAGCTTGCCTTAATATTCGCATAGGAGGTGGCTTCTTTATGCCCTGATTAGCATTCACATCAGCTTCCAGCTCTGCAGATCGCCGGTCACATAGTAGTCTTTCAAACTGCTCAAAGAAGTGCAAAAGGTCATAATCTAAGGACAGATGTTTTTTCAGCTCAGTTGTCAAGCTTTCCTTCTGCTGGACACTTTTCATATCAGCATAAATTGACTCACGACCATATGGCAACGCCCATTTTTCCTTTATTGAGAACAGATCTGCCAGCCATTGATTATCTTCTAGGTCATACTTTTCCAACATTTCCTTCCACGCTGTTAAAAACTCATCTTCATCCTCATAATCAAATAGGCATCTCTTGAAGTCGCATTCTAAAGTTCTTGAACCATGGAAAGCTTGACTCAGGTGTTGAAGAGCACTTTGGTAAATTTGCCAAACACAATAACGATGGGCTGTAGCAGGCCACATGGCTGTAACAACTTCACTAATTGCAGTGGATCTATCAGTCAGCAATGTCTTGGGATGTGTTCGATTCATTGCCATACTGAAACTGTCTAATAACCATCTGAAAGCTTCAGTGCTTTCATCATAGAGCAATGCAGCACCAAAGATTACTGTTTGTTTATGATGATTCAAACCAGTGAACAAAGTAAGTGGCCTGCCATACCCTTGCAATGCATATCCTGAATCAAGACATACCACATCACCAAAGTGGGAAAAATCCATGATAGACTTTGAATCTGCCCATAAAAAATTCGTAAAGTTCCCATTCTCATCAGATTTTACTGCATAGAAGAACGAAGGATTATTATGTTGCATCTTTTGCAGGTACTCTAGAGTAGCACCAACATCACCACGGTGTGGAGTCTTTGTACACTTGGATCTTTTGCAGCTTCTACCTTCTGGACTGTATCCAATGGCTTTTTCATTAAAAAGATTTTGCTTGTTAATAGAATCATCTGGTGATCGATCTACCAGATCAACTCCATCATCTTGATCATTTTCTGCACTCTGTGATGATATCACGAGCTCCGAAGCTGCTGCGGCCCCAAGCTGGTGATTGTGGAATGTAACAAACTCTGTGACGTGATATTTGCCGTTAGCTGCAAGCCTTATGACCATACATGCAGGACAACCAGTGCGTGTCTCTGGACGAGGCTTCTGTACTCTTTTTGCTCCTCTTTTCTTCTCACGGAACCCTTCTTTTGAACAAACAAACATCCTTCTCGTTATAACATTCTCAGCATTCACTGTCATGCTTGCCTTTCGCACGTTAAATCCAATTTTTCCTGCATACATGCTGTAAAATTCATAAGCCTCATCTTCATTCTCGAATTCTGGCGTTCTAACAGTATCATCCACAAGATGTTCTCTTACAGCCCGTGCTTTGCGTCTGATTTTCTTTGCCTTCAGCATATTGATGGTAGATACTGTTGCCAACTGATGGTTGTGATTGGGTATAAACTCTGTCAAACGGTACTTGCCATTAGCGGTAAGTCTGATGGTCATGCTTGCTGGGCACCCGATTCTTGTTTCAGGACGTGGGCACTTTGCTTCCTTGGCACCCTTTTTCTTCTCCCGAAAACCCTCTCTTGAGCAGACAAAAGTCCTCCTAGTGATTATGTTTTTTGACGTTGTCCAGAGTGTTGATCTCCGGACAAAGAAGCCCACTTTCTCCGCATATGCATTGTAGAACTCATACGCATCATTCTCGCCATCAAATAGCATATTTATCTTGGGCAACATATTCTCATCACAGCTATCGATTGCAGGGTTAACATCAGCCGCAGCCACATCTGCCCCTGCATCCTGCCCATCAAGAATGGCATTAGAAACGGCTGGTCACAAGGCACTATTCTTCTCTCAACAGAAGAGCTAAATAAACTGTATGGAGAAATCATACCCCATTTTGCTGCGGATGTGCAGTATTCAGCATCAGTGGCACGGGCGCATGGGGAGGCCAAGGCGCGCATGGACGAAGGAGGACCACATGGCCAGGCCAAGACTGCTGCGATAGCCTCGGGTCTACGGCAGCGCCACCCGTGTCAGGAGCAGGCCGGAATGTCTGAACCAATGAAGGCACCGCCGCCGAACCCGGAGTGACTTGGGGATCATTCGTCTCTGAGCCAGACGGCATAGGGGTTCACTTGAACCCCCCAAAAATTGGGGGGAAATGAACTGCACCCTCGCCTTGTACCCAAGTCCAAGTTTGAGACCGATCTTGAGCGCGCAGAAGGAGGAGAAGAACCTAATCGAATTGAATAAATAAAAATGGATATGCTTGATTAAATTAGTGGTCCACCATGGATGGAAAATAGAAAATGAATTTGATTGTTCACCGGAGAAGTTGCAAGGTCTCCCAGAACAAAATCCGCTCTCGGTGACATGCATCTGACCAAGTTAGGGATCCTTACCTACGAAAGAATCAGTTCTTCCAAACCCCGACAGATCCCAGCTAGCGCCAATCCAGTACTAGTAGCGGGTACAGCGAGAGGAGGAGGTCGGAAACAACGAAGAACAAGTCAGAGTCCCCACGGGGAGGCTTGTTCTCTTCGACGTCGCGGGCGCGGCCGCCGGAGACGAAGAGGACGACGCTGGTGTCAGCACTCTTACTCTCTTCTCAAACAAAAAGGAAAAAGGCGAGCTTGACGGTCAAGAGCTGGGCCGAGCCAGGCCTAAACTGCACTCGATAAAATGGCCCGCTTGCGCATCATCACTGGGGTGAGGCAGTCAGCATGGCCCATTCGAGAGAAAGAGGTGAATTCGGCCTGGCAGTCGCAACTCGTTGGGCTGGCTCAAAATGGTAGGTCCATGTTTCCACCGCCAGATACACAGTTTGTTTTTAAAATTCTTTTTTTGGCGGACACCAAAGATTATCTAGTACGTGCAAATGTGCAATAGTTTCTGAACCTGTCAACATCTTCTGAAATCTTCTTGTGTATTTGAAACATAGGCTCGATATTGTTTTAGCGATGAGTGTTCCCTCGATAAGATAGTGAACGGTATTATTAAGGATATTTTGATCACCTGTATCCTGATGATGCTGATTGTCTTGGTATACTAATTACTTAAATTCCTAAGTTGTACTTATCCTGTTATCTGGTCTCCCATCCCAGCTAGTTTCCTATGTCGACTTCAATCGTTTTCGACGAGACTTTGACATGCATGACTGTTCTTTGTTCCTGTACATAATATCGAGAGCAGTGCTATGGGATACACCGAGTAGACGAGCAAGAAAACGGATTATGTGCACAGGAGGATGTTACTATCCATACACCTTTGACCACTATGGTCGGTGTACAAACTTACAACCGACACGACCACATTTCATGTGCCAGTATGATCCAAGTGTAGGGGACAGAGAGGACTGAACGACTGTACTGCAGGTGTGTACTCTGCCGACCGACTTGACCGCTGACAAGTGCCCGAACAAGTCGAGTCGTGGCAACGAACAAAAGCTTTGTGCTAGCAGTTGGTCGTTGGATTAATCCAAGAACCTCAGGTCGCGATCGAGCTAGTTCATGGCCGACTGGTTGTGCAAGTGTCGAGCAGGGTTTGGCTCGCCGGCGATGTGGCAGGTAGCCAGGAGACCTGGAAGTTGGGGGACAGTGCTGGCTAGAGTCGATAAGGTTAAGAATACCCATGTGAGATATGGATAAACCTGCGCGCTTTAGACTGGATTTGCTGATGCAAAGCGTTCAGGCTAGTAATAGTTAATGGAGCTCACAATTACGTTTCCACATGGTCAATGCGTCATACAGCAGCATGGGGATATGTATGAATGGACTTAACCCCCTTATCGTCACGACTCAGACGGCACAGAACTATAATATGTCGTCAGTTGCATGGAAGCCCCTGCAGGCACCATGCCGTTGTTTATCTTATCTTTGTCGCTTTGCACAGCTTATTCATGCAATGTAGGAGTAGTAACACACGTCTCGGAACCTTTCTTTGTTCCACATTGCCTCCATATCCGAATGAATGGTTCTCTCGACCGGATATTCCTCTTTCAGGAACCCTTGGTCTCTGACTTTTTATCATATAGAGAACCTTACCCATTTTCTTCTGCCTTGTGTTTACAGCAGTGTTTTAAATAGCGCGCTAAGGCCTTTAACGGTTGATGTCCACAAAGGCTAAGAAAGGCTATAGCGGTGGCTATAGCGGGCTAAGCACATTTAGCGGTTTTCAAATACCATTAATAAATTAGTTAATAATTAGACATAAAACATGACACGCAGGAAACATGACACGCAGGAATTTTTATGGGCTAAAATAGGATGATGGCTTCATGCCTTCATTGTATCATCATTCTAAGTTTTAAAAACCTTGATCTAGTTGACTAAATTATCTTTTAAAGTTCCAAACGTCATGAAAAACTCCGTGCCTTCACCGCACCATCATTTAGCCGGCTAAATCACCTTAATTTAGCGGATTTAGCCGACTATAGCGGTGGCTATAGCGGGCTATGAGGCTTAACGCTAAACGGAGCTTAGCTTAACCCTTCGTCTCCCCAGAAGCTATAGCGGTGGCTATAGCCGGCTATTTAGAACATTAGTTTACAGGTGCTTGAGAGAAATATATTAAGTGACTACTACTCCTATATATTGCCCAGGATAGGTACAGCATGCTTTGGTCACTGTAAATCTTCATCACAGCTGGGATCAACATCTCTGCTGTCCACCTCAATCCTTTTCGCCGACGTGGGCGAATGTGCAGGGCTAAGCTAGCTAACGGCAACATGTAGCTGCGAGACGTGTACAGCAGCGCACTAACGAACCTTGCGCGTTGGCGTCACCGCTTGTTTTCTGTACACGTACCGGCCGACAAGCACGACTACAGGATAGTCCAAACAGCAATCAGTACATGAACAATGACACGGTATTTTGCGCCGCACTATCGGTGTTGTGCCTGCAAGACACGTTGGCGCGTTGGGCTACCAGTGTCTACACGCACTTTAATTTGTAGTCGGCACAAAATACAGGATTGCATTTGCATCTGTACTGGTGTGCCCCAGCGTCATGACAAAAGGTTCTCGCGGCATCTTGAATTGTCTCGGATCAAACCTGCAGCCAGTGCGCCCTGCTCGACTGACTTGACTTCTGACTATGGAGGCAGGCATCGAAGTTTCTTTTCAGACGCGCAAATGCTTTCGGTTGGTCGTTGCGGATGATCAATCGTCCAGGTGCCCCGCCCGGGACGCGCGGGTCAAGCCATTGCCGTTTGTGCAAGTGTCGAGCGAGTTACGGCTTGCCGGCGATGCGAGGTCGTCCATGGAGTTAAGAGACAGTGACAGTATCGGCAAGATTAACAATGTATATATAATTAACATTTAAGACCGGATAAAGACGCATGATGCTTATTTATAGCTGATTATTAGTCGCTGATGCAAAACGCTACTCCAAGGTTTTTCCGTGGTCAAAGCGATGCATTCCTACAGAAGTAGGTAGATAGATAGATATAATAGATATGGAGCCACCACCGTCCGGCTTTATTTCGTCACGACTCAACGGCTATGTATGGGGTCCTTTGCATGTACAATGCAACGGCATTTGTGCACCGTTGAACCGCCGTACACGTCCAGATACTATGTCTACGCGCACATACAGTCGGCACAAACCTACAACATAGATTGCATTGAAGAAGCGTATGTGACAGAATAGAACTTGGAGAAGTGTTTATGACCAAACACGTAGAGACTCGGACGACCTACATGTACTCTGACGATAGGCTTGACTTCTTCTGACTGGTGACCGAATAATGAGCTCTAGTACAAGGTTTTGTTCAACTCGCTAAAACTGACGTCGCTGCATCGGTGACTTTGGTTCAGACGCGAGCGGTGCATGGCCGGTGGTTTGTGCAAGCGTCGAGCCGCGTTTGGCTCGCCGGCGAATTACGTGAGGGGATCCCGGGAAGTTAGGAGATTGTTCTAGCATGCCGACAAGTCTAAGGATCTCTTCAAGCAAAGTAAAACAGCCTCGTACTAGTTTAGTTTCCGCAAACGCATGCATGGAGCCACCTTATCGTCGCGACTTCATGCATGGCTACATCACTTGCATAGGCGTGCTTCGTTACACGTATCAATATATGCGTTGCTATCTTCTCATCTTGTTCTCTGTGCGTTGTGGGAGCGCGCAGCATCTGCATGGCTTGTGTGTTCACGAACGATCTATCGAGCCGGTGCTTTGGAATGTGCGTATATCGTTCACGCGTCGTGTATATACGCCCACACGTGTGGGGGATAACCGGTTGCAGGGGCGGCGGAGCCAGGATATGACTCCCAGGTGCTGGCTCTTGAAATTAGTTGGATTTTTTTCTTTTTATCATTTACATGACTTTTCAGATTTAACAAAGACTTTGATGTGGTGTTTTGAGGGCCTTCTCCGCCTCTGACCAGTGTGTACCACTAGAGAGTTGAGATCTTTCTGTTTTAAAATATAAGCATTTTGGATTTAGTCAAAGTCAATTCTTTTCAATTTGACTATCAACGGAAAACCCAGGAATGCTAATGTTTTGGATGCAGAGTGAAAAATAATTGACTTTGATCATGTATAAATAATTTTTATTGGTATTAACAATCAAAGTTGAGAAAGTACATGTGAAGCAGTTACACATCACAAATTTTTGCTACATAACATGCATCAGCCTTGCACGAGCGGTACGTCATGGACAGACTACACACAGACCGTTATGTGTCTAAATCATTGGTATTAGGCCCTGTTTGTTTCCCCTCAAATTATATAATCCAGCTTATATAATCTATAAACTGAGAGAGAGCAGCTTATGAGATTATGATAATCTAACTTATGAATTACTATAATCTGACTATAATCTGAGACATGTTTGTTTCAACTTATAGATTATATGAGTCAGATTATATAATCTAGGTGAGAAACAAACAGGGCCTTAGTATTGACGGAGAAATGCCACTCTAGTATAGTTAGAACCAACTCAGAGCATGAACACATGTTCTACTGTTGTTGATAACTTGCTGCACCTATATATGTCTCACGAAAAATCTCTGGTTGTTGCATCATGCATGCTAGCTCATCTGATGCACATGCATCGCAACTCCACATGCCTCTCAATCTCGATCCGGTGCAACCGTACAAAGAATACCGGATCGATCCATCCATCTGTCCTGTGGAGCAAGTAAATTAAGCGCTCGATCGGTTCTTGTGCACAAGTCGTACGCATACGTAACAGGTGAAACAAATTTCTTTGCAGATTAGGCAAGTGCTAATAGCACGTTGGGCGGTGGAAAAGTTTACTCCCCGCCCTCTCCGGAACGTGTGGCGGTGATCAATCACACGACTAATCACCGCGATCTAGGGCCATGCAAAAAAATCCACATCTAGCTAGGCGGCGTGCACGAAGCGTGGTATAGTACGGCTGATAGCTGACCTGTCCATGCTTGTCCACCGACCAGTTAACCCTGACACATGATGATCAGCAGGAACGCTCCAAAAAGTCTGCGGCGCAACACGATGCACGGACGTAACGCCGGTCGCAGCCACTCGATCGATCACGAGCAAATACTACAACACGCCATACAAAATTCCAAAGGGTACGGTGCACGCTTTCCCTCTGGCTGATGCATCGTAAAGTGTAAAACACTGATCGCTGCTCGCAAAGATTTTTGTCTGGATGACTAGGAGTACTACGCTCGCCGATTAAACGATAAAAATACAGTAACTCAAGCGCTTTCTGCTCTAGTACCGATTCGTAAAAATTCACAAGCACGTACGATGTGTTAATTAAGTTAAAACACCATGCATGTTTGGGTTACTAAATCTGGCCCTGCACAGCTTAAAAAGCTGACGCCGCCCCTGGTCGGCCGGCTCACATGCATGCCTGAAATGACAAAGGTTGGTAGGCAGAGGTAGCCACCAGGTAGGTAAACCAGCAGGGCCACAAATCTATCAAGGACGAGAGCGCGCGTCTCGTCTTCTTTACGTTTTCCGTTTTTGCACGGCACACATGGTGCACCGTACGCGGCCGGCGGCGTGCGACGCTTTTGCCGGCACATGTGTCGGCGAACGAGGATGCCAACGCGCGCGCCGAACAGCGCGTATCCACCACAAGTCGCGTCGAAGAAGTACTCGTGCTCCCGGCGCCGGCGGAGGCCCCGGATTGGCAACATTTGCTGCAGGATCCGGTGCAGAAAAGATGGTCGTACGGTGGAGTACATGTGGCAAATTTTGTATAGTTCCTCCAAAAGCAGCATAAATCGTGCGGTACGTAGGAGAAGCTGACAAGTTTACCATTTTCCTTCGCTGCCAAGCAGTACGCACGCACGCCCGCCGGCCGAGTGATTTGGGCAGCACACGCATCAGAGCTCACGTGCGTAGCATATCGGAGCTTGATAAGCTACTCCTAACTCGCTAAGCATGGTGCATCCATAACGTAAAAAAAAAAAAGCTAAGCTAAGCTAAGCTAATGACCGAATTGTGTCACCATCGAGTCAGCCTTTTATATACTCCAGTACATTTACAAGTACGCGTCGTTTAGATTCATCGATGCGTACGTATATACACACGCGCGCGCGAGGTCGCGACAGGTAAGTAGGCAGGCACGAGATACGCGTGCTGATCGACGAGACGCATACGCATGCGGGGAGAGTTAGGTTTGTATATATGGTGGATTTGGTATACGATCCGAAGCAAGCAAGTAGTAGTAATAAGTCGCACATGTATAGTGTTGCTCCTCCGGTCCTCCACAGCCTGGTAGACACGACGAGTTCACGGCGGGGAAGCAAAGCGTGGCGCGGTGGCGCCGAGCCGTCCTTTTCGGCGGCTCCCGAGGCCGCCGACGTCGCGGAGTTCGGGAACCGTCGCTGTCCGGGAGATCTGCCGAGTCCAACAGGTACGCCCGGCTGTGCCGAAACAATCATATACAACTGCTAGCAAGCAACGGAGATTATTATTAGAGCTATAATTAAGTGAAGCTAGCTTAGTCGTCCCAAAGGTACTATAGAGTGACAGCTACTCCTAGGACGCGGTAGTACATATATAATGCTGCTAACACACTTGATATTTGTTGGCTAAGGAGTAGGAGGAAGTCAAATTGGCATCGCCGTCACGCGCGCTGTTCCATTTTCGATCCTTGCATAACTCGATCGGTGAGTACCGTACGTGTGCATCCATGACAGGGCGCGCACCGGGCGCCGGCGAGCACGCGTGGAGCTGCCCAGCACGGGCACGCGTGAGCGGCTTCAGCATAAATATACCGCACTACCAGGCTGAGCTAACCCCTACCAGCCAGTTAATCTAGACACTCACGGCGACGTTTACCGCACGCCAAGGAAACGCATAAGCCACCTGCAGCCGTGTCAGTGCCACAAGTTTAATCAATCAGGTGCTAGGTAATAATAGGCTTCATCAGTTAACGGGAGCTTGTGCGCGTTCGTGGCCGGGCACGCGCGCTAGGTAGGGCGTGTGGCGCGTACGGGGGACGCAGGCGCGCCACGTACGTGGTGATGGACGGGGTCTTCCCACCATGCGATCGGCGACGTGGGAGAAACACGGTGGACGTTGGTTGCCGCATGCGACGGCGCCGAGCAGCGTGCGCATACGCGGATGCCCATGCGCACATGTGGTTGTGGGCGAAGGGGCGGGCGGGCGGGCGGGCGGGCGGGCGGGCAGGACTTGCAAGCTAGGCATAGCTAAAGCTGCCGGCAGGTTACACACACAAGGCGAGGCGAATCAGGCCACTTCACGCCTTCACGGACCGGCCGGCTCACCAATATTTGTTGACCTTTTCCCTCGGCAGGAACTCATTGTTAGCCAGGATCGATCGCGCGCATGGGCATCCGATCGGGCACACAGTTCTACTATCGATTATGCATGCATGGCACACTGTGCGTACGTAACTGCCGTGCGCCACCGCATGCAGCTGGCGCGCGTGAGCTCATCGTGCGGACGTGCACCGCGCGGCGCTGCACCACGGCGCACACGCGTGGGTCCCGGCCCGACACGTTTCGTTAGAGGTGTCCGCTTTCCGTACGGGCACAGCTCGCGCGCACATGAACGTAGGCGTCCATCGGCTACTACTTAATTTACTCACGTAGAAGTAGTAGCCCATGAATTATTATCGATGACAGCTGGTGTCAAAGCCAATGAAACTGTACCGAACGTCTGCAGATGAGTTTCGAATCGTAGCCTCATGATTGAAAGTTACTAGTACAATCTTTTAGTGAAAAATCGCAACTGACAGATTACTTCAAAGTGTTGAAAATTTGAGTCACTTTGTATCGTATATAAGTACTACCTCCGTTCCAAAATGTAAGCATTTGTTGACTTTTCAACATCATGTTTGATCCTTCGTTTTATTCAAATTTTTGTACAAAAATATAAAATAAATAAGTCATACTTAAAGTATATCTAATGATTAAACAAATTGTAACAAAATAAATAATATTTTCATAACTTTTTTGAATAAGACGAAGGGTCAAACATGATGCTGAAAAGTCAACAAATGCTTACATTTTGGAACGGAGGGAGTATATACTTGCATATATTTGCTGTCAGATGGATTCCTCCATCACATCGGTACAGGTCGCAGCCTTGCCGGAGTAAGATATTGCGCCTACATGGCGCGTTGCAATTTGTCTTGCATACGAGCTGCGTGCGGATGGAGCCGAGCAAACGAGAAGCGAAGATAGACTCGAGCACTGACACTCCGTTCGTCGCAACAGCGGCGCTGCACGCACGCAGCACGGTGATGGGAGGTCAGCTGAGCTGGACAAAAAATAATGAGAAAGAGGTGCCAGCTCGGCAGCGGCGCCGGTCAAACAAAGCGGGGTCGCACCGTACGTGGCGGCCCTACAGGCCCACAACAAAAAATCGAGGCGTCGCGCGGCTACGGGTGGGGCCGCTCTCGGCGTCTCGCCGCTTGCCTTGCCATCCCACCGCGCGCGCCAACGGTTATATTTTTTCTGACCGTTTGAGGCGAGCGAAGCTTCAGCTCCCCCATCATTTTCGCGGCGTCCTCGCGTCGAGCCTCTTTATTATGGGCAGGGCTGGCCTGGAACATGGCTTTCACTGATGAAAGAACTCACATGGCACGTACCAAAGGCATGCAGTCGCTTTGTGGTAGTACAGGTCTGTGAAAATGCAGTGACCAAAATTCCGTGCTCGAGCGCCGGATCTGAGCCGCCCGATCATGGTGCGAGGTCGGTCAGCAGCACAGAGGTCTGGCTCCCTCTCGCACCACCAACGGGGACCAAAAAAAACGAGGTCCGCGCCACGATCAGTTGGATCCACTTGTCGCCACCGGCCAGCGACCTGCGAGCGACCCCCACGGTCACGCGACGCGACCCACAATTACCACCAGTGCCGCGGCTCGCTCGGTCGCTCCGTTGCTGATCTAGACCTTTCCATTGGAGTAGTGAAAGCCATACCACGAGCGCTTCACGCCTCCGTGCGTCACCTGCACCCACCGTCCGGAAATCATCATCCGACGGCACCACACGTCTCCTCATCATCCCGACCCCGGCGGCCCTGCGTTATAAATTCCTCCCGCTGCGCCCCACCTCTCCTTGCTTGCTCGCTTTTCTCTCCGTTCCGTTTCTCGCCGCCTGCGCTGCGCACCACACGCACGCAGACACAAACGCACAGCAGAACGCATCGAAGGAAGGAACGCAACGGTCGAAGAGTACCACCACTCGTCGTTGGCGTTGGGGAAAGCTTGGAAACGTCGGGGAAAGATGGGGTACGAGCGGACGGTGCTGGCCGCGACGGCGGCGGCGGCCGCGGCCGCGGCGGGCGTGATGTTCGTGGGGCCCGCGGCGGCGGGGCTCGTGGCGGACGGGCTGCCGCGCGCGCGGGAGGCCGCGGCGGGGTGGCTCACCCCGCCGTACCTGTACCTCGTCATCAACGCCATCATCATCTCCATCGCAGCCTCCTCGCGCTTCCAGCCCAGCGGCGACCGGCCCTCGGCGTCATCCTCCGCGGAGATGGAGCCGGAGCCGCACGTCGCGGCGGCGGTCGAACCGGCGGCGCCGTTGCTGCAGGTGCCCGCGCCGGCTGTGGAGGCGGCGATGCCCGTGGTTGCAGTGCGGGCCAAGGAGTTCGTGGCGGCGGAGACTGAGCCGCTAATGAAGAGGAACAAGCCGGTGCCGGCGCCGGCGCCGGCGCTGGAGAAGGAGGATGAGGAGTACTCGATTTCAAGGTCGACTTGGACGCCGCGGAGGAGGGGCACGGAACCGGTGGTCGAGAAGCAAAATTCTCAGAAGCAGGATGTGGAGGACGACATGGCGCCGTTCGCTGACTTGACGAACTCGAGGGAGAAGCCGCTGGTGTCGGCGAGGTTCAGCCGCAAGGTGGCCAAGCCAAGCCCAGAAGGTAAACACAACGTTAAAATTTCGAAATTTCCGATCGCTAACAAGAAGCAATAATCTCGGACAGCAATTGTTTCGAATGGAAGTTTTCTTCACTGAGTTGTTGGGTTTGAAAAAAAAATAATTACGCCTTTGCTTATCAATGAATTCTTCTTTTTCTTTTTTTTTTTGTTAGAAACTGATGTGGATTGCCATGTTGTTGCAGGTAGCAGAGCTCTGAGGGTGGCGCGTCCGCGGAAGGAGGAGACGCTGGAGAGCACGTGGAAGGCCATCACGGAGGGCCGCGCGCCGCCGCTCGCGCGCCACCTCCGGAAGTCCGATACCTGGGACACCCGCCCGGGTCGCCGCCCGTCCGGCGGCATCGGCAGCGGGGAGGTCGATCCGGCGCCCGCCCGGCGGCGGCGATGCGGAAGGCGGAGACGTTCAACGACGGGAGGAGCAAGGCTGCGGCGGCGCCGTCGCAGGCCGCGGCGCCCGTGCGGCGGGAGCCGTCGCTGGGGCAGGACGAGCTGAACCGGCGGGTGGAGGCGTTCATCAACAAGTTCAACATGGAGATGCGGCTGCAGCGGCAGGAGTCGCTCAAGCACTACAACGAGATGCTCGGCAGGGGCAGCCACTACTGATGATGAAAGCAGCTGCATCAACTTGCATGGAAGGGAAAAGGAAAGCTTTCTGCTTTCGTTTTTTTTTCCTTTCGAGTTAGTTCTCGATTTTGGTTTTTGGGTCTTTTTTGGTCTGTGTAAGATATGGTTTTGTCAAGTGAGAAGGTTGATAGTGATAGTGTTTTTTTGCGCGAGAGAAAAAGACTGGCTCGATAGAACGAAGAACTCTCTTGGTAGCGTGACAGACGCTGCTGGCTAGCGATGGCCTGAACCTGAACATCCCCCAATTTCTTTTGCGGGCGGGCATGAGTCCTGATCTTTCCTTACTGACCTGCTGTTCTTCAGTTCGTTATGTGCTCCTCTGTTGTGATATCGATGTTTTGAATGCCCATAAACCATGTGAGTACCTACTGCCTAGCGAAGATTGGAGCAGGAGAAGGCAGAACGATGGCGGCCGACAATCTCTGTGGCTGCGCTGAAGGAGCCATCTTGTTCTCATCCAAGCGGCTCATCTTTCGCTTTTGATGTAATTTTCACTGATGCATCTGTCCGAAATGCAATTTTTTAGAGCACTAAATCTTCTATTGAAACACAACTCACCAAGAAAGTATAGCAACACAATGGTGACGAACCAACGCGTCTCGAACTCTCTCGTCTGCTACAGTTGAGAGAGGAGGCGAAAAGGAGAGCGGTCTCCGCCGGCGAGTCTGTCGGTCTTTCTCGCCTCCCGGCCGCCGGAGGCGAGGAAGACCGTGGATCTGCGGTCGGCTGGTAGTCTAGGTCTTAGCTTGTCTAGGTTTGGTGTCCTGTTCGGTCCCGTCGAGACGGTGGCGGCGGGCCGGCAATCATGGAATAAGTCCTTCCTTGCCTCTCCCTGTCTCGTCGGCGTGTGGCTCCGACGTCGGCGATGGGCATGTGGAGGTGGAGTCCGGCGAGTCCGGCTCTTGTACAGAGCTATGCTTTTGGTGCTGCTCGGCGTCTTTGCCTCCGGTGGTGGCGCTGATGGTGCTGGTCTTAAGGATACAGAGCAAGCTGGAGGTTTTGCGGATGATGGAGGAGTGGATCGACCTCGGGCTTCCCTCGGCGGTTGCCGTCGACGGCGGGGTCTGGTCCATGGCGAGGAGAAACCGGGGCGTAGCCCCGGCCGACGAGCGACCGGCGACGGCCTCATCCCGTTCTTAGGGGCGGGTGACTATTTCGGTTCAATTCAAAGCCTCTGTGCGATGGGTTTCTCCTTGCTTTGGGTGGTGGCAGCGGGATTTGGGGACGACAGCGGCGCCGGCGGGTGTCGTCGTTATCCATGGATCTCGGTGCTCCTTGAGGAAGAAAGGCCCGGGGACCTTGCTGTATTTTCGCGTTTTCTAGGGGCCTTTCTGTAAAAGTGGCAGGACAGCTGGTCCTTCTGTATCCTTCTAGAGTATACCTGGGTGTGTACGCGTATATGTACGTTTTCCTTACGTATTAATACAGGTATGCTTTATAGAAAAAAAAATCTTCTATTGAAACAAACTAGAGCTGCAAGAGACAGCTAGCTAGCTAGTACATGAAATTATCATCCTCATGGACTATTTGGACTATCAGAAATAATTGGATGTTTAATGACCTACCATGACTGGTTGAAGAATACTCCGGTTTGGAAATGTTTCAGGAAATATTTTGCACCGGTCATCTGTCGTGCCAAGAGATAGTACTAATAAAATCTTCTTGGAACGTACTTCAAACACAGGGATAGGAAAAACAGGATTAGTGTGCGCTTTGCACCTCGAAGCTTTTGGAATGGTGAACATAAGAAAATCATAAGAACGACCGTTTGAAAATACACAGTAATCAGATGAGAGATAGACACGAAAGAATCTTCAAATCCTCATGAAAAAAGCCATTTCATAAGAATTTTATATGATTTTAACACGTACTTCCTCCGTTTTGTTTTTTTAATATATGACGTCGTTGACTTTTTTCGTTACTTTGACCATTCGTCTTATCTATATATATTTGTATAAATAGCTAAGTGTATAAGTTAATCTTAAAATGTTTTTGATGATAAATCTAATGATATCCATTTCACATCCAAAAAGTAATTATTTAAACCTATATTGCTGATCAAAGTTCAATGAAAAAATCAACGGTGTTATATAATTAAAAACAGAGAGTACAGTTCCTTCGTTCTCTCCCGTGGAAAAAATTCCTAAGGGTTGAGATACTTCAAATTTTCTGGGAAAACCCTACGATCCAAGAGGACTGGTGCTACTGCTGCTACCCTGCACTCGTATCCGTGCTGCACGAGGGGTGGCGAATCCCCAGCGTAACAACAATGGAGTTTCATTAAGCTCAAACCGGAAGCAAATCAACATCAAACGTGTTGCTTCATTCGTTCCGAAATTACAATTTGATTTTGAAGTTACTGGAACTAACATATTCAGATTACTATAAGCTAGACACCAATCATCTTTACACCAAAGAACACAGTAAGGGGCAAATGTACCTACAATGCGTTCCGCTGAATCAAGACAGAATGGAACAGCACAGGCCCTCCGCTAACACTGGGATGGATCAATAGACGAATAAATACCTGCTAACCTGCTGCTCAAGGGCGCTGGTCTTAAAATACATACAGGGTATACAACGCCCCCACACAACACCTACGCCTGATCTATTGTATACAAGACAACACAAAGACTGAAGTCTGCTCCGCAAAGGGAGACTGAATCTTTGGTATAGCAAGGTAACACCTAAGCTACCACTCCGCATGACACCTTTTTCTTCATTGGTATAGACATTTCGAAAGGATATATTCCATCAGTTATGTATGTCCACTTTAACTAGTATGATCACACCTGTTCGGGCAAGCCAACCTAAGCTGGGTTGTCTCGAAGGAGTCTTGTCGCACCAGCTGCATCAGCCTTCGGTGACTGCTCATCATCACGGTCAGGCTGAATGTTCAGGTCGATATGGTTCTTGACAGGAGAGGACGTCATCTTATGATCTACAGCCATGTCTTCAGGCCCATCAGCATTTGGGTCTGCTTTCTGGGGGGAGCTAGTTGTTATCGCACCGGTTGCCGGTGGGATAGATCCAGCTCGTGAAACCGTCTCACTTGATTGGCCTGCTTCTTTCTTGCGAGGTGAATCTGTATCCTTGCGCTTCTCACGTCGAAGCATGAGTGTTCTGAAACGACGACGAACCGTCATGCAGACATTACAGGTGCATGTCTGCTTGTGCTTGGGTCCCTTCCCACTAGGAGGTTGGATGCATACAATGCATGAGCAGCCAGGACGGTGACGTGGATGTTTTGTTGTTGGCTGCGACGGAAGAGATTCACCCTCACCAAGAATAGCAAGGTTAGCGAGTGTATCTAACCCATCGGAAGCATCAATGGTGTCCGGATCTATCTTTCCTTTGAGCTTTTTTGCTCCACCTGGACCTGCAATTCAGTAAAAGCTTCTTGGTAACAGATATCGACTGAGAACTCCAATTATCAAAAGAACATGAATAACATAGTTGCAACTGCAATCCTAACAGACCATTAAATGCAGATATAGCTCACTGAACAAGGTGAAGGTCTTCAAATTTTAATACACGACAAGCCCAACAAGATATCAAAACAAACATGCTATGTGAAATAATGGAGAATGGAAAATGCTGGATGAGAATTAATTTCTTTTAAATGCTGTCAAGTGCCTACTATGAAGCCAAAGGCTCATCCAATTAACGGTGAAGAGTAACGGTGTTAGACCCAAGCGTCTGTGCGAAATGACAAAAGTGGAGTAACGATGTTGAGGACACACGTGGCAGTGGGCCCTGTTGAATTTTTGTTACTGGTAACGCTCAGACCTTCTCCATAGGTCTACCCTAGCTGAATGTAGCTCACTGCTATATACAATCTAGTTCACTTTTACTCCTGAAATCATCTTCAGCATTTCTATTCAGGAATAACTACTAATGAAATTGAACTTCTGAAGAACCATACTTAAACACTTTGGAAAGCACCGTATCATACCATATTTTATAGGTATCGATTCTGCAAGCTCCTCCATACTTATCTCTTGTGCAGATTCGCAGGAAGATCTAGAGACAAAAATGCAGCAGTGATTAGATGAAGAGCTAATACAGTCATGAGCAAACCATCGTGATACCAGATAAAAAATAAAAATGTTATGCCTAATAACAAGTGTTAAAACATACTCCCTCCGTTTTTAATTATATGACACCATTGACTTTTTTTGTTACTTTGACCATTCGTCTTATTCATAAATATTTCTGTAAATAGCTAAATATATAAGTTAATCTTAAAGTGTTTTTGATGATTGATCCAATGATATACATTTCACGTTAAGAAACTAATTATTTTCATATATATTATTGGTCAAAGTTCATCAAAAAAGTCAACGGCGTCATATAATTATCCAAAAAATTGAATCAAAGATGTTTTTCAGTGTTAAATTTATGATTGTTATATAATCACTTGAAAGAATCCTGAAAACAGCACACCTTATTATAGTATGGTATATCAGCTGATTGTACAGTATCTTACATCCTACCATTGGGAAATACAGCTGATATACATAAACAGTTGCAGATACTATAATTCTCGAGCAAGCAGAAGGGTGAAATTGTAACCAGTTACTACTGACAGACTGGAAAAAATTCATTTATCGATATCAGTATCTTTAAATAAGCAGCATTCATTGTCAAAAGAAAGCGATAGGATATTCTATATAAACACATACAGTCCCTAGGAACTTGTGCAATTGCATCATGTACTCTATAAAGGTTTCAGGAATCATGTGGTTTGATACTTTCTAGTAGAAACGGTGTCAATGACCAACCAGGTTGTTTTTCATAACAAGATTTATTTTCAGGTAGATGACTTTGAAGGACCTAGGCGTGATTTTCTACTTTGAGGTTCTTGGTTGTGAATGTAATTATCTTAATACTAGTATTAGTAGTAGGGCGGAATATTAAATGGAAATTCTAGATGACACAATGAGTCACATTGACAGGTCACCTTTCTGGATCCCATTTATTGTCAGAGCAGGTCCATTTAGAAGGCATAAGGGCGTCAGCCGGCAGTTTCCGCCATTTAGAACAATCCTCACACTGGGCCCATTGATGAGTGGTCCTGTTACAAACAAATAAATATAGAACGTGGTAAAGAGACTATTTTACTGACAAAAGACTATGTACACATCAAAATAATTGTGCAGTTCATCAGTGTTATTGATGTCGATGCAAAGTAGAAACACAGACACAAATAGCTATGCTTTATAGGAGGTAAGGAGAGGTGTGGCGACTCACACCCTTAAAATCGCCAAAGGCAACGCGTAGGCGTGGGTAAGACGAGGTGAGGCAACAGTAACACCATACTTATCTAAGAAGCAACGAAACATGCATAGTGCAGGAAAGAAAAAGGAAAAGAACAAAGAGAGAAAACTGGAAGGAAAAGAAAGCCCAGCCTATGAGCAGCCCAATAACCACCCATCTATGGTGCACATGTTGACCTGTACAGGTTCTCCATGCTTTCCCAGCCAGCGCCGCCTTTCTTGCTCTCTCTTTCTCACGCTCGCTCGCTTGCTCTCGCTGGAGCTGCTTCCCTTCTCTCGCAGGCGATGCTCCACACCAGCAAGCCTGCAACTCGTCCCCATTGGTCCCCTGGACTCTCAGATCGACTGTTGCCGCCGCCACCTCCTAGATCTGCCGCCACCAAGTTAATCGGAGGGAGATCTGTGCCGGACAAGAGGTGCCGGAGCCAACAGACATGCTAGCCAGTTCCCATCCCGCTTTTCCTAGCTTCTCCCTCCCTCGCTTTTGTTATTTTCCTGGTAAGGCAACAGGGATGCCCAGAATTTCTGAGTGCCTCAACGCATAGCTGATGCCTAATCGTTACCTAGGCCGCACCTTAAAATCATAGACAAATAGAACAAGTCCCCCACTATGTGATGCTGATGGAACCGCAAATAGTTCAACCAGTGTCAGACATCAGCGAATTGAGGGAGTGCAAGATAGTGTATGGTGGAAAAAATGCTAAGGAAATGCATTACTGATATTAACAAAAAAGGACAATCTTTGCATCCATTTCCACAGAGATAACGTATATATATTAAAAAAATTCTATTTCGACTAGCATTACCCGGATTTGTCGGTCACAAGATATGTCTTCCTGCCAAGTATTGGAGGCTCCTGAAAAGCACAACATATCAGTACAGAAACATGTGTTTATTCTTCTCAATTAAGCATACATAACAAGCCATATAAATTAGGTGACAGCATATTTAGTATTATTGTGGTTCATTGGTACGTTAGTATAACATCAATAAAATGTAGTCCAACAATATAGGCTAATGAAACTTGAAATGTGCGCCAGAGGCAGACCTCATATTCCTCGAACTCATGGCCATCAACAACAACGATGGAGGGGGCCTTAGGAGGAGGGCGAAGCAATTCTTGAGCTTCTTCCCATGTTATCTTCAGTTCCATTGATTCCTCATTATCCATCCGCAGTCGCTTAATTTTTTGACCAACAGAAGTTGCTTTTCTCTTGCCAGGTCCTGGGGAAGATTGACCAGTTCCTGGCCCTTCCTTCTGTGATGATCCCCCTTTGTCCATTTTAGAAGCAGAGGGTTGTTCCACAGGGCTAGAGCTATTGTTCTCTGTGTTGACTTTATTTTGTCGGGCAACTGCAGCATTTGGACTCGAATCTGGAGCGGAAATTTTACCGTTTGCCTCTGAAGATGCTGGGGCACCGTTGACAGGCTTTGTTGTTTGCTCCTACCAAAGGCGACAGAGGATGAAGACAGTCCACTTCAACAATCTAAATATTTACTCTAGCTAAACTAATGCAGTGGATGATTCAGTTCTACAAATAAATGTCATATTAAAAAATGATAGCACCAAGGAAAAACATATTGCATGTGAGTTTTGAGAAAACAAACAAATTTAGCGATGCGGGAAGATATAACCACAAGCCACCATATTTTAGACTTAACTCACAGCATATTTTGGTGGATTTATGAAATACATATTGCCATACTATCTCACTTCAGATGATACGAATTCCTAAAAGAAATGGACATTGAACTAGCAGTCCAGTAATTCATCAGACACAGACGAAGACAACTGGAATTGGCACTACAATAAGAGCTAAATTATATAACCATAATTTGCACACCTGTTCGGAAGAAAGATTTGTTGCCTTCCTGAAACCCATGACCAATTTCCCTTCTGGATCAATACGGCTAAAGGTTACTGAAGAAAAATTGAACGACATGTTAGTGCAGCAGAAAAAAAATATACTGCCAAGGAAAAAAATTAAAAAAGAAAAGGCAACAAATAAGGTGGAAAACATAGAGTAACAATAACACCTTAACAATTCAACATAACATCAAGTCAGGTGATATTAAAGAAATGCAGCATGCCTGAAGTAGAACAGTGAACACATAAAGTATAAACAAGTTACAAATGCTTGCGACATCACATGAATGAATTCGAAATATTTTTAATATCAGACATTAACGTCACAAAGATATTACTTTTAAGTACTATTGTGCAAATAGACACAATGTAAGCTTTGCAGTATAGTAATTCAAAGATTGCATAGCAAACTAATGTCATAATTCCTTTTTAGGCTTTACTTCAAAATCCAAGTTCAAAAGAAGATACCCGAATGAGTGGGAAAAATTTATAAATTCTATAATATATCCCAGTGGACTAAACAGGTAATGTTAGTGTAAGATTTCACTTCTAGGTGTTCTTTTATAAAGACGTAGCAGTATGAGTAATGATATTCTTGTAGGCTTGCTCCAACATTCGTATGTTTCAGAAAAGATTCTTACCTGTATCGCCTGCTTGTAACTGCATTGACTGAATGCACGGTGTAACACCTTCCAATACATACATCCTGCTGTTATTATTAGGCCAGAATCGGAACTGGAATATCCATTCTTTACCACTAACATCCTGAACCTTTAAGGGGAGCCCTTCAGGTTGAGAGATTGGAGGAAAGTATGCCTATCCAAAATGATTTTCCATTAAGACATTTTTTATTGAGAAGTGTACAAACAAACAATAGAAATTAACCAAATACATGGAGTGACCGTGCGTCCTATGAGGAAAAGAAAATCTCAACATATAAAAAGCCCTAATTTTGATCTGAAATTCGGACAAAGCTTACACCGGCTTAGAATTCTAATAACACTAAATTTTCAGTTTAGTTAAGTCAGATCAAATTTGGTTATTGAGCTTATCAGTAATCCTTTTATAGCAATGTCACAAATCCAGAAAAGAGAAAACAGAAAGATCAAATGATGATACAAACAGAACTATGCAATGAAACGAAGGCGATTTTCCATAGCCAGTAACTTTAAACAACTACTAGTAATCATGAATAGTCTGCAGATATCTGAAAAAGCAGTTGAACCAGCGACTCACCTCAGCACACTTCTTGGGCAACACCAAACGACCAATCCGTCCAGCATCACTAGCACTCAACATCTTTTCAAACAAAGGAGTAACAACAGAATGTGAACTGTGCCACAGTTAAGGAAACACTTAACAAGGAGTTCAAACACACATGTTGACAAAATCAAGAATGTTTTATTTGTAACTAAAAAGGAAGTAAAAGTGTTCAAACAGACAGCATATTGACAAAGTTAAGAATATTATTTGCGGGAAGTATCTATAAACAGAAGTATCTTTTAAAGGGAAAAATGCAGAAAAATGCTCATAAACATAAGTAGAACATGTTGGATACTCTCCAGATAAGTGTTGTAGTTCTTGATCTGTTATTCTAGGCCAATAGCGGGGAAGTAATTGAGACCTCGCCTTTGCATCCATTCTGGGTCTTCCATTGGACAATTGGTGCGGGAAATCATTATACGTATACGCTTTACCACTCATAGCGTAAAACGTTTTCGGCACAGGGGGGGAAGCCATCTGTGCTTGCTGCTGATTAGGCACAATTCTGATATGGTCTTTAGGACCATTTGCTGATGCAAAATTTGAAGGCAACCCAACTGAAAGAGATGGCTGATCATCCTTTAACATGGATGGGTGATGTGAATCATGCTTGAAGCCAGCATCTAAACCTGTAGAAGCATCTGGTACTGCCATTCTCCTTTCATTTTCTCCTCCATGGTGACTAGGATCATTAACACAATTTGAATGTGGCCCTTCCCTGTGGTACAGGGCATAAGGGTATGGTGGATCAAGAGTGGTGGGCTGGCCATTGGCATCTCTCTCCCTCATAAGCTGGTTCATGCTGGCTGGTGTTGTTGGCCTGTCATGCATGTCATCAAACTTCCTTTCATGGGCCTGAATAAAAGTGCGTCCAGGAAGTAATTTTTCGCTGCCACTGGGTCTATCAAATTCAAAAGCTAGACGCTGCTGCAAGTCTGACTGTACACTGGACACACTCCACATATTAGTCTGTCGCCACTGACTTGAAATTTGACCAGCAGGAGGTCTCCAGGTCTTCACAGGATTGTCCTTTCTGTCGGGTACATTCTGAGGCACATGCATAGAGGGTGACCATACCGGATTCGGTGGTGCCTAAGAAGCATAAGGGCAAATTATGATCTACGACGGATCAAAACATGAAGCATATTGAAAGAGAATAACAAACTGCAAACTCCAACTATTTCAGTTAATATAATAAATGCATGCCTGTTCACTGCAGAAATCAGCATTCTTCAAGTTACTAATTGCCAGCTTAGGCACATGGCACTAGCAGCGTTTCATATACAGAAGTGAAACATCCGTCATATAAGGACACAAGTTAACTGTTGGGCTTCAGTAAATAATATTAGCAGGGTCTTAATAGAAACTTTCATCAGTAAATGACAGAAGCAGGGTAGAAACAGGACATCAGCAGTAATATAACATCTTACTACCTAATTAATGGTGCCAACCAAATAGCATAACTGAAATGCACTCATTCAATAGATTTCTACCCAGCAATGGATGTAGCATGATCAAAGCTCACCAAATTAAGTAACCAGGAGGCAAACATTCAAGGAAGCTGGAAGCCTCGTGTTGCATACTCTTAGCACCCACATCTCATCCACCCAATAAACAAATCCCAGGCAAAAATGGAAATCCTCTTTGACAAAATGAGGATGAAAAATTTCATGACATACCATGGCACTACGGGTAGTACGAGCACACTTGGCACAGTCAACTCCACCGGCATCACGCAGCTGGTACTTGTGGATAGACACGATGCACCCGCAATGCACCCTCTGCTTGAGCAGAACACAAACAGAGCAAGCGATGAATCGTCAGGCACAAATCATGACGGGACATCGGGAGGTAGTAATAATCAGCATGCAAAACGCAGGTACGTACCCTCCCGCAGGTCTCGCAGTTCCTCCAGCCGCCCTCCTCCGAGTGAAAAGTCTCGCAGTATATCCCCTGCTCGAACTGCGAACTGCTCACAGGAGAAACAGAGGAGCAGTGAGCAAACATGCATGCATGCATCAGGAACAAAAGGAGTCGCACGCAAGTCAAAGCACCCCAAAAAGAAGCACCCCACTTTGCACAAACCCCCCGCGTATCCAGCGAAATCGCACCGACGTGGCGATCACTCCACGTAGATCCGGTGGGCGCCATGGGCGCATCCGTCCCCGACGACGGGAGGCAGGGGAGCTTCCCCGCCGCACGAATCGAGCGCGGGGGCGCCTCGCCGGCGGCGCGATTGAGCAGGGGAGGGGGAAGGGGGGAGAAGCGATTGAGGGGTACCGGCACGTACTAGCATCTCCCGCAGAGGTCGGCGTAGATGGTGAAGGGCGGGCCGGAGCGGACCTTCCAGCCGCGGCGGCCGAAGGAGTTGGGGTCGGGGTCCTTGCAGTAGGTGTTCCAGCAGATCGGGCCCCGGTACATCGGCGGCTGGGGGCCCAGATTCAGGAGCTGCGCCGGCGACTGCTGCTGCGGACCGGAAGCGGGGCCCGCCGCATGGAGCTGCGGCTGCTGCTGCTGCTGCGGCGGCGGCTTGGGCTGGATAGGGTGCGGCGGCTGCACGGAGATGGGGGTCGAGGTGACCGGGGAGGGCGCGGCGGCGGAGGGCGGCGCCGCCGGCGGCTTCGCCGGCACCGGCGGCTGCGGCGCCGGCGACGACATGGGCGGGCCGAACCCTAGGCCGGCAGCCCGCGCGGCGAGGTGGGGAGCGGGAGGAGGGGTTTTGCGGGGGGCGTGGGAATCGTGGGGGACGGAAGGAGTAGGACGAGACGAGAGGGGGGAAGAGAGAGAGGGGAGAAACGGGGAGGAGGAGAGGCTTTTAAAGCGAGCCCGATAAAAGCAGCCGCGGGGGTAGTAGTAGCACCCGGATGGCTGGCTGCGGCTACGTGTACACTCCGGCGCGGCGCGCCTCGGTCTCACCTCCTCCCACAAGATGCCACTGCATGCCAACTCTGTTCGCAGCACCATTGGCGGCGTACTACATAATTATCCCCTGGATTTTCTCTTGGTTCGTTCATCGGTAAGCACTACGCAATCGCTTGCGTGACGGACGGCCGATTCGTCGCTCGCTCAGAAGCGGATTGTACGGGCCGCTCCGTAACAACTTGCGTAGTATTCTATTCTTGCACGTTCGAGTTGGTGGAAGTGAAACCATGCATGCATGGAACGGAAATTATTTCACACGGATATTTAAAATCGTCGAGAGAACTCAGAGAAGAGAGAAGAACGCGGAGAACGCGAACGATTTTGCAGGCGTGCCCTCGAACAGTTGCCAATTAGCAGTCTATGGGCTCCTCCTCTGTTTCTGCTCTGCTCTCAACCTCCGGCTCATCAAGAGTCAAACGGAGGAAAACGTGCTCGATCCACCCATGCACGTTCAATCCCAGGCCCCTGCTGCCTTCTACCATGACTGCATGAGGACGTAAAATAAACGGACGAAAAGGACAACCGGCGTTTCCTAATGGCAAAACAACGAATCGGCGCGTGTAAACAAGTACTACTGCTCGTAATCCCCGATCCGACGACGTACTAGCGGGCGATTGATGGATTGAATAAACAACGGGCGCTGGCGAACGTACGTACGTACGCACTCACGCTAACTCGCGAACGCAATAATGGAGTTCTTTTACGCCGCAGGGCCGGACCATGCCGGGTCGATCGAGCAGGTCTGTACGAACCAACGAAACGAACGAACAACCCATCGAGGCTGGGTACGCGTAGGGGGAAGGGAGGGAAGGGCGGGCGCAGCGTAGCCGCGCGGCGTCGATTTGGGCAACTGGGGGATCGACGATGACGGATGATTTTGTGGTGCGGACGTGGGGACGGGGGACGCGGCCGCCATGCGAAGCGCGCGGCGCCGGTGCGGCGCGGAGCCTCCCTCATCCGGCAGCGGCGGCCGCACCCACCCCCTCGTGCCCCGCGACGGACGGCACGTACCCTGGCCGCACCGATCCAACCCACCGGCGCGGGCCATGCCACCGGGTCTGGCCTCGTTCGCTTCGTGCCGTGCCGGAGAGAAAAGAAAACGCTTTTGCGCAACGGGGAAAAGGACAGCGGCGGACACGTCGTGCGGGCCTCGTCGCGGCGCGCGCTCGGCCGTCCGTCCGTCGAGGCCACAGGCCACACCCCCCTCCCCCTGGTCACCACGAGGACGGAGGGGCGACCAGGGGAGGCCATGCCCGTTACGTGCATGCGCCCGTCCCGCCCGCCCAAGACGCCATCCCGCTGGCGAGTGGCGACTCGTCGCCCCATCCCCAACGAAAACCGATGCCGCCGCGAGGTGGGTGCGGGTAGCTCGCGAGTAGGAAAGTCTTGTTTACCTCCTCCCTGCAAGCAGCTTCCGCTCAAAGCCTGAACTCAAACCAAGTGGTGGGGCCGGAGGAAAGGAGCACGTGTCGCGCTTCGAGATCGGTGAGGACCACCGCGCACTGGCAGCGAGCTCCGGCGTCGTAGGGAAGGGAACGCGCCGGTGTGCCGCGTACGTGGGAGCTGGGTTGGGCCCCGCTCGTCAGCGGGTGAGAGCCGACGGTTCGGTTCCGCTGTACGTCCGGATCGATCGGTCGAGATCGAACGACGCGTACGTTGTACCTACCTGTGTACGCGTACTGTTACGTCTCGTCGTGCCGATTTGTTCTTCTCTCGCCGTGAGGACAAGAATATGCATGATTTGGACGCTCGGTATTAATAGTCCAGACGTTGATGTACGTGCTATGGCATGTACGAAGCATAGAAGAATACGAATTCCATCTCCTTTCCTTGTGGTTTATTTTTATTATTATCCCTTCTTTGTTCTCAATATAAAGGTTGAACTTTCTTAGCCGCGTGCCTTTTTCGTGAGCTTTGTATATGACGCAAACGATGCTGGATTTATATAGAAGAGCGTGCTACAAAAGACTAAACAACGTGCAACATTCATTTGACTTCTAAACTTTATGAAACAAACACCGGCCCCTATTTATGAACCGGTTATTGTGCCTATGTATCTTGTGTGTGAAATGAGCAAGATTCCGGTCATTTTATATTGTCTATTTTGGCTATGAAACGAGCCAGCGGTTCATGGATTGAATATGAATGCATGCCCTAGGAAAATAGGTGTATTATGTGATTTAGTAGTTGAAGCAGTTTTCTATTTCCCTTAGTATGATTAATTGAGGCATGTCCATCTTCCCATCTTGCATTTAAAAGGTATCCAAGCATGGGAAGCAAAACTGTTGAAAACCTTGCGGTTTTCATAGAAACCGCAATTATGGCTCAATTAGCAAAACTGTCGGTTTTCGTTCAAAACCGGACCTAGTACTATAGAAATGTTGAAAGCCTCTCGATTTTTGCGGTTTACCCAGCGGGTTTCAGCGGTTTCGACCGGTTTGCGGTTTTTCAATCCCTGATCCAAAGTGATAACGCATCTAGGTTAATGAAAAACGAATATAGCAATAATCTAAACGAAGTTCTACCTCCGAGGTAGTAACCCACAAGACTCAATTGATTTTTTTTTTGAGTAATTAATCGATATCTTAGTGAGTAGTTCGTGCAACCATACTTTTGCCTCACGACGTCAGCTGATGGCTGTGCGTGTCCTTTCTCTTTTATTATGCAGTAGTAGAAGAAAAAAGAGCTCACGTCCAGATGCGGGGGTTGTGCATGTTTCTCTTGTTGTCGCCATCAGCGATGCCAAAAGGAATCACAAAAGTTACACGAGTTGTAGCTGTTACTAATGAAGAAAAACACACCAAAATTATTGAACAGGAAGACGGGTGTTAAACAAAAAAACCATGTGCGCGCAGTGTGTTGGTGATTGATGCGTGGCCCCGCAAAAGACGCATGCATGCGTGAGCGCCACAACAGCCGCAGATGCTCAGCGGACGGTGTTTTTGTAGCCTTATCTGTGTGAGTGACCTGCTCGCATCGGCCTTGCTATCTAAAGAAGTTATTACAAAGGAAAAAGAAAATAGAGGAAAGTTTTGTTGTGTTCGTGATTGGCTGGTTGCGGATTGAGATTCTGAAACACTCATCGGCTTCTAGCTATAGTGTCGACCTCGCTCCGGGAAAAGAAAAGAAAAAGGAAAAGAAAAAGAAAAGTAGTATGTACTGTATCTAGCAATCTTCTCTAGAAAAATAGGGAATTGACCAGCTGGCGACGCAAGCAATCGGTCGATGGGGGTCGACCGACCGATCGTATCGGCATATCTATCTAGCTAGCGCCAATCTTATCTATCAACGCCGGCCGGTCCCAGCCGATCGAAATCAATGATCAGTGGCTGAGAGACAGAGGAGGACCCTGCCACGGCAACTTACCTCCTCCGCACGCATGATGCATGCAAGTCGCGCCCTGCAAAACGAGGCGTGCGTGCGTGCATGTGCCACCTGCCAAGCATGTGCTCAAGGCAGCTGTCTCCTCCTGCGCGCTCTCACTCTCTCGTCGTACTAGTAGTGTACTGTTGCCATGCATAATCGCTGGCAGCTACCACGACCCGCACTAGCTCCGTCCCCGCCGTCCATGCATTGCATGCATGCACGCACCTACCATGCGAGCACGCTGAAATACTCGTCATTGTTTATTGGGGTTTGTTTGTTGCGTGCGGGCGACGGACGGTGCTAAAAATGCGTCCGATGATATCATACTCCTTCCGTTTTTAATTATATAACACCGTTAACTTTTTTCGTTACTTTAACCGTTCGTCTTATTCATAAATATTTATACAAATAGCTAAATATATAAGTTAAACTTGAAATGTTTTAATGATAGATCCAACAATATACATTTTACGTTAAGAAACTAATTATTTTCACATATATTGTTGGTCAAAGTTCTATTAAAAAGTCAACGGCGTCATATAATTAAAAACGGAGGGAGTAGTATTTATTTCTTGCTGATAAGAAAAGGTCTCATATCTTCTACATAGTAAATGCTGTGCATTCTCTCAAAGTCTATTGCTCCACGTCAGCCAAATTTACTTTATCCATCGGATTAAAAAGGGACGGCAAATGTTAAGTCAACAGGCAGTACGGTGAACGGTCCTTGATCTCTCCAGACCCTTCCTCCCCTAGCTCCAGTCCTACAGAATCAGGCGGACGCCGCGGACCAGGAAAAGCGGAAGTGCAAGAGCCCCGGCACCGTCTCCGTCCACGAACTCGCCGTCTCATCTCCCAGCACGCAATCCCCGCTGCCCCTGTGCTCTTCAGGCTGCCTCCGATGGGTGACCCTGCGCTCTCCGCTGCTGGTGCAGTTCCCTCTTACCACGCCCCCTCCGTTGAACTCACTTGTGCGGCAACTCGCGGAGGCAAGTCCCTCGGCACGCCAGCTCCTTCCAAGCACCACATCTTCTTTCCGGTGCAGTCTCTCGGCTACCACCGTCAGCCATGCCCCTTGGCGTTGTAAAAAGAAGAGGGAGCATTGGCCGTTTGCCTCTTCTCCAGCACTTCCATGCACTACATGCACGACAGATGAGCAGAACACACATGTTGGATAAAATGTGTTCAAATCCTCTATGGATCATAGCACCACAATCCATTTAGATTTCGTCACATTCATGACTGTTGAATTGAAGGTCTTTCTAATAATGCCTGAGCTGCAAAACTTGGGAACTCCTCATAAGAAAGTGTTCTCCTTGCTTACAATGTACACCTATATTACGCTACGCAGGGCTGGCTGTAGTACATGCACATACATGTAACGATGTAAGTTCACCACTATATATATTATGTAAGTTGCTCCAACTCAACTAAGACCAGTTATAATATATGAGCCAAGCTTGATTTAGGCATAAACTAAATGTGTCAATTATCTTATTATTCCACATTTCATGGGTCACTGCTTCTGCTCTAAATGTCTTCAACCTCCATTTTTTTCCCCTTACGTATGGGAAGTTAAAACTAAAAGGAGTAAAGGAAAAAAAAATTAACAAGCTTTTCCTGCACAACAAACAAAAAAAATGTCTACTTAAATTACTATCAATGATAAGAAAACCAATATAATGCATATAGTCAGAGATCACATTCTCCAGCACTGAGTTTTCTCTTCCAGCTTTGCGCCCTCTGTTCAATCTTGAATTGGCTGCCTACTTTTTCAATAGCTTTCCTAAATGCTATTGCTATTCCAAATGACACAGCCAAATAACTCAAGTAGGTGGATGATCCAATTATTGATCCAGATTACAACATCGACTGGCAATGGATGTAACACGGAAGATGAACTTACATGTATTAAAAATTCCAATTTTCTTTCATATAAAAGAAATATCTTAATAATATCCAAATGTTTGTGTCAGTCCATTTTTGGCTTTCGACATGTACATATATACCAAACTGACATGATTGACTATTCAGGTTCATCTTTTTTTTTTATGGTGATATAAGATACAAGTTGTTTCTTTTGTTTATTTATTATAGATGATGGTTTGATCAACCTATATACGTTACTTAAACTCAAGACATATGAATGTATTTAGAAGTAGTTCTCTATTGTAATTGTATTGTTTTTGGATATATTGAACTATGTTACACTATATATCTACCTTTGTGAACATTTATGACTTTACATATTTCTATCAAACGTTGAATATATAACAACCCCTCAGTCATTAATATATGGCATTATGACACACAAATCATTGAAAACATAACTGACTGGTCCATCCACCAGAATAACCCAAAAACGTGATGCAAGGCCTACGTACGGCTGCTACTGCCATGGATGGATTTGTTTTCTCTCCTCTTGGTGGTGTGCCGTTTCACGATGATGCTCACGTCTCCATCAGTTACCCTGCGGGGTATCATGGACGACGGTTGCAAAAGTCTATTGAAAGCTCCACAAACACAAAAACCATGGCTTATAGGCGCGCGGTTCTTCCGCACCCGAAAAAGATTCTTCTCATCTGATCAGGGGATACACGCGACGCAACGCATCGCAGCGAGCACGGTACAATAATGCCCGCCCCGCATGCACGTTGGCCTCGCCCGAATGACCAGTCAAGCGAGATTTCTTTCTTTACGACCAAATCCGCATCACGAGATGAGGCCCCAGCGCCCAGATCTCCTCCCCCCTCTTCTTGCCTCCCTCCTCCTACTGTAGGAGTCCTACACGGCCATGCATGAGCGTATCTTGGCAGTTTAGCTTACCCCTCACCACGTGCCCACTTTTTTTTTTTTTTTTTTTTTTGAGAAATTATACAGTACAACTCAGACACTCACAACGCACGCACACTCACCCCTATGAACGCACATACGCAAACCCTACCCCTATGAGCATCTTCGAAGACTGATCCGGCAAATTCTTCAGATTCCCGAAGTCACCACTGGCGCCTCGCTGTCGACGGCCACGTCGCCTACCGCTGAAAGCACAAATGCCGTTAAATCCTAGAAAATTCGCTCCCACCGGGAGTCGAACCCAGGACCTCAAAGGTGTTACTCGGATGCCTTAACCGCTAGGCCAAGACCCCTTTCACCACCACGTGCCCACTTCATGCCGCGTTCGAGCATCCCCTCGCGAGACTCTGCGAGAAAGCTTGCTGTACACTGGGCTCTTGTGGGTCATGTGTCATGTGGATGCCTGACGTCGTCAATCTTTTACGTACTAGGACTTTTAACACGACTCCCAAACCTGTATGAAAACTGAGACGATACTATCAACAGATCCGTCATCGAAAATCTCCAATTGCCATTATAAATTTATTGATTCTGTTGAAAAGGAAGACTTTGATACTGACCTATGCATCCTAGAAACAAAAGAGAGCGCGAGAGACGTGAGACGATGCGTTGCATCTAGCATCCTTGGGCCCAGCAGCCTGTTCGGCTCTTGTACTTGGGTGTGACACCATGGGTGGATCTATATAGTAAGTGCTGGGTGCGGTGCATCTAGCATCCTTGGGCCCAGCAGCCTGTTCGGCTCTTGTACTTGGGTGTGACAGTGACACTACTGACATACAAGGATCATTACCTTGACGGCCACCCGTCAGACAAAAGCACACAGGGATATGACGACAGGGAAAAACAAATTTGCCTGACAGCTGGCCGTCAAAAAGAATTTCCCTGTGTGCTTCAAAAATTTTCTTAACGGGTGGCACACAGGGAAAATAAATTGAGGGAAACAAAAAAAAAAAAGAACTGCACTTCTGATCATTAACCGAATTGCATCATCTCTATGGTTTCCCAATTGCTCATTTGCTCCTGTCCCACATAATAAGCAAATAAGATAGTCAGCAGATCCAATATTGCTCTCATCTCTATGCAATTTCACAATGTCACAAGCATCTAGCAATATTATTTTCGGTTCACAATGCCACACTAGCACTCTGGCAGGCACGCACAAGCTCTAGCCTCTAGCAGAACCATTTACAAACACTAGAAGATTCATTTTTCTTTTTTGAACCTAACACAAGAAGATTTCAGATGGCGATTATTCATGTAGGAGTCGTCCTTCATCTGGAACATCAGCCCGAGAAAAACATCCCACCGCGGGCAGTCCCTGATTATCTATCATCGTCGCCCGGTCCACACCGAGATCGATGATCAGTGGCTGAGAGACAGAGGACGACCCTGCCACGGCAGCTTCCCTCCTCCATAGGAATGATGCATCCCTGTCACGCCCTCGCCCCCCTTTTTCAAAACAAGGCGTGTGTGGGTACGTGTGTGCCACCTGCCAAGCATGTGCTTGAGGAGTTGAGGTACGTAGCTGTCTCCCTTCGCGCTCTCACTCGGTCTCTGATCGTACTAGTGTAGTAGTGCCCATCGATCTGTTCTCTCGCCATGACAAACTGAGGACAAGCATGTGTTTCATTTGGACGCTCAATGTTAATAGTCCAGATGTTGTTGTACGTTCTCTATTATGTACCGAACATATTTATGGATCGGTTATTGGGCTTATGCATCGACATACTGAAGGAATTACAAGCATTAGGTAGATAGAATCCGAAAGATATTAGGACGTCATATCCCGCTCAATAATCCTTGTTAACGCGCGTTGCCCATGGGGTTGCCGTCGAACCGGTTGATCCTGAAATGCCCAAGCTCCACGCCAGCCTCCACCGCGGTGGTCGACTGGCCATCAACAGCCATCTCGGCGAGGATGGTCCCCACCGCCGGGCCCATCTTGAACCCATGCCCGGAGAACCCAGCACCGACCACGACGTCCTTCCCAAACTCCCCGCCGAGGAAGTCGATGACGAAGTCATGGTCGGGCGTCATCGAGCACATGCACGCTTGCCGGATCACCGGCCCGCCGGCGGTCTCGACGTGGTCGGGCATGTGCTCCTCGATCCACCGCGCCACGCGCTCGGCCACGTCGCCGCCGCCGGAGGGCCCCCAGTCCCGCGCGTCCGGGTCGCACGGCGGCCCGCCGTCGCAGCTGATCTTGATGAGCCCGGGGAGCTCCAGCGACGGCGTGCCGTAAGCCGCCACGGCGTCGTAGCTGGAGAAGGTCGGGAAGCCGGACGACGACGAGAGGTCGCGCTCGCGGCCCGGCTTGGCTCGCCAGTACATGACCGTCGTGTGCAGCGGCTGGATGGGGAGGTCGACCACGCCGCCGCCGGCGACGGAGACGGACCGGACCAGCTTGCGCGTCCAGGCGCCCACCGTGACGATGCACTTCGCGGCGCGGAACTCCTCTCCGGCGCTCGTCCTCACCACGACGCCGCCTGCTCCCTCCGGTCCTTTCGTGATGTCGACGACCTCGGTGTTGTCCCGCACCGCGGCGCCCTTCTTGACGGCGAGCGCCTGGAACATGGCCACGGCCTTGGTCGCGTTGAGCACGCCGCCGCCGCCGACCTCGCTCACCGCGGCGAGCCACGTGCCGTCGTCGGGCACACGGAACGCGCCGCCCCACATCCGGGCCAGGCCGGCCGGCTCCACCTCGACCGCGCCGGGTGAGCTCGCGACGGCGGCACGCAGCGCGGCGCTGCCGCGCGGGCCCAGGGAGAGCTGCGGCGCCGGGGTGAGCACGCGGTAGCCCGACTCGGCCTCGGCGTCGCGCCACAGGCGGCGGGCCAGCCGCACCATCGGCGGGTAACGCGCGTCCGGGTACGCGTCGCGGATGATGCGCGACGCGCCGTGCGAGGAGCCCAGGTGGTGGAGCAGGTCGAAGCGCTCCAGGAGCAGGGCGCGCGCGCCGCGGGAGGACGCCGCGTGCGCCGCGCAGCTGCCCATGATGCCGGCGCCTACCACGATCACGTCGAAGTCCAAACGGTGGTCCGCGGGAGCTGCAGGTGCGACGTCGGCCATGGCGCCGACAACACTTTGTTGGTGGCACTAGGCTTTTTGATGTGCAAGTATTATTATAAAGTGAGCGGATGAGTGATGTGCAAGTAGTGATTTATAGATGGGGTTTTCACTTTTGTGAGTTGGTGTGTGCAGCCGCGTGCCTATACGTTGCCACGGACTGGGTCCATTGCGCCATTTCCTAAGCAAATGGGTAATAACTCAAAAATTAACGTCGCACACAATGATCCATGCTTTAAGCATTCTATTATCATCAACATCAAATCGCCGCGATGCATCAAATCGCCCGTTAAAAAGAAGAGAGTAAATTGCACCAGCAGTGCAACAACTTGTGAGGTGGATGCATTATAGTAACACAACTTAAAATTGCTCAATTAGATCTCACAATTTGTTATGTGGGTGCAAAGTAAATCAAAATCATGCTGCAACATCATATTAAGTGAGAGCGAATAACCATCATAGCCAAAAATGCTATACGTTTGTAGAAGCATGAAGAAAACAAACTAATTTTATCTATGCTACACAAATGTACGTTATATGTGTTACACACCATTGAAAACATTCATGAATGTTGCTTCAGTTTTGTTCTATAAAACTATCTTATAATATCAAGTGAAGAGAAGTTTATTAACATGTGTCTCTTTGTCAACCTTTATTTATGTAGTAATACTTAGTTCACGTGGTATCCAAATCAACTGGGTAGTGTTTGTGATGGTGGTTTATGACTTCATTTGCACCTTCGTAACAAGTTGACTCAACAATTAACGTCGTGCACAATGATCCATGTTTTAAGTTGTTTGACTAAATCGCATCCACCTCACAATTTATGATTTTACTGCACAGGGGCACTCTAAAAAATCTGTTGATTGCATCCATGCCGTTGCAACTGGGAATCTAGCAATAATCTAACAATTTTTTAAGATAATTGGAAAAGGTCCCCTACTTCCCTTAATAATCTAATAAATTCACCTTTGAAAGTTCATTTATTTTTCTAGAGTAGTTAGTTTATCGAGTACTGTACTAACGAGGGGTGTTCGTTTCTATCCATCTAAATTTTAGACCTCTAAAATAAAAAGAATCTTGTCATTTAAGAGCATTAAATAAAGTTAATGACAAAACCTTTTTGAGAAATGAATGCTCATTTCGAGACAAATCTAATGAGCCTAATTAATTTATTTTTTGCTACAGTCATGCTACAGTAACTAAATATCTAATCACGGCTTAATTACCCTCATTAGATTCGTCTCGCGAATTAGACCCGAGGTTCTGCAGTTAGTTTTATAATTAAACTTTATTTAATACTTATAAATAATAAGATTCTCTTTTATGTGATCCCTCTGAAATTTAAACCCTGGAAACGAACACCCCCGATCAAGGTTTTCAAAACCGCCAGAAACCGGGCGATTTTCGCGAAAACCGGACTTACCGGTCCGGTCCGGTAAGTCCGGTTCACCGGTTTTTTAATTTCGAATTTGAAATTTTTTGAAAATTTGAAAAAATTTGAAACAAAAAATATGTAAAAAAACTAGAAGGAATTTGGAGAATATTGGTGGAAACCAATCTCAAAGAATCGTTCATTTGGTTGGGCAAAAAAATCGCCGAAGTGTTCTGGGCGAGAAAAATGAAAAAAAATAAATAAAAAGTCACCTTATCCACTCCCTACTCCATTATTCAAAACTACGTGTATTATGTTCAAAACTATGTTCTATGTTTAATTTCATCAAGAACTATGTATCGGACATTTTATGTTGAACTTTGTGTGAATTGTGGTATGTTGTAGATTGATGCAATCTTTTATCAATTCTATGTTCTCAATGTGTGGCTAATCATTTTTATAATATGTCACCAAAAATCATGCAAAAAAATCCAACATTTTAAACCATTTTTTGTTGATTTTCAATTCTACGTAAAAAATCGAGGAAACCGACCGGTTACCGACACAAACCGGTCGGTAACCGGTCAAAACCGACCGGTTTCGTCGGTTTCCAATTCGAAAATTCAAATTTGAATTTTCCGTCGATTTTCGACCGGTTACCGCGAAAATCGGTCAAACCGGGATTCTCGGCGTCGGACGGTTTCCTCGGTTCCATGGGTAGTGCTAACCTTGCCCCCGATTCGTGTCTCCCGACTCACCAGCCACGACGTCACCTGATGGATGTGCTCGTCCTTTTCTTTTATGTGGAAGAAAAAAAGGGCGCACGTCTTTTATTTGCGAGAACTGTGCATGTTCTCTTGTTCTATCCATCAGACGTTGCCAAAAGGAATCACAAAAGTACTACGAATAGTAACACGGACTGCAGATGCTATTAATAATTAATAAGAAAATTAAAATTTATTGAATAGGAAGACGGGTGCGCAATCGTTGCTCGTTGGTGATTGGCGCGTGGCCCGCAAGAGACGCATGCATGCGTGAGCGCAAGTGCAACAGCCGCAGATGCTCAGTGGGCGGCGTCTCTGTTGTCATATACTACCTCTGTCTAAGAATATAAGGATTTATTAATTTTTAAATATCACCTTTAACTATTCGTCTTATTTAAAAAATTTATAAAAACATTATATCTTTTATTATGACTTGTTTAATCACTAGATATACTTTAAGTATGATTTAATTGTTTTTATATTTTTATAAATATTTTAAATAAGACGAATAGTCAAAAAAAAATACCTAAAAGTCAACAAGTCCTTATATTTTTGGACAGAGGTAGTATCAGCGTTGATGGCCTAGCATGCCTCGCTATCTGAAAGAAATTGCAAGAAAGAAAGAAAGTTTATTTCCCTGCAAGTTTGTGGTTGCAAGGATTGAGATTCTGAAACGCTCGCCGGCTTCTAGTGTAGGCCTTGCTCCGCAAAAGAAAAGAAAAGAAAACAATTTCCTGTCCGGTACATGAAAGCGAAGCCACACGTTTGCACGATAAAAATAGGGAACTGACCTGCTGGCTAAGCAATCAATGGATGGGGATCGACCGATCAATGGCATCGGCATCTATTTAGCCAAAGCCAGTCTATTGTCGCGATCCCAGCGGAAAAGATCGGTGGCTCGCTGAGAGGCAGAGGAGGACCCTGCCACGGCAGCATGATGCATGCATGTCACGCACTCGTCCCTTTCGAAAGCGAGACGCTGTCTCTCCGCTCTATCGTCGTACCAGTACACCAGTGTCCCAGTCCATTGCATGATCGCTGGCAGCTACTACTACGAGCCGCACGAGTAGCTCCGTCCATGCATGCGCGCGCGCACCTACCATCGGAGGAGCACGCGAAATTCTCAATTCGCATAATTGTTTATTCGGTTTTGTCTGTTGCGTGCGGGCGACGGACAGTGCCAAAAATGCGTCTAGCTAGGAAAATCTATCAGATATTCCGTGATGCAATGCAAGGCCTGACTAGTACTGCTGCTACTGCAATGGATGGATTTGTTTTCTTTCCGTGTGCCGTTTCACGATGATGCTCACGTCCCCATCGGTTACCCTGCGGGTAGCATAATAACGGACGGTTGCGAATCTCTTAATAAAAGCTCCACAAAACCCACCACGGCTTACACTTGATGAGTGATGAGTAGCTTGCGGCCGCACGGCTCTTCCGCGCCCGATCGAAAAAGATTCTTCTCATCGTCAGGGGTACGCGAACGCGACGCAACCATCAAGCAGGGTACAATTGGGCAAAGTCCTCCATCCTTTTCAGCAAGCAGGTAGATGGCCCGACGCGGGACTACATCAAAGATATCTTTCCAGTCCAGGACTTCCAACCCAACACTATGCACCCTGGCCATCCTCTGCTCATCACACACAGAGACAAATCAAAAGCATACGACTTTATCTACTCCAAATTTAAATCCAGACTCACCATAACAAAGGCAAATACCCTCAATCATGCTGGCAGATTGGCCCTCATTCAATCAGTCTTTGCATCCATACCCATTTATTACATGGCCAACATCTTCTTCACTAAAAAATTTCTTGCCAAGATCACAGCTATCATTCGCACTTTTTGGTGGCAAGGAGTTCAAGATTCTGAGCAAACCAAACCTTTGCATTTACGGTCTTGGAACTCTATCACCAAGCCAAAAAAAGAAGGGGGGCTAGGCATTCGTGATATCCTGTTGGTCAACAAAAGCATGCTCATTTCTTCTGCCTGGCGCATCATCACAGAACCACATACATTTGTAGCATCTATTTTGCAGGCCAAGTATTTTCCGCAGGGTACCTTCTGGACAGCACCTCTCTATCCACCTAAATCTACATTCTGGTCATCCATCCTCAAGGTAAGAAAAGAAATATATCATGATATTACACTGCAGGTTATGGATGGCAACACCAACATCTGGAATCAACCATGGTGCCCAGCATGGCAACAATTACATGACCACCTAAATCTTAACCAACAACAATACCCCATTCCAAATACAATTTCTGACCTATGGTATCCTAACACCAAGCAATGGAACCAGAACAAAATTTCTACTGTTTTTGACTCCCAGATTGCAGAAATCATTATGCAGGTCCACCCAGGATTGGGCGAAGGTGATGATATCCTCTGCTGGAAGCCCACTTCTACAGGAGTATGCACATCAAAAAGCTCTTACCAGCAGCTGGCCATCAGAGCAAATGAAGAGAAACCACCACCATTTATTCCTATGCAGGTCCTGCAGCTACTACGCCCGATATGGCCGGACAAAAGCATCCCACCTCGCGTCAAGACTTTTGCTTGGCGTCTACTCCGACTTGCGCTAAGCACTGCAGCCAGAGTACACAGAATTATACCTACGGCTGATGAAACATGCTCTAGGTGTGGAGCGGTTGAAACTGAAGACCACCTCTTTTTGCGCTGCCCTTTTGCGAGAGCAGTGTGGTTCCGCTCACGTTTCGGCCTACGAACGGATGCCCTTCAACAAACAGACCGTGGCATACACCATCAGATGGAGTTTATCCTACACCAAGGTATGAATGTTTCTACTGCAGGTTATATATGGAGCATTCTGTGGTGCATATGGAAGGCGAGAAATGATCACCGCTTCAACAAGATTGAATGGACAGTACATCGTGTTCTCCATGAAGCACAAGCCATTGCAGCTGAACATTGTCTCTACAGCAGCACTGACGATGTTTCAATTCAAGTCAACAACGACAACACACCGGCACCAGTGCCAAACTCCAATGCCCCTCGACGCACGGACTACAGAATCTTCACCGACGCTTCCTACAACAAACCAACTTTGTCCTCCCCAGCTGAACCCGCAGGCATCGGAATCTTTGTCATCGACAAGTCCCAGACTCTCTACACTACTATATCGGTGCAAGCTCTGCTTCTTAAACCAACCGATCCGTTGGATGCAGAAGCACAAGCACTCCTACTAGCGGAAAGACTGGCAAACCATCTGGACTGGTACCACATAGCCTACTACACGGACAGCCAGATTTTGGCCACTGCAGTGCAGCTCGATAATCCAAGAGATCACCCGGGCCACTGGATACTACGCCCCATGTTACACGAGTTTGCAAATCTCAATCAGCCCAGAACCACCAGAATCTCAAAAATCCCAAGGAGATATAACTCAAGAGCAGATCGACTAGCCAAAAGAGCAAGACATGAACAAGTTACCGCTTCTTGTACCAACTCTTGTATGGCTGCAAATCATACAGTTGTCTGCCCAGTGCAACAGGCACTTACAACATTCCAATGGGATCAATTCTATCCCATATCTGTATTATGCATTTGAATCAATGAAATACCTTTAATCCTCAAAAAAAATAATGCCCGCCCCCCGCATGCACGTTGGCCGCGCTCGATCGCAAGTGCAGCAGTAGCACACGTCAGTCAAGGGGAGTTTCTTTCTTTCTTTACGACCAAGACCCGCGCGGCGCGGCGCGACGCCAAATCTGCATCACGAGATGACGAGACGAGGCCCCGGCGGGATCGGGGTTCTCTGAATTGGCTCACTCAATTCAGAGAACAGCAGATTTCGCTACAGTGTTTTGTGAGAATAGCTACAGGACCTTGAAGTAACACTGTAGCGAGCACTACTGTTTATCGGTTACTGTAGCAGTCAATCTCATCCTTTCTTTTCCCCTCCAATGGCTGAGATAGGAGCTAATGTTAAGTTAGTGTAGCGCCTCTGAATTTAGACCCCCAATTCAGGGATCCAAATCCCCGGCGCACACTGCCACACAGCACAGGTCTCTCTCCCTGTTGCCTCCACGGCTCCACCCACCTCCACTGGATGACGCGCGTACATATCTCTGGCAGTATTTACTTGCACCTCAATCCTTCCCTCGTCACGTGCCCCCTGCCGCGACAGCACAGAGAATCCCCCCTCGGGACGACTCGCTTCCCCAGAGCAAGGCTCAGGGGGGCTGTGTACTTGCGATCTCGCACAATTTCGGATCGGAAATGAACGTCAGTCATGTGTCATGTGATGTCTGACCACGTCAATTTTTTAAGACCTTGAACACGACTGCCAGTGCCATACCAGTATGAAAATTGAAACGATGATATCAACGGATCCGTCATCCAAAATCTCCAATGCCATGCTAAAATTATTGTTTATGTCGAAAAGGAAGACTTTGATAAAGACCTATGAATGCTATGCATCTTCAGATTCTTCATCACTAGGGAAAGAACATTGCCAAGCCAAACTGAATTTTAGAGCCTCTAAATTTTAGAGGCTCTAAACAAATAGAATCTAGTACTAATAAAGTCTACTGATAAAACCTTTTTACAGATGGGTACATCTTTACGAGACGAATCTAATGAGTTTAATTAAGCTATGTTTTGCTACAGTGATACTACAGTAATGATACAGTAACCATCGTCTAATCACGGCTTAACTACCCTCATTAGATTCGTCTCGCGAATTAGACCAGGGTTCTGTAGTTAGTTTTGTAATTAAACTTTATTTAAGACAAGATTCTTTTAGTTTAGACCCCTCTAAAGTTTAGAGGGGGGCGCAACGAACGCGCCCAAATGGGCCGTTCAGTGATCTCCACTGGAGGTTCTTTCGATAGACGGGCCTGGAAAAAGCACACAGGTCTCGCCCTTAATGCCAGAGTTTTTTTTATTTTTTTTAACACAGCTTGTGCTCACCAAGGCTTGCAATTTCGGAAAACCCGAAAAAACCGCTACCAAGAAAACCGGTCCGGTAAACCAGAAAAACCAAACGGTTCACCGGTTTACTCGAAAACACAATGTCGGTTTTTGCAAAATACCGGTCGGTTTTGCTAATCGGACCGGACCAATTTTTCCGGTTACCGGTCCGGTTAGCACCGGTAATGAAAACCCTGGTGCTCACCTCTACCGGGTCACCAAACTCCATATCTTGTTCTTCAAAAAGGGGAAAAAAAACTTGGTAGGAACTAAAAGGACAGTTAGCCGCCACACAAGTTTTTTATCTCACTTGTTTCTCTTTCTCTTTTTTTTGAGTGAAACATTTGAGATTAACTCGATTCCGAGTTGAAACTATTTTTATTTACTTGAAACATTTAAAATTGACTTAAGACCATTTGAGGTTGACTGAAACTTTTTAAAATTAACTTGAAACGTTTTAAAGTTAGCTTGAAAGCATTTTGAACTGGCTTGAAACCATTTTAAGTTGACCTGATTTTTTTTCAAACTTGACTTGGAATATATTGTCTACCTCATTTTTTTAAATCAACTTGAAATCGTTGTTCCAATTTGATTTGTTTCCGATTCATTTTTTTTTAAATCAACTTGATCGAAGCATTTTTTTGTCAGGCTGCCTGCCGTTGTCGAGTTCAGTGTCTTTTGCTGTCGTCAGGGAGGTACCCATAGACGCCATGGTATTTACGCTTTCCTTGTGAAGAAGCAGAAGTAGCGCTCTCCCTGCTTACAAGCCGCTGTCACGAAAAAAGACCAGAAGGCGCCTTTGCTAACTGATCTGTCTCTCTGACGAGACGAGGCAACGAAGAAGCTCTGTCGCCGTCGGTCCCGAGGATGCAGCAGCGGCGCGCCGCCTCCGGCCGGCCGTCCGGCACGGACGGCTCGGACTTCTCCTACCGCATGGTCGTCGACTCCCGTAAGCGGCCACCGCCCAAATCCTCTCTCTCTTCCAACGCCTCTTTTAAACCGCTCTCCTGACCTCTGCGATTTTTTCGCGATGCTGCGACAGGTTACCAGAGGGTCGCCGATGGCAGATCCCGCGTCGCCCGCCTCATCCTCGTGCAGGTGACGGAACGGATTGAGATTTAGTCCTCTACGACCGTCCGTGACGGTTCTTGATCTGATTAGTGCTCGTGGTTTGCTTCTGCAGGCGCTGCACCAAGTGACCGGGGGCGTGCTTCTGTTGCTCTCGTTATCCAAGGGGACTGAACCGAACAAGTTCGCGGTGCTGTCTGTGGCCGCGGGACTGCTGGCTATATTGGTTGGGGAATTAGGTGATTTTCAATTTCCTGGGTTAATTCAGTTCTGATTTGAGACATAATTATTAGACAAACTTTGCCTTTAGGATCAAATGGCTATATTGGACCCTAGTATGGCATAATTATTAGACCAAGTGGCTATATTGGACCCTAGTATGGCACAGGCGAGGAATTAAGGAAACTTCACCAGCATTATCTTTCGTTGACTTTACACTTATCATCTATTAAAGGTCTTGTTCTGATCAATGAGATCTGAAGATAGCAAGATAATCATAGTTGTTTGGCTGGGGTCCTGGTGGACCTCTCCTGGCGGTGTATTGTGTGATGGGTTGGCGGCTGACCCCCACGGCACGGTTGCATTGATCAGTCGAGTCGGTGTTTTCCGCTACACTGGTTCTGATTTTAGTCCAATGCATGAAACCCTATCCAGATTTGTGCGTACGCTGGCACACAACATAAATAATAATATTATTAAGATCAGATGGAAGTCATTGAAGTGTATTCAGTATGAACCTTCACGCCAAACTGTAAATTGTTTCAATGCCCACAAATAAGCTTCTGTCCATTTCATAGTGTTTGTGGTTAGGAGGCAAGACATATAGAAAAATCATCTTACTTTTCATTCTTTTTTATTCAGCAGACATCTTTTTCCAGTATCGTCCTATGAATTACCCTTTGCCGTATTGTTGATTGTGTTTGGCCTGATGTTGGTGTTTTGTGCTCCACAGGACGGAGGAGAACTATGGCAGCACTGCTTCGGATGTACACAAGCTTGTCATCGATTGCTGTTGCATTTTCTGTGGCATGCATTATTCGTTCAGAATTACTCTTGAAGGTATGAACTGTGAAATCTAGGTCTATATGTTTTTGCAAGTGATGTGTGTGCAGAAATGTCCCATGCAAGTTCCTTTATTTTCCCTTCTGTGCGCGTGCGCAACTTTTGATGCTATACAAGTAAGACACAGCTGATTCTTCTTCATCTTTTGGATAAATTAGCCTTCGCACCTGTATCATTTGTTGTTAAGACCATAGGTTCTGGTAGAGTGGTGGATGATGTTATTTGTATTGGATTCATTTGAGCGACAATTCATATACGTTAAGTTCTGGCTTTAGGTCCTGTCAATGCAGCACATGGCCTACCTCTGAAATATACTCAAGCTGGGTCCTGTGTTGTGTAGTCCAATTGTGAACTGACCAAACATGAAATTAAAATTTTACGTAGTTACTCGCTTTCTGAAATTTCACAGGGGGCAGTTTTAAGATAGATGCAAGAGCTGGAAACAAAACAAGCATATGTGTGCACCCTTTCGCATTATACCAATCAAATCATCCTGTAGAAGTTGCTGGGATATTATGTTGCCTTCTGATTTTGGGACCTCTTTCATGCCATAGAAAATATCTAAAACTATATTGTTTTCTTCTTATTTGAAGAAGCCATTACTGCCAACTCGAGCTAGTACCATTAGATTTTCCAGGAAGAATGGTGATACTATTCATGCAAACGAATAATGGTTTGGTGCCTTGATCTTGGATGGAATACCAATTATGTATTTCCTGATTCATCAACTTTTTGCATCGTTGTTTGCCTAGGTTATGGAGAAAAACATGGCAGCCATAACAAGCTATGAAATGATTGATGCTGTTCGTGTTGCACTTGGTAAGTTTTAGGTGAACTTCATAAAATTCTAGTCAATATACTGTATTTGTTGCTGAAATACATGGCCCACTTCATTATGTCAGGTGTATTGTTGCAACTGGTGGTGATAGCTACTTCTACCAGACTTCTGCAGAATATGTCTCCTCCCAAGAGAGCTTCGTAAACATGCTTTATCATTGGAAAGGATGATGGATAATACACTTCAAGTTAAATATCTATCGAGCAGTGTAGATTGGTGTACAAGGCTAATGGATAATTCACTGTAGCCATGCTTTTTCTTTTTCCTTTTCCCTTTGTTCGCGGGATCTGGAAGATCGTACTGCTCAGTGGTACTCTGAAGTTAAAAAGGCTAATGAAGTATGGTTTGTGGCTCATCGCAGCACGCATGTTTTTCTGTTTCTTTGGAGCCGAAACAGGAGGGGAGGTGCCTACTGTGAATTTCATTCATGAAGAGAGTTTTCTATAAGGATATAACGAAAGAATGTAAAACCCAGGTATAGCGATTAGTGACTGCATGCCGTGATTGAATGCAGGGGCTCACGTGTTCCGCGATTATGTTTTATTGCCTGGCAGTGGCAGTTGCTAGCAGCGATTACTAGCGATGAAAGCAAAAACGGAATTTATTGGGTAACCGAGGCTCGTTTTTTACTTCTCTCGACCGTAGTAGGTGAAAATGATATATTGAGAAAATAAAAACAAAAGTGGAAGTATTTAGTGGAAAAAAAATAAAAACGATTTTAGACTTTACCGATCGTTTCCGACAATTTCCGTTTTAAGACAGAAATTACCGTTAATATTTTACCGTTTTATATTAGTCTAGCTAATTAAATAAATATATATTATTCCAAACTGAAATATGCAATAAATCAAGAGTGGTCTAAGCCTTATCTTAGCATTCCCATCGTGTGCCAAAAGGATTGCCAAAAAGGATCGGTTTCGCTGGGAAAGCCGAATGTAATCAGGGAAAGAAATCAAAGCTCCTTCATATCACGTGAAATCAATGCTCTCTTTCTATTTTAATTTGAACATGTCTTTTCAAATATCTCATGTCTTTTATGATTACATTTATAGCTATTTCAAATACCAACAATATATATTCACATTTGATATTTTTATACATGATGTGGTAGGGTTAATACACAACTGTGATTTGTGTTACCGATATTTAATATCGATTCCCGACCGATACCGCATATTTCTGTCATGGTAATTTCATTTTCGATATTCCTGTAATACTGACGCCGTATTTGTTTCCGCAAGTACCGCTATCGATTTCGCTGTCGAGAAAAAATATGAAACTGAAAACGATTTAGCCTTTCTCCGACAGTATCCCGACCGCTTTCAACCCTAGCAATTTCTGTCAGGTTCCGCCTAATTTTGCTCATGCCGTGGAAGAACTAGCGGAGTTTCTTTTAATTTTGCTTACAAGTATTTGTTTAGTTTAAAACCGTCAGGTGCCGGCTGCAGAATGCAAACAAGATTTGTAACACATGGTCGTCAGTGTACAGCGATGTCTGACGATGTCAATCTTTAAATCTCCAATGCCATTATAAATTTATTGTTCTGTTGAAAAGGAAGATTTTCATAAAGACCTATGTATCCTAGACAACAAACAACAAAAGAAAGCTGTGAGGTGATGCATTGCATCCTGGGCCCGGCCCGATCGGCTCTTGCATTTGTGTGAGAATTTACAGACACCAAATGATTTCAGATTTTGGGAAGAAGGCGAGAGCATTAGAAGACAGTACTTAACGAATCGTCATCTTGGGGAGAAGATGGTCGCCAGTCCGCGGTCGACTGTTAGCTGGATTGGCGGCCCGTACGACATCAGATGCTCCGGCTCGTCGTCGGCGCGGGACCCGTCGCCCCTCGCGAGGACCTCACCGTCGGAGTCAATGATGCCGCCTTTGCCGCTGCCGACTCGCAGGCCCGGCTCGATCCGGATAGCCTTCACCTGTCAGTTACAGAAGTGCAGAGAGGGCCAGCGTGCCGGCATACATGTCATGTTTTAGACACAGGTCACAGAGCTCAGGGACAGAACGCGGACAGTGCACAGGGTAAGTAACACACCTTGAAGTACTCTACATGTGGCGATTCGATATAGGCACCGTCCTTCATTTGGAACATCAGCCCGAGAACATCCCACCGCGGGCAGTCCCTGATTATTGCAGCATCCAAGTATCCATCTGAAAACTGCACGGAGGGTAAACAAGAATCAAGCTACAACGCAGCAAACTGGGAAACGTTAACGTTAACCCCTGCTTGATCATGGACACTACAGACTAAGGTATGAATAACCGAATAAAGTCAATCAAAATGGAGAGAAATTAACCTCTGCTTTTGGTGCCGCCATGGCATCTTCACTAGCAAAAGGAACATTGCCAAGCCACACTGAAACAAATGGGCCGTTCAGTGACCTCCAATGGAGATCAGATTCTTCCATAGATGGGCCTGGATAACCACACGTTTCACCCTTACTTCCGTTTGCTTCGGCTTCATCGACACCAGCGTTAGAACCGTTTGATTCACAGCTTGTGCTTGCCTCTACAGGGTCACCGACATTTTCATATCCTGGGGCAGGAACAAAAAGAACACGCCCGTTGTACCGTCGCAAGTTCAACACGCGGAGTAGGAACTGAAACGAAGTTGTATTGCACATAGCAGTGTTAACTTTTAAGTAAATCCGAAAGACCCTTTGATATAAACATAAACACTCTGCAGCAACATATGCAATAAAATTTCAGTATCCTCTGCATCTATTCTGGGCAACTTCAACCGGTGTATTGCAGTAGTTTCATTGTATCATTCTTTCAGCTAGTTACAAAGAATGAAAATTCCAATTTCTATAGTTGGAACTTGGAATGAAGCAGTGAAATAAAAGATGCAGCTGTTTGCATGCCATCACTCTGGTGCAAGTACGAACTTCTAAATTCTAAAGCACCTCTATGTGTTATGAGGCGGTGACAGTTGTCCATGATGACAAAACGAAGAGAGAGAGAAAGAGAGAGAGAGAGAGAGAGAAAAGGATGAATGGACGCACACTAACTCAAAGTGCTTGATATAAGCTGTTAGGGATAAGAAGGCATACATAAAATTCAAGTCGAGCGCTTCCCATCCACCTATACTTCTCTGATTCAATATCAACATCAGCTACCAGACCTGCAGTTCATAGATCATTTTCAGGTTTGTGAGTAAATTCTATTGATATAAAGAAGAAAGAAGAAATCTCCGAGGAGGGTGGCCAGTGTTATCAGCTGCTGTTTGGATTAGCATTAAGGTATGGTTCATACACTACATACCCCATGTAAGCATCAGGACGCTGAAAAACCTTGTCTTTCCCTGCACAACAGAAGTAACATCAAGTGCACGTTTGTGACCTGTGCGACAGAATGAAGCCGAATCAGAATTTCGTTCAGATATATCAGAAGCGTGTTTTGACGATCGGTTACATGGCTACCCAGATAAGTAGTGACAAAATCTAGGAGAAAAGAACTGACCTCTGATTATTGCAAACACAGCATTAGGTATAGAGAACGATTCACCAGCCGCGTGCAATAGAGATTGTGCCATTCCATTTCCAGTACCTGTTTCACATTAACATGTCAAAGGTCTGCTCACATAACTAACATAAATCCACTTAAAAAAACAGTTTTAAGACAATGAGTGCCCATATGCTACAATCTGAACAAAAAAACAGAAGAAACTACACGCTACCATCCAGGGAGCACAAGTGCAAAACAAACTTTGGCCATAGGAAAATAACCTATTCTATTTATATAACAATGTAATCCCTCCGGTTCTGAAATGTTGATGTTAGGACAGGAAACTTATTTCAATTTTGAACTAATTCTTTTGTTTGAACGACAACAATTTCCAACTGGAGGGAGTATATAACATTACATCACTAGGATAAGGGAACTGCCATAACCAGACCATTACCTGCTGGGATGATTCCAAGTGGTACTTTTATTGCTGTCTCCCAGTCCTCCCTTTGTAGAAGACCATTAACTACCTAAAAACAAAATAAAATCAGGGACAGAACTAACATTCAGCAAAGAGGCAAATAGAAACACAATGCTCAAATGTCTGGAAAATTGATATTTTCCAAATTTTAATTTTCATACAGTAGCATTTTTTTTGCGAGAATACAGTAGCATTTGCATATAGGATTTACTAGTTATGCTAACCTCTACCATGACACCGTCTCCGCTGACGCAAATGATCCCATCATATTTCCTAAGATCCAGTGAATGGGAAATCTCTTGACCATGAAGGCGATGCTTGGTCTCTAAACACAGTTCACTAGTAAGAATTAGATACTACAATTCCAGATGTACAATATAAACACAAGATCACAACCTTGCATCGTGTAAAGAATGCCAGCGGCTTCAATGAGAGGCAGGACTTCGGTTTGGAAAATACTCCGCCCACTCCTCTTCCCGCCAAAAGGGTTAACTATAATGAACAGTCTCTTTGGCCGGCCTATTGCATATGGAAGGAGCAACATATAAGAAAGAATTCATGAACAGGTCAATAATTGTTCTAATTGCTATGTTAATATACTAGCATAGGCATATGAAGAAGAGCAGAGAAGCACTAACTAACACCACCCATCAGTAAACCGGAATTAAAGGGATATGCAGAAACGAACATTTGGATCATCAATAGTACCAAATGATGACAAATAAATGAGGACACCAAAGAGTCAGCCTGTTGAGAGGTACAGCAACTCTAGGGTGACGAACGTCAACAGTGACACTGAGAAGAACGTCTAAGCAAATCTCACAAACGATCTACAGATGACGTAACAGTATCATAAAAATAGAGAACCTTTACGGTGCACCATATCACTAGGAAGCAAATAGTGGTATAGAAAAGATCTGACGGTTGATTTGCTTAGCCTAGTTTCGTAATTAGCCAAGCCACCGAGGGTTATCAAGTCTTTGTTAGATGAATCGTTATGCATTGATCGAATTGTCACTCGCCGGCGGTCGTCCGTTGCCGAACCAGCGCAATCGTCGAATCTGCTTGGCCGCCCGTGGACCATCCCACACCACCGGCATCCGCCAAACTCACGCGCCACCCCTCGCCGATCCACGCCGACCCGTCGGCCAGCCAAAAAATAACTCGATCGTGGATCAATGCCGTGATACCATGACTCGACGACGGGCGACAACCACTGAATTCGGATAAGCAATAGGAATTGTTAATGAAGCAAGACTAATTTGCTTGCTGATATGTATCGCCGATTTGCTATTACCGATCTCTAGTTATTGTCTAACTAAACAACCAGTCCCTACGTACATGCAAATTTGCATTCGATGCTAGTTACTGCTAGCAGCATTTTTCATTCTCGCGGCAGTCCTTGAACCATGTGAAGTATAACTCGGTTTTCAATCTCACTGAGATCTGCCCGGCCACCTCGCGCTCCCGTGGTTGAAATCATGCGGCCGCTTAATGACGGAATGTGATATTATAAGGTTCTACCGTGCCGTCGAGCAATTGACGAGCGATGCCGGGAGCGGGACGAGTCGCCGGCGAAGGTGAAGACAGAAGACAGATCGATCATCATCAATCGGAATAAAAATTAATAATTATCCTATTAAGTCACAAAATTACGGACATGCCGCTGTTTTTTTTACCCATACTAGCCTTGTATTCCTTATACTACCTTCAAATACCATCATACTACTAGGGGGAACTTGAAGTGGTATAAAGTGCATCTAAACCGTTGGATTGCAGAAAATGAATGGCTTATGTTGATTTGGGTGCACCGTAATGGTTGAATTAGTATTAAATGAAGCGGGATCAGATTGAAACAAGGATCACGGTGATATAGTAACAGTTAGTAGTGCGAAGTATCATGTGCTTTCAGCAACTCGTCAGATTGATCCGAAACATACAAAGTGAGTTAGACCAAACGCGCCCCAAAAAAAAAAAAGAAGAAAAGATGGGCAAGTTCAAGGTATATAGCAAAAGTCGATTCGTTGCCACCACAATGTGGAGAAGAAGCTTCTGCAAGAAACGTTGCATACTGCATTTGTCCATTGACACTTTGACCAGAGCATGCCCATAACACTCACCAAACAAACAGTTTTACGTGTACCACGGAAAATTTTGAACCAGGATAGTGCATTACTACGATCTTTACAATCCAGAACCTATCATTTCAACCTATCAAAGTGGGTTTGGGATTATGTTTTTCCTCGCTACCCCCAGCAGACACTTCTCTGCCAACAATCCCAATGGAGTCAACGGATTCCACAAAGTCCGCGACGCAACCACCACCACACCGACCCCATCAAGAACCACGAACCAGGCACCAAATTCCATCCACAATATTGAATTAAGTTAAGGGATTAAAAAAAGGCAATATTTCTGCTACCGAATCAATCACAGCCCGAGTCAAACAGTGCCAATGAGCTTGGAGATCATCGAATATTCGAATTGCTACTAGCAGAGTAGTGAATTACCAAACGAGGCGAGGCGATCCCTCAGGGCGTCCCCCCACCGCGCTGCGGCGTCCTCGCTCTCCATCTCCACTGCCACCTCCCCCCTCCGCCTCCGCGTCTTGCCGTCCCCTCCTCCTCCCCCTTTCCCCCCGCCGCAGGCCAGCGGCGAAGGCTGCTCTCCATCCCCACCGCAGCTGGAAAAGGTCACCAATTTGAGCTTACGGCCTTCCACCCGGCACCCGACCACCTCCGATTCCAGCTCAAGCCGCCGCTCCTCCCCGCCGTCGCGGGGGCGCCACGCCAGCTCGCCGCCCGAGAGCGTGGCCTCCGCAGCCGCGCCGTTGACCCGCGCGGACTCCACCAGGACATCGGTTGGGGGCTGGGGATCAGCCATGGACTGGATAGATAGAGCTTGCTTGCTGGGAAGTATCGATGGGGCACGAAGCGAAGGTAGCGGAGGTTTGGGAGTTTGGGAGGAAGACGAAGAAGGCGACGTGGTGGGGTTAATATATAATTTTCGTTGGCGCCTTTCGTTGGTGGGGCCGTGTGTATGTGTTGTGTGTACGTGTGTGTTTGGTGTGTTGTATTCTGTACGTATAGCTTTGGGTGTGCACGAGCCTTTTTTATGTTGGCTTTTTGAAAAAGGTCCAGATATTTTGCCGTATTGGTAGGAGGACCCGACCTTATATTTTGCTGACAATTCCAATCCCCTGAGCATCTAGAAGCACGTGTAGGCTGCTATGTGGATTGGACTTGCTAAAATTGGTGTTCTTCCTTGTTCTAAACTTCTAATCATAGACGACCTTTACCGACAACAATCTTCCTACCAGTGGCGGAGCCTGGACGGCGAGCAAGAGGAGCTCATCAGCCTTCTTCCTCCAGTCCCCCCTTCCTCTTCATTTTCTCTTCTTCTCTCCCCCTCTCCCTTCTTCTTCTCCATCTGGCCCCCCTGCCCCTCGCTGGATCCGCCCCTGCTTCCTACTATAGTTGACTCTGTTCGGCATGGTGCCTTCATCAAAGCTGTACGAAGACGAAAAGTTATACTTGTATCTAGGCGGGATTCCGTCCCTTTGTTTCACTATTATTATTATTATTATTATTATTATTATTTGTGCTAGAATACTACTAGTTGCATCGATGTCGTAAGTATAAGGCTCCGTTTAGAATAAAGGATTTTTTCTCTATTCTTACAAAAATTGAACTGTTTTATGTGAAATTTCTGCGTTTTAAACGGGGCCTAAACTAAGGTTAAGTCAGTTCAGTCGTTTAGAGATTAGCAGCCTCTGGTCATGTGGACAAGGTCGGGCCGTCCCTCACAAGCATGTTCTAAGTAGTCAGACCAGAAATCCATACGAAGAGTTAACAAACGTCAAAGAGTTAGATCTAACGCTAACATTATCAATCGCGCGTGATCAGCACTTCAATTGGGCACGTGAAGGGCTAAATGTGCAGAATTACTTTTTAGTTAAGCACTCCGCTGTACTTTCTAGTTCAGAGTACAGAATTACCGCTGTTCACATATTCATTGAAGTCGACGGCAGAAGCCTCCGGCGTAGTGCGTGCGCAGCACGGGCATGAGCCAGGTAAGCATGAATTATCATCACACAAGCTCTTCTAGTTCACGACATAGTTCACGACAATATTATTTATTTTTTTAACTTGTTTTATCATTAGCAATACTTTAATGTTGACATATTTATTTTAGTATTTATACAAAAAATTTAAATAAGACGTACGGTCAAACGTAATATTTGAAAATTAAAAACGACACTTATTCTGGAACGGAGGGAGTACAAAGCTTCCTAGGTCCGCCGCTAGGTTACACAACCACAACCTACTCTTGGAGTACCAACTTTCACCGTCCAGCAACTTTGTCGGCTAAGCAGCCGGAATCTAACCAAGAGACTCTGAATTTGCCTTAAGCGAGCCTATTAATGATGAATTAAGGACAGAAGTAGGTGGTTGTCAAGTGCAAGTGAGATCTTTTAATAACTTTATTAATCACTGCCTGCCGCATAATCACCGAACTAGTTCGCTGTCATCGAAGCAATCACCTATCTGAAAAGAAAAATCAGGTGGGAAACAAAACAAAGTCCCTTTCGTCGATCGAAACGCGGCGATTCCCGCCGTAGCCCCCACGATGGAAAAACGGCAACGGCGTGCCGTCGTCGTCGTTCCGGCGTCCAGGGAAAAGAAAGAACAGCCCCCTTCGCATACTTGCTACGGAGGAATACGGGGCGTCTCGTCTATGCTGATGGGTACGCCATTCCGTATGCAGCATGTCGCGGGATAAAGCAAACAAATGATGGGTGGCCTTTTCCCATGAGCTAAAACATTGCAGAATGGGTGTTTATTTCACTAACTAGTATTTCAAGCTTTGACCTTGTTATTTCATTTCCTTCAATATGGGACAGAAGCTTGGGGAAATAGATAGATATTTTTTCAGGTTTGGCGATATATCGCAATTGCTGCACAAAATAGGTAGTGTGACGTAAGAGTTGCCGCTTTGCGTAAGAACTGGATCTAGCAAGGTTGAATGAAACACTCCTCATTTCATTTTCTCAACTAACAAGTAGGACCAACAACTATCCAAACCGAGATAAGTGGACGTACAGTACTCATATTCAAAGGGAAAGTGTATATACAGCCAATATCACACGATAGTGGATAACAAATAAACAACACCATATTGCCGTCACGCATCAGGGAACAAGCCACCATCTAGTAACGTCCCAGATGCTCAACGACCTCAACGAAAAGATCATTGGATTCTTAGCCTAACGGAAAAGGAACCAAAAGAAGATTTTGTTTTACCTTTTTCATCACAGCAGGCCATTTCAGCAAATATATCTTTTCTGCAAATAGGATATATGCTATATTTCTCGTCAGGAATATGCTTGAGCATTCTTGCCTGCAAAGGCACATCACGCATTGGATCACCCCCAGCTCAAAGAATTAGCTTAACGACTGCATTGCACAGCACATGAAAAAGACAACCTGACTGCTGAAAACTTAATGGAAATCTTTCGCTGATTTCAGCAAACGATAGAGAATTTCAGACCTGATATTGCAATCGATCAACTCCCTAAGATCAATATCAAAGATTGTGACAGAAACTCCTGGAACTGCTATATGAGCTGCTACCAGCCAACATGGCAAGTACAATTCAACTAGTAGTGAAAAGCAGCAGAGAACAATCTTGTGCAGGAGCAGGCCTTTTTTCCCCTCATTTTATAAAACACGTCATATTCGATTCCTCTACAGGACATAAACATGCTATGGGTATACAAATTCAACTTACTGCTGAAACTTCAATCATACAAAGACTTGGCAGATTGAATCCTTGTCTTCTTGCTTTTTGCTTTCTGGACCTTCTCCTCAGACTGTTCATTTTTTGAAATGGCCCTGGCAACTGCTTTCATTTTCCTCACATTTTTTGACCTCTTTATCTGCACTCCTTTCTTTATTTTCCTGTTCAAAAGAGGAAACAAACATTATAGGCAAAGAAATATTCATCACAAACGAATGTGTATCTAGCTGCAACAAAGCAAAGTGCAAGGAAGACAGCCAAGACATAACAGAAATAAAGTACAGGCACATATTCATTCCTAAGGAACACTTACTAATTCACTTTTTCACGCATAGGATAAAACGGTACAACTGAACGGAGATAGGAGGGAGAATGATATGAAGAACCGTATAAGTGGAACATCAGTAACTCTCACAAGCTTTGAAATAATCCAGGGGACACATGAATGATTTCAATGCCATCTAGGTATAAGCCTAAAATGGTGGGAACTACTACAACATCTAAAATGGCTGATTGATTTATCAGAAGCAGACGAACACCGTGCAACTAAACAACTTAAAAGGATTCGAGTCCATGGGTGTGAATATGCCAGTTGCATACAAGCACACCTGATAACTACTGCCAGACAACAATGTAGGTAACACACTGGAACCTTTTCATAAGCTAAGAGGTCGAGTTTCAGCAAAGTTGGAGCAATAAGTTAGAAATTTCACAACCCGTTGATGTATTAGCACATGCAAGTGCAGAAAACATAAAAGTTTTTCCAGTTCAGCCAGAACAGAATAATGGGGGTGCATATATGTGGTAAACAAATGAACCGAAAATTCATAACGTTGGCTTAGATAGAATTCAGAAACAATTTGAGGCTAACATGTCCCGTACACAGATGCGGAGGTAGTCCCTCAACGCGTACATAAAGATATTTGCAAGAACAGTCAAAGAGAAGCTTGCAGAACTCATCACAATTGTCATAAGAACATCGAACCTAACTATGGATATAAACTGATCAGCATGAACGGCAGGATACAAAATATCATCTCATGTCTCCACAACATCGTTACTAGTACTAGGTCCAATTCTTCTGATTCAATTGTCACAGTAGGCCAACGAAAAACAGATACAGCCCAATTGCTTACCTGTTGATCGAACTGAGCGCCGCCGATGCTGAAGACGGCTGCTTCCCTCGCAAGTATCCATCGCTGCGGAACAAATTCAACAAAAAACATGAAGCAAGCCATATTAGTTAGAAGCCAAAGATGCTAACACCACGAATCAGCTAGAACCTCAAAAATAGAAGGAGGAAATTACGTTGGGGAGCTTCCGTAGCGGTGGAGCGGCGGGGCCGCTCTCAGAGGTGTCCATGGCGGCAGGCCCGCCGCCATTCTTGGCCTTGTTCTTCTTGTTCCGGTTCTTCGCCATGGCTGCGCCGCCTGCTCGCTGCTCTCTTCCGCCTTCCTAGGGTTTCCCGGGGATTTTGCGGTCTGGGCCTCTAGGGAAGTGAGATAGCTGGAGGGCGGCTTGCTTGCGAAGAGGGGGAATTGCAATTTAGAATGAGGCCTAGTGGTTAAGCCCACGGGCCGTTAGAGTCCTGGAATGTAACAATTTGGGCTGGGCTATACTCTCGCCTTTTGCCTTCCGTTTTTAGGCCTGACCATTTTCCTTTAATTTTTCTTTTTCTCCTCTTCCTTTTCCTTTTTTTTTTTTTGCGAAGGTCTTCCTTTTCCAAATGGAGAGAGAGTATCATAGTCATACTTTGAATGTGCTTCCAAGAAGACCCAAGCTTGAACATTTGGCTTGTGATCGTGCAGTTTGTGTGTCGCATGAACATCGTGCAGTTTGTGTGTCGCATGAACCTGAAATCGAATAAGAAAACAAGAATCTGAACCCTGGTGTGAAGAAGCAGCCTCACAACTCAACCAGTGGCGACGTTCTTCAGGTTCAGAACATGCCAGCGCTGCACTTTCTACGTATGCTTGCTTCAACGCGGCTTGAACAGGTTTGCTACCACCTGCATCGTGGATCACGCTACAAGGTTGCACTGGGAACGTGAAAAACATTTACAGCTCGTTCTTGCTGGCGGACAGTCTCTTACTGGTAGTACTACAGATGGCCACATGGCAGATTGGCAGCCGTTTTTCTGAATCAGGATAAAAGAAGACATGAAGAATTCCTTATTCAGAAGCGCCGCAGACTGATTCCGCTATCGCGGCTGCGCTTTTCTAGTTCGGTGTGTCCAAAGAAGCCGGTGCAGATTTGCCGCGCCCGGTAGTCGCGTACCGTGGTCCGTGGATCAGTATTCATGGTACATCGTTCCACGGCCCTAAAAACATGAAAAACATTTAACACTTGCTGAGGGCAAGCCAACCGCTTTCGGAACCAGAGAAAGAGGAGACGATGATAAACAAAACCACCATCGATATCGCAAATGTCATGAAGCTCAAACAAACGTGTTGGCTGTGCAGCTGCCACGTAAGTTTCTGAATCCGAGAATCAACTCTGACCATTGCGTGGTGCGCAGAGAAATGGCGCATGGGCAAAAAGCCTGCTAGTACATGTGTAGGAGCACGTGAGAGAAATCCAGGCCATGTATCCCAATCAACTCCCGCCACCACCACGCCCTGCCCCGGCGAAAACCGCAACCCAGGACGGCGACGTCGACGACGCAGCATGGGGAATGGCTCCATGCATCCATCGATCTCGAACCAACGCGTCGCGTAGCCGCCCTGCTGCGTCCACCTGGTCTGGTGCGATCCGGTGCACGCAGTCTGTTTTCCAAATAAACTGGCCGCGCCGAGCGAGCTAGCGCCAACCCGACGCCGTTATTGAATTCGCCGGACTCCTTTTTTCCCCCTTGTGATCTGGTGAGTGGTGAGTGCGCTGCTGCTCCACCACGGCGCCACGCGCTCACCGAACGGCACAAGCCGCCGCGTCGCTTTCGCTGCGACTGACGCATCGCGATTGGCCGAGCTCACCAACCAGACCACCTGCATCAGCAGCAGCTGCTATGGGGGAGAGAAGAGAAGGAAGGAAGGATGGATAGATGGCACGCAACGTGGTGCGCTTTCCGGAGCCGCGAGCACGCGCCACTGCCCGGCCGCGGCCGGCCGGCCGGCCGGCCACGACAAGCGTAAACGGCAAAGGTAAGCAATGCTGCGTGCGCCCGAGTGGCCACGCGGGCGAGCAGTTGACATAGAATCCGCTCGAGAAAATCCGCGGGAGCACGGCGCGTGACGGCGACATCACCTGTCGTCCGTTTCCTTTTTCCTCTCCGGATAGTAATTTCCCGTCGTTTTCGGCTGAGCGAGCGCTCTGCCTTAAGTTCTGGGTTTCTTTTGCCTGCAACGGGATATTCTGAACTGAGGACGTTGTGGATTTGTGCTGCCAAGACGCCAAGTCCGGAACCAAAAACACTCAGCTGGATATATGCCGTGCTGGACTCCACGCTATCCAAATAATCCGAGGGAAGCTTTTTTTTTTCTTTTTTACGAGAAATAATCCAACAGAAGTGCAGAAATGAATTAATTTATCGGGGTGTTTACAATTGTTTATTTGTATACCAGTTAAGTTTACCTGACAAACCAGGTCCTCCACGAGTGTCATCTCGACGAGTTGATTCTGGCAGCCGCATTGGTACTTGTGAACATTTGTTGAGTGTTAATTACGGTGCTATACTGCTATTGATTGTTGCTTGTGCATAATAAACCAATTAAAAGCTATTCCTTCAGTTCTCTAATTCTTAACGTTTAAGACATGATTTAGATAACTAAGGTGCGATTAATAAAATTTGGGTCATTTGGTGTGTGTGTGGGTGGGTGGGGGGGGGGGGGGGGGGGTGTTTCAATATTATCCCTTTGTTTCCTATATTGTTAGGGGTAAACAAACGTAGTACTCGATAAATACTCTCTATAAAAATTCATGGTCCCAGCTAGTGGGGTATATTAAGGGAGAAGGGGGGCTTAAGCCCCCCACCCTAACTCCTAACGCCTTACTGCTTTTGTCCACAAATGTAAGTATTTTTAGAATTCTTTGGATGCACCAAGACTATTTGTTTCACAATCCTGATTGTGGACTGAGTTTCAGAATCATGATTTATTTAAAGAAACACATCACGCAGTACCCCATGGTTCCTCTATTCACAATCCAACTTTGAGTGTTGTTTGCTGGTTATTAGATGATGAATTCCTAATTGGACAAAATTACAATCTTTGCAGCCGTTACCTTATATTGTGGATATATTGTAAACCTCGACAATCTTTACATTAGCAAACAATAAGAGATGAGAGATAAAATATGATCTTGCCTTCGTCATTGCTCAAGTCCCGACGTAAGAAAGGATCTGTCGGAGCCATTTTCATCAGAAGAGGACAGACAATCAGACATGGTTGCTAATGCCCCGCAGGTTGAAAGAAAAAGAAGAAGAAGAAGGAAAAAAAAAATCCTTGCTACGTTTCTTGACCTGCCAAACCAAACAGAACCCCATTTCTTATACAACACATCATGCTTTTCATTTTTTTTTATTACACAGTATAACTCAGACACTCACAACGCACGCACACTTACCCTTATGAACGCACATACGCAAACTCTACCCCTACAAGCATCTTCGAAGACTGAACCGGCAAATCCTCGAGATTGACGAAGTCACCACTGGCGCCTCGCTGTCGAGGGCCACGTAGCGGCTGAAAACACAAAGCCGTTAAATCCTAGAAAATTCACTCCCACCGGGAGTTGAAACCAAGACCTCAAAAGTACTATTCGGGTGCCTTAACCCCTAGGACATCATGCTTTCCGGTTATGACAAGCTGAACTGTAGAAATAAAGCTGGGAGTACTCCTACAGGTTACAGATACGCGTGGTCCCAAAAATAAACATACTAGCGTCATAACTCAACGGAAGGATCAGCTCACGTATTGGGCAGTTGGTTGGCTGTCCCCTTGCCCTCGCCCTGCCGTCCCGGTGCGCCCTCACTTGCAAGCAAGGCCTGGGATGATGGCGAGCTCCCTCATGATCCTGACCGAGCTTTGCCACACCAAAATCATTTGTTAGCGACGGCAAAGGGGTTCAATGCCCACACGAGGTGGAGCAGCTCGCAGGGTACTTGGCGCAGGGGTCCGCATCATGGTGTGGCCACTATAATCCCTTGATCATTGAGCTAAGCTAGCTAGCTAGTGGTGGATCAATATTTGGCGATTTATTTTATTTTGGGAGTATAGTCTAAAGGCTACATCTAGTACTACTAGTAAAGGTATCGAAAGGTTTGGGGGATAAATACTTCGAAACGATCATGCGTGTTACCAACCGCTTGACTTTGGAGATTAGCTAGTCATCAGTGGATAAAGCATGACTAGGAAGTGGTACTACACGCATGATCGATTTGCCCTCGTTTGGAACCTTGGATTTTATGCTTGGGCCACCCCTATCCATGGTGGGACACTGCCCCATGCTTGTCGATTGCATCACGAGCTAGGGTGACGCACCACGCTGTCATGATCTCAAGGACGTGTTGTTGCCGGGGACAGCAGAGTACAGGCAATGAATCCAGCAGCTTCACCTGACCGTTTCTTTTCACCCTGCCTCGAGATCTGAAGCGAAGACCAGCGGTCACGCATGATAGCGTAGGACCTGGACTGGACAGCGGCCAGGAGATCCGCGCTCGTGTGTTTCCCCGTCGCCGAGCATCCATCCCCGGCCAATGGAAAAGCAGCGGCAGCCGCAAGTGCGCACACCACGGAATTCACAGTTCGCGACACTGGCGCCGCATCATTCCGAGGAGTATGCCTAAAGGAGTCGCATGCAGTTTTAACATAGTGGGATTTTACTTTGCCAACATGATTCCATCCTTAAGAAAGCAAAGCCAAAGCATCCTTGACCAAAGGTAAAGGCCTAATCAGTCTCCAACCGCATCATTAACAATTGTCCCGAAGCACGTAGTTTTACCCTCTTTGCCAGATACAGCTGCGAGCTCCTTGTTCATTCTGCTTGACCATGCATGCAAAGCTGGCTGGAAGTGGCAGCCTGGCAGCTCTGCCCCGCTCACGCACTGCCTGTCTGGTGTGCGTAGCGCATACTACGCGTCTCGCAGCGGCCACTGCACGTGGGGCTGACGCTACCGTACGTATGTATGGGCCAGGCATACATACGACGGTGCCATCACGACAAGGCCAAGGGGATGCGTACTGGTAGATTTTTGTACTCTCAACGCCATGTTCTCTGCTTCGATCTCCCACCTGCGGGAACGAAGCTGATATCTGGCCATGAGGGCGGCTTTGACATTTTGACGCTGAAAGAGAGAAATGTACTGTCACTGGCAGGAATTTCAGTGTCATGCTGCTGCCAGGTGACTGAAGGGATGTTTGGATCCTTTCTCTAAAAGTTTGGTAACCAACCACAAGCTCGCAATCAATCCGAGTTCGTGCTCTCGCTCCCTTTTGCGTCGTGGGGATAGGCCGTGCAGTGCTTGGGAGTCACTAAAACGTCCTAGTTTAGCCGTGACTTTTGATGGAATTTGCAATGTTGTACGCACATCTTGCAATGGAGGAGTACTCATATAATTACGGCACAAAATGTAGAAATTTGTAGAGCACACCATCTTTTACATAATCTCATGATCAGGTCCCTGTTTAGCGCTCGAGAATTCTTCCCGATTGTAACGAGTCTACCTTTTTTTTCCCTTCTAAAGTTCCTTCAAAGATTCATTTGCTATTACTATTACTACATATTAAACATTTCCCAGAGTGTATCTAGTATTTTTCAGGCGGACATGGCTATAAAGTACTTACCGTTGTTTCCCATAAAAAATACGCTTTGATTGCCAAACGAATTGACAGTTCATGCGTGTTAATTCACATCAGAAGGCTACTTCTAGCACACAGCTGAGCTTGAGCGGGTACATCAAATTAACTAAAGGTACCTGGGATCTCTATCCATGTTTTTATCCAAGATGGTGGAATCATGGAAATAATTCTTATTTTACGCCCACCAATAAGCACGCTCATCCAAGTTCCATAGAACTTTGCAAACTCTCAATAAACAAAGCCAAAGGTAAACAAAAACACCAATTACAATACTACACCATCCCATTTGACCATACCACAAAACATTACTTTTTGTGGAAAAAAATCGTTTGGGGAAACATGATATCATGGGTCTTCCCTTTGACAATAATAACCAGACACAAACAAAAGAAGACCTGCCGAACAGAAGCTTCTCCCACACAAGATTTTTCTTTTCGGATATACCTCTTCCTGATATCTTTTCTTTTGTCACAACAAAACAAAATGGACAATAACTAAATCAAGTCCTTATTCAAAGATCACGCAGGATGTCAGGAACGGAAATGACTTTGTGCCAGAGCACTAACCTCCAGGGGCAGTTGCGTAACTTCTCGCCTTCAACTGAAGGCCCTGTTCGTTTCTTTTAACGCTAAATTTTAGAGGCTTCTAAATAAAAAGAATCTAGTACTAAATAAAGTCTAATGACAAAACCTTTTTACAGATAGGTACATCTTTAGGAGATGAATCTAACGAGCCTAAGTAAACTATGTTTTGCTACAGTAATGCTACAGTAACCATCGTCTAACCACGGATTGCTTACCCTTATTAGATTCGTCTCGCGAATTAGACCAGGGGTTCTGCAGTTAATTTTATAATTAAATTTTATTTAATACTCTTAAATAATAAGATTCTTTTTTTTAAACCCCTCTAAATTTTACACCTATGAAACGAACACCCCGAAGTCGCGGAGCGGAAGGGCCAGCCGCTCGCATCCAACGGTCTGAACCGAAGCCTCCAATCTACAACGCTCATCGACTTGCCCTCCATCGCCGAACGATTTAACTAAAATGCCACTGTCCAAGCAACGTAGTTAGCTAATGATCTTGAGGGTATTTAAGACATTTGGCTTGCTTTGTCCTAAATGTTTTTTTTTCACTGCCTAAGTAACGGATCAAGGGGAGGGGAAAAGGACACGGAGATATGGGGATGGAGAGGTTTGAAATGTGAGGGAGAAGCAAAAGCCCCCAGAAAAATAATTTCGTTTTTGTTTTTCGTTTTTTGATTTGGGGAGCGGTTCGTAGTGGGCTCGCTGTTCTTGCAGCGGGCGGCAGGAGCGGGGAGGAATTATCCTGTTCCTCTAGTGCTCATATTGATGCGTTTCGTTCCATGATTTCTTGGCCTCCTGCGTGCTTCTGCTAGTACGCCAGCCCCTTCGATTCGGGGCAGGCTTTGCTTTCCTTCCCGGTGGTTCTTTCTCCTTTTCTGTCGCCAGAGATTGCAGCTTTCGCAGCCGCTTTGCCGATTCCAAGCTTGGCCGGCTATTTCCCCTTCAAAAATCGCGCAAAGGTTGGGTTTTTACCCCTGCCCTTGACGCCGGCAGCGCCAAAATTTGTTCTTGGCGCGAGCGATTGGTGCTAGATTGAGGCTGGGAGCGTGGATTTTGGAGAGATTTGTGGGGAAATTTTGAGTTTTCCCAGTGTCTGGGGGTGGAATTCGGGGTTTGGGGTGTGCCACTTTTGAGCCCGTGTGAGTTTGGGGCTCTTCCGCCTGAAGTTACCGCTGTTCTGATGCGAAATGAGGAAATTTCTGGCCCCTGTGCTGTTCTGCTGTTGGATTTTACGTGTTGGTGTGTGAGCCTTGGTGTAAGTCACCGGTTTGGGCTGGTGGCTTGTTGATTTCCCGGTGGTAATGCTCTCTGCAGCCGCCGTGATGGCGCCGGCACCAGCCGCTCCGAAGAGCTCCCTCGAGGTCTTGCTCGAGACGATAAAGAAGCGTGATGAGCAGCCAAAGGATGCCCCTCCGGCATTGCCAGCCCGACCGACATGCCGTGGCCGGTTGCCCACTTCAAGACGACCCTCGCTGCCTGCTGGGTTCAAGCTTGAGAATGGTGTGGCAAACGAGGCTGCTACAGAAACGACGCCGGTTGAGAAGAAACCAGATGTTGTCAAGGAGATTGTTGGGCTGGAGCCCAAGGAGGAAAAGGCGGTGAAAGGTCGCATCTTTGGGTCTAAGAGGAAGTTCGCTAATGCAGAAATGCTGGATGAGTCACCATATGTTGCTAACTCTCATGAGGATAGGAGCGAGGCGACAATTTGTAAGGATCTCCCCTCCGTTTCCTCAGTATCTGCGAAGACGAACGGGAAACCAGTGTGTACAGATATCATGGATTATGTCCTTCAGAAGGTGAGAAGCTTGTCTTTCTGGAGTTTGTAAAGAATTGTTATATTTTGTCGCGTGAACATATCGAAGTAGGATGAATACTTGCATATGGTAGGCCAACTACTTGCTCTGACAGGATGGCAAGATGCCCACTCACTTGTCACAATAAGAAATGTTAAATCAATTGATGTTTTCATTTGTTTGTTTATCTGCTTAATTTATACACCCATCTGCTTAAAGAGTTAGAGAAAACATCACTTCTATATGGTAACTTAAGAGTTTCTTGTCAAGAGTTCATCGTTGTTTATCATTTAGAAGAAGATGCATCTACTTTCGCTAAATGCTCTCTTTTAACTTATTTTCCTCTCGTTTGCTTCCCTTTCTTAGCTCTTGTGGATTTCATTTCTAGCCTAATCCAAATTGTTTGGACGAAATGGCTTTGTTTTGCTGTTGCAAATGCTTTGTTTGGACGAAATGGCTTTGTTTTGATCAGTGAAGTTGGACACCGTGCTTACTTTGGCCATCTTTTTCAGATAATATTGTGTCAATGTAATTGTAATCAGTAATTATGGATATTGGATAATAAGAATGTGTTGTTTTTAACCTTTGAAGTATGGATATTGGTCAATCAGACTTATTGTTCTGTAACCATAGAAGCATGGATACTGGACACTCTGAATGTATTGTACTGTTGTTTAGTTTCTGACAACAGGATAGGTCTCAAGGAACCAGTTCTCTTATGAATCCTTTCCTTGATGTTTTGAGTATGATGTCTTTAAGATTCCATCATCCTTGGAGAAAATATCATTCAGAGTTCTGAATGTTTATTTATTATTTCAGAAGTTGCGAGTTTGGTGTTCTTCACCAAATGCAAAGTGGGAACTTGGGCAGATTCAATCAATATCTGGGGATGATGCTGAAATACTCCTGGCTAATGGAACGGTAAGTGTCTGATGTTGCCATAACAGTATAGTCAATTGTTGAAACTCATGTAACATTCTTACTCAATGTTTCTTTGCATAGGTTTTGACAACGTCGCCAGAAAGACTTTTACCCGCCAACCCTGACATTCTTGATGGAGTGGATGATCTGATCCAAATGAGTTACTTGAATGAACCTTCAGTTCTTTATAACCTGCAATTGCGATATTCGCGCGATCTTATATATGTAAGCACTACGCGGGAATCTGATTATGCTAATACATGGTCAAGATTTATGTATCCTAATTTGTATACCTTTTATTTGCAGACAAAAGCAGGACCTGTTCTTATTGCTGTTAATCCATTAAAACAAGTTGCATTATATGGGACAGCTTCCATCATGCAATACAAGGAAAAGATCAAGGATGACCCACATGTGTATGCAGTTGCTGATTTAGCTTTCAGTGAGATGCTGCGAGGTAGGTTCTAAAGAGAATAACTATTTTATACTGTTTGCAAGGCTTGTCATCTGATGCAACTGCTGCTTCTCTGCAGATGGTATAAACCAGTCTATAATAATAAGGTTAGTATGACCTATCCACATATTCTTAAACTTTGGGTTACCTTATATTTAACATGTTATGTGTTGTCATATTTCAGTGGTGAAAGCGGTGCTGGAAAAACTGAGACTGCTAAAATTGCTATGCAATATTTGGCTGCTCTAGGGGGTGCTAGCGGAATGGAGTCTGAGGTTCTTCAGACAAATGCTATTCTGGAAGCATTGGGGAATGCAAAAACATCACGAAACCATAACTCGAGTCGATTTGTGAGTTTCATATTCATGTGGAATTGCTGGCATAACGTTTCTCCAGTTAATTATTCTAGAGCAATTCTTAAGGTGATGTAACGATTTGATGTAGGGAAAACTTATTGAAATACACTTTTCTAATACCGGAAGGATGTGTGGTGCTAAAATCCAGACCTGTAAGCCTTCTGTGCCACTTCTGTGCCATTTATTGTTGGGATAGGAACTCACAATATCTTTGAGCATTGCTAACTTGTTTCCCTGGGCATGTATGTACCTCTGACTGAATGTCATGGAGCAGTCCTGCTCGAGAAGGTATAATATTTTCATGCATTGCTAAGCCATATATTTTTTTTCTTAAGGTCTAATATATCGTGTCTTTCCCATGTAGTCGAGGGTGGTTCAGAGGGCACAAGGAGAGAGATCATACCATATTTTCTACCAGCTGTGCTCTGGAGCTCCTCCCGTCCTCAAAAGTAATCATATAGTCATGCTTGATAATCTCATATTAACATTTTAAGTTTACAAACAGTGGTTTTATTAAGTAACACACATGCCAGATTCAACTGATGTTATTTTATTATTTTTCTTTAGTAGTGAAATGTATTTTATGTGACCTTCCTCTTTCTCACTTTCTATCTGTTGCATTTATATGCTGCTGCAGAAAAATTGTTTCTGAAAAGTGCTAGTGAGTACAATTACTTGAGGCATAGTAACTGTTTAAGGATCGACGGTGTTGATGATGCTAAAAGGTTTTCAGTGCTAGTGGTAATGTTCCAGGAAAATCCTATTAATTGCCTCAACTAAAGTTCTGCTAGTATCATATCATACTGTTGCTTAAGCAATTTCTTTCTCTATGCAGGATGCATTGGATACTATTCAGATATCTAAGGAAGACCAAATGAAATTGTTTTCTATGCTCGTGGCTGTCTTATGGCTGGGGAACATTTCGTTCTCTGTAATAGATAATGAAAACCATGTGGAAGTTGTTTCAAATGAAGGTACAATTTCTGCTTTTCTAAGTAGACATTTTTTTCTCTATTGGACCCACAAAAAATGTTCTTCAAATGCAATGTACCGCATTATCCTGTTCTGGTGCCAAAACTTCGTTTCGGTATCCTTTGACTTTGGCAGAGTTTGCTGAATATTCATTCTGCAATGTATTCCCAGGGTTGGCTACTGCTGCAAAGCTATTAGGTTGCACTACCAATCAATTGGTGACTGCTATGTCCACTCGTAAAATCCGAGCTGGAAATGACAATATTGTTAAAAAGCTGACACTAACTCAGGTTCGTAATTACCTGGAAATTTTCTGCATGGATGATTTGTTGCTTATATCCCTTAGGTTATTTTCTATTTTTTTTTCTGTAGGCCATTGACGCAAGGGATGCACTTGCTAAGTCAATATACGCCCATTTATTTGATTGGACCGTTGAGCAAATCAACCACTCACTTGGAACAGGGAGGCAATCAACATGGAGATCCATAAGTATCTTGGATATTTATGGGTTTGAGTGCTTCGATGTATGGAGTTGAATATTTTATATTTTATTTTGTACTAATTTCTTAGCAATTCCTCAGTTGTAACATTCAACTAAACCATTGCAGAAGAATGGCTTCGAGCAGTTTTGTATAAATTATGCCAATGAGAGGCTGCAACAGCATTTCAACAGACATCTTTTCAAACTGCAACAGGAGGTAAGCTTCTAAAAGTTCTTGGATTATTTGAGTTAGCATCAAAGACGTGAACAATTATGATGTGTACCAGTGTAAATATTTTCCTTTACTGGTTACTTGAAATAGACCTCATCTTCATAAACTTATTTTATAGCTTTTTCTGTAAACCAATGTCCGGGGTACATGGCATCTATTCAATGTCTCAAAAGACACTGCTACTTTTGGCATACCAACACAGAAAATAAGAGAATAGGAAAAACGATTGGACAAAAAATCTCCACAAATTGCTGAACAAAGTGGTGTTGCTCTTCCTAGCTCCACCTCTTAAATACCGCGTGTACTAGAGCAAGCTTTGCCAAAATTTTCATAACTAGGGCATGCAGTTAGACAGAAGGTGCTTTGTTTAATCATATTAAGGTATGTATCTATACGGTTTGATTTGATCTGATCTGAACATACCACATTTCCTTTTTTTAGAAAAAGGTAATGCACCCTTATTTCTTTTAGGGTACATTTCTTTTTGTTAAAGTCAAGCTGTGTCGTTTGTTGTTTTCATGTGCCCACTATATTACTCATTTACTCTCAGTTTTATACTTCCTCAATATACATGCATGCATGCTGATTTTGTTTTTTCCAGGAATACTTAGAAGATGGAATTGACTGGGCCACTGTGGAATTTGTGGATAACACTGATTGCTTATCTCTCTTTGAGAAGGTATGCAGCTGTTTCATGCAATTTGCTTACATATAGACCATAACCTCACTGTTAATAATTTTCCGTGCCTGACATTTATATGAATGAAAGACAGATTTATTTTAGGGTTCTACAACCATTTGGCTTGATTTTCTTTTGCTTTTCTAGTTTGAACAATGAACACTTTCATGCGGTAGATACAGTTTATCACACTTCTGGTGATCTTGATCTGCAAGTCTGTTGTGCCTCACCCTTCCAATGGTGTTAAGCTGCAAGAATGTCAGAACTTTGATATACTACAGTAGAAATGAGCATCTTCCAATACAAACTGAGAAACTATAGTTGGAATAGATGAGCATCTTCCAATAAGAGGAGTTGTTCCATGTTTTTTTCTTAAAAAAGAAAGAAAAAAAAACACTATAGATCAGAAGGAGTCTGTAAGCCCACATTTAGTAACTCTGAAGAAAACTGTGCTACTTTCATGGTGGTATGAATGGCGTATTAAGATCTCACTCCTTTTTTTTTTTTTTTTTTGGGCAGAAACCTCTAGGGCTGCTGTCATTGTTGGATGAAGAGTCTACATTCCCAAAAGCAACAGATCTTTCGTTTGCTAACAAGCTTAAGCAGCAATTAAGTAGTAACTCTTGCTTCAAAGGTGAACAGGAAGGCGCTTTTAAGATTTGTCATTATGCTGGAGAGGTTGGTGAATCCTCATGGTTATTTATCTTTCTGTTTCGTCTAATCTCCATTACTCTTCACATCTGCAACATTCCCCTTCAGTTATCAGTAATCAGTTTAACTCATTAGCTTCTGAATCGCGTCTGCATGCCACTTGATAACTGTACTGATTATGGTTACAGGTGACATATGATACAACTGGGTTCTTGGAGAAGAACAGAGATCCATTGCACTCCGAGTCTATCCAACTACTCTCATCATGCAAATGCGAACTTCCAAAACATTTTGCCTCGGCCATGGTCGCTGATTCTCAGAATAAATCAAGTCTGTCATGGCATTCAGTTGTTGATACACAAAAACAAAGTGTTGTCACCAAATTTAAGGTACTAATTCTAATAATTGATGCTTTCATCGTATTACATCATATTGTAGGGGAACGGTTCCTTAGATTTCTGTTCAGTTATATAGTTTGTATTCACTTTCTTGGTAGTGCATTTAGGTCTTCGTCCATACTCCATAACCCCCCAATGCATACCCTTGTTATGTAAAGCTGGATTCCATTGAGCCATCTCCATGCTCTGTTATGTATTCAGGTACAACTGTTCAAGCTTATGCAGCAGTTGGAGAACACGTCTCCTCACTTTATCCGATGCATTCAGCCAAACAGCAAACAGCGCCCCAGGTTATTTGAAAATGATCTTGTGTTGCATCAACTTAAATGCTGTGGGGTGCTTGAAGTTGTACGGATATCAAGAATGGGCTATCCAACTAGGATGACTCACCAACAGTTTGCTGAAAGGTTGCTATTTCACAGAATGTGTCTTCATAGATATTCTCATTCATTCTGTTCAATACTGTTTCGCACCCGACTTACAACTCTGTCATATAATGTGCAGATATGGATTTCTTCTCTTGCATTCCGTTGCATCTCAGAATCCACTTAGTGTTTCAATTGCTGTATTGCAGCAGTTGAATATCCCTCCTGAAATGTATCAAGTTGGCTACACAAAATTGTTTTTCCGTACAGGACAGGTACCCCCCCAAAAAAAACATTATAACTTTTTTTCATCCTAGGATTGATCCTCTCAATAGTTTGGTCAACTGTACTCTGACAATTTCCATTCATTGTATGGATGTTCTTTGTTGATTATTCTGTAGGTTGCTGTGCTGGAAAATGCTAAAAAACAGATGCTCCATGGAACGCTTCGTATTCAGAAACACTTCCGTGGCTTGCAATGTCGACAGGGATATCGGGAACTTAAGAAAGGAGCAATGACTTTGCAGTCATGTAATGCACTTTATTTCCTTTCCATTCGTTTTTAAAACCAGTAGTATGTGGGATTTTAAGTTGAATGTACTAGTCCAATTTCAGTTATAAGCTGACATATGCTGATCACTTTGCCCAACTTTTGTATCTTATCCATCTGCAGTTATACGAGGTGAAAGAGCAAGAATACACTTTGATTGTCTTGTCAAGAGATGGAAGGCGGCTGTTCTGATACAGAAGTACACTAGGCGTCGACTCGCAACTACCATGTTTAATGATCAACTGAAACATATCATTTTACTACAGTCCGGTAATTAATGCAATATAAGAGGTCTAGTAATATCACAGTTTCCTAGAGTAGTGCATGCATCTAATCATGTGTTTGCATACGTTCATGCAGTGATGCGTGGATGCCTGGCCAGGAAAAAATACCAGTGCCTGCAGAATGAAAAGGAGACGAAGATCACTCGCAAAGCTCAAGTAGACGCATCGAAAAGTAATTCAGAGTCGAGGGTATGTCTTGTGAGCTCAATGGCAAATATTCTGTATTTTATTTATTCTGGTCTCCCAGTGTACTCTGCATACTGATTTCGTCCAGTATTGGTTGGCAGTACTTAATCTTTTTCTGGAATTTGCATTTATTTTTAATAATTGAGAACATAGGTGCTGTAGGTACAGTATCACAGTAGTTCCTAACATTACCATCCAATGGCAGGAAACAAATGGACACTATCTTCACCAACCAGTCATCACAGAACTTCAGGGTCGCATTTCGAAAGCTGAGGCTGCGTTGCTTGACAAAGAAGAAGAAAATGTAATGCTGAAACAGCAATTGGAACAGTATGAGAAGAAATGGTCGGAATATGAGGCCAGAATGAAATCTATGGAAGAGGCATGGAAGAGACAGCTCTCTTCCCTACAGGTAATTATTTTTTATCATATTTTTATTTGTATTTTTATGTTTACTTGTATTCTTGTTTGTGGGAATGGATCAACATATATTTAGGAGCATGAATTTATCTGTTGAAGAATTGTGAATGATGTGTTAAAGGGCCCCTGTACTAATAAATAAAGCTCTGATATTGAATTCGTTCATGCTCTTTAAAAGTTTGAATAACTGAATCGTCATAAAAGAGTTGTGTATAATTATGAGGCATGCATCAAGTATCCTTCTAATATGTTTTTATGTATTTCTTTCAGCTGAGCCTTGTAGCGGCTAAGAAGAGCTTAGCTTCTGATGAAGTGGCCACTCGAGTGGCTAGGACTGATGCTGCTCCAACACCTGCTCAGTATGACTCTGAAGATACAGTGTCCACGGGGACCCATACACCTGAATTAGTAGAGTGGAGGCACCAGAGCTACAACCCCGAATCTAAAGTGTCAGCAGGAAACTCAGATAGGCGAGTAAATGCTGTGAACCACCTGGCAAAGGAGTTTGACGACAGGCGGCAAGTGTTTGAAGACGATGCTGGCTTCCTTGTTGCAGTCAAGTCCGGTCAGGTTGGTTCAAATATGAACCCAGATGAGGAACTCCGGAAGCTCAAGGACAGGTTTGCTACATGGAAGAAAGATTACAAATCCCGGTTGAAGGAAACGAAGGTAAATCTTCAAAAGGTTGGCACTCATGATGAGAAATCCAGGAAAAGATGGTGGGGTAAGAAGAGCTCAAAGTGAGAGTGGAAGATGAATTCAGAACCTTCCTCCACATTTTTCTGCCATTGGGTCAAGGAAAGTGACCAAGAATGGCAGGCCAGGCGAGAAGAAACCGTCCTGGTTCTTCTCTTCATCGCAGGCCTGATGAAATGATGATGAGCTCCATCGTCGGTGGCGATTCGTCCGGTGTTGAGATTGTCAAAAGGATCGTATAGATGAAGCAAAATGTCTGTACATGTATATTAGTCCTTAAGTTGTCAGTGTATGTATGTCGTCGTGTAAGTAGAGCGATGAACTTGAGATATGGAAGGGTAGCTGTATACAGATTATCCGACATGCGAATAGAGAGAGGTAACAGCAGTAGAGTAGTGTAATGTGTACAGTTGCAAACTTTTGAAATGTGCAGGGCATTTTACTCCTCCTTTCATGTGGGTGGCGCCACTCTGAAAATTTTGTTGAACCACAGTTTGTGATGATCCTGAATGGCTGCTGCTTGGGAGTCTCATGACAGCTTTGCGTTTGAATCCTGTTTTTGGAAGACTGCCAAAATTTTATGTTTCATATGGTGCCACTCTGTTTAGCAATGTGCTGCATTTTATACTGTTTGAAGACAGCTGAAATTTGTGAAAAATAGCAGCTGAAATGGAAGGAAACAGCATTTATGAGAATGATGCTAAAACCTGCACATCAACATTTTCAGGCGTAACAAGACAGACAGATGCACAACACAGAGTGAGACAAAAACTCCTCCAGTATACGTTCCTGAATCCTGAGATCACAATATTTGCATTCGTTCATCATGGTACAAATGTAACAATTTCACAAGCGAGTAGTCTACAATGTCGGCCCTACACGACGTCTGGCGGGCCGGGTCGCTTACGACCCCGGCGCGAACTTGGTGGCGTAGACCCAAGCGTTGTTGGCGACGGGGTCGTCGAGGTGGTCAAGCAGGTTCTCGAGTGGCCCCTTCCCTGTGACGATGGCCTGGACGAAGAACCCAAACATGGAGAACATGGCGAGGCGTCCGTTCTTGATCTCCTTGACCTTGAGCTCGGCGAAGGTGACGGGGTCGTCGGCGAGGCCGAGCGGGTCGAAGTACTGGCCGCCCGGGTAGAGGTTGTTGCCCTCGCCGACGCCGTCGAGGCCGTTGATGCGGAAGCCCTCGACGAGGCCCATGAGCACGACCTGGAAGCCCAGCACGGCGAGGATGCTCTGCGCGTGCACCAGGTTGGGGTTGCCCAGGTAGTCGAGACCGCCCTCCGAGAAGATCTGGGCCCCCGCCTTGAACCACACGGGCTCCTTGAAGTCCACGCGCACCCACTTCTCCAGCACCTCGGGGGTGATGCAGCCCAGCGCGCCCAGCATCGCCCACCGCCCGTGGATCACCTCCAGGGCCCTGTTCCGCGCGAAGGCCTCTGGGTCGGCGGAGAGGCCGGCGGTGTCCCAGCCGTAGTCGCCGGGGAACTCGCCACGAAGGTACGACGGCGTCTGCGCCGAGAACGGGCCCAGGTACTTGACGCGGTCAGGGCCGTACCACAGGTCGTTGCTCTGCAAATCAAACGAGTTTGTTGCTGGTTCATTAGAGCTTGAGATTCAAAGCAACAAACGTGTCGTCATGAACTGATCAGGCTGCGAGCAAATGGTTCTTTGAATTGGTGACCACGAACGTACCATGGTGATCCGGCCACCGGCGGCGGCGGCGACGTCGCGGAGCGGGGCGGCATTGCCGGCGGTGCGGCCCTGGCCGAGGAACGGCGTCTTGGCGGCGACGCGAGGGGTGGTGGCGGCCATGATCGTCGATGCCATCGAACTGCGGCTCCGGATGCGTCTGGGCTACTAGATAGTTCTTGCTAGTGTCACGACTTGGAGAGGTGTTACGTGGACGTATTTGTAGCACAAGTGTTTTGTTGCGGAGGACGTGTCTTCTTGCTGCGAGGTCTGCATCACCCTGCGCTTGTGACACGGGCCCCCTCCTAATCTCCATGGTCTCCATCGTCCTGCTGCGCTTGTGAGGCGGAGATTTCTGGATGTGGCTCCGGCCAATCGGCGCGCGCCATTGGATTTTGGACGCGCGCCGGTGCCACCTCGGATGGCTTTCGTATCCAGTGTGTTATCTGCTACAGATTTGGGCCGGGCTGGGAAACAGTTCTGGAGGCCCAACATTCTTCACAATCCACGAGCGCAAGACTGGCGGCGAGGACACCACGGGGGGCCGGCGTGCGTGCGGCGCACGCGATGGTGTTCACTCGGACTCCGACCGGTGCGCCGCATGCAACCCGTAGGCGTAGTCCGACACGTCTGCGCAGTGCTATAGTATAAGAAAAGGGCATTATAAAAGCAGAGCCCAGCGTCGTCTCTCCCCGCTTCGCTTCGCTACAACCATCAAGTCGAACTTGCAAGCACACATCTACCGGGCAAGGTAACGCAGACGAATCAGACGATGAAGGTAAAGTCGAAGACGGCGAGGCTCCTCGGCTGCTGCGGCGCCGTCGAGGATGACGAGGACCGGAGTGCGCGCGATCGGGCGGTCAGAGCGGCGGGGGTCGACGTGGGCCTCGCGAGGAAAGATCGCGCCGACGCAGAGCGGGCATGGGAGGAGCTCGAGCAACTGTTCCCTCATATCTTCCTGCATCGATCGCCGTGGCAGAAGGTGAAGGACGCATTCCGCAAGCCCGGCGCCGCCAAGGTCGCGCCGGTCGCCGGGAACCCAGACGACGTGGTAACGATGGACATGCTGATGGACATGATGAGCCCGTTTCTGAGGGAATTCCTGCGGACGGATACGGAAGAAATCTCACGGCCTATTATTCCTCTGCGTTATTAGTACATACAGTATTACTTGTAAGGATCTTCCTCTGTTTTGGTGCAATACTTGTAAGGATCTTCCTTTGTTTTAGGCTTTTAGCTCAATATTTGTTAGGAAAACAGTAGACGGAGGCATGGAGCACTTTCTTTGGATCTAGTTGTCATTTGACGAAGCAAGCTAATGCTCATGAAAGGATGGACATTGTTGACACTGGATTTGTTGTATTTTCTGTCCCAGCAGACGACGCTTGATTCACCAACGATTCGTTCACCAGTTACTCCAGGAAGTAAATACATTTGAACCGTAATTCCAGAAGTTTCAGGGCTGTCAGATGGTCTAGACTATCAGAACCGTGTTGCCATTACACTTAAATAAACAGAGAAACCTGCATTCAGATGGGACCTGCATTCTGAAGTTCAATCCGTGCTAATGCTACTTTGTATATATGATTTAAGGTTCTAGATTTACTGGATTCTGATAGGAAGCAGAATTTGAAAGCTGACGCGTACAGCCTCCCTGTGTGGCTGTGTCACCGTGACATGCTTGCTCCCGTTATCAACACACGACACAACACTATTATTTTTCGCTGCGAGTAGGAAGCAGAGATGTCAGATATGCTAGCCATTGCTAGTACAAGCCACTGATTCAGGATTCTGTCTGAATGTCTTACTGGTGAATGGGTTCAGAGAATATATGTATAGTGAGAGTGACAATTTATGGAGTTACAATGTATACTGTCGAACATAATATCCAAATGCCAACGGCACGTGTTCGTCTCGCCTCTTCTTTTTGCCGGAAGAGACTTTCTTACCCCTGCCGGATGCAACGTCATCCATGCTTTTTTCGATGCCTGTGTAGAGATAAGGCAGCGTCCAACAGGCTGTTGTGCTGTAGAATGGGAACTCGATGGGAACTTTCATTTCACTCTTTTCAAAAGTGCCACATCAGCTCAATAGCTTTGTGTTGTAGAATGAAATTGTAACTCTCAGTGCTTCCTTTCATAACACGTTTTCATATACTTACAGAACATAAAATTGATGTATGAACTTGAGATCAAATGTGCCGTACAAAATTTGTAGCCACTTCATCCCAACGCCCTCAGGCCCTCGCCGTCGAACCCCCCGTTGCCAGCACCATCCCAACGCCGCCAACGTGGTGAACCGAGGGCGTTCGCCTTGCTCCACAACAGCAGCAGCGCGATGGGGAAAATGGCCTCGCTCCACAGCAGCAGCAGCGCGTTTGCCTTCCTTGCAGATTAACGAAACAAATCAAGCATGGCTGTGCGCAAGTTGACATCGTGGTTGCACACCGACGGCTCGCCGCGGGGGCGGCGGTGGCGGCGATGCTGAGAAGGAAGAAGAAGGGCGGCGGAGCTTGCGCGCGGGGGAGTCGGCGGCGTGGCGGCCCGGCGCGGAGCTCACATGAACACAGGAGACGCACGCGGGAGCGGGAGAGGAGAGGCGGCGCACCGCGCACGGGATTGGAGATTTGCCGCGGGATGAAAGAGAACCGCCTCAGGCCTTATTCGGCAAGACTGTTTTTAAATCAGGACAGGAATGCGGCAAGGGCAGGATTTATCGGATCCTGCTGTTTCACTCAAACCAGTTCATGTCTCAAACCACTCCAGGAATAAAAAACTGTCACCAAAATACATGTTCGGTTATTCCAGGTCGTTTTTTGTTCCTAGATGTTGCTCAACAAAATGATACTGTTAATTACAGCATTCCTGCATGTCTGTATTCTTTTCTGAAACAACACCATATCAAGCTTTCATGTATTGTGTATTGCTTGGAATTCAGTAGCCTAACAGCAAGAGCCAGGATGACCACGTAAGTTCATCAATGGAAAATCACATAGACCTCACAAACACCACGTAACTTGATTGATCAAAAGACACCCTGTAACTCCATTAAGCATCAATATAGATACCACGTAACTCTCTAACTTTACAAGAAATGAAGTTATCCAAATTCAACTGCTGGAAGATTTCATCACTCTCTAATTGACTAGTCATAAAAGAGCACCAACCTTATAAATAAGTTGCATGGTCCTTAAGCTAAATGAGAGTTCAAGTGATACCAAAAGTATGAAAACTACTACTCCCTCCGTTCAGAAATAGATGTCACTGTTGACTTTTAGACATCATGTTTGACCGTTCGTCTTATTCAAAAAATTTATTCAAATATAAAAACAAATATGTCATAATTAAAATACATGTAATGATAAAACAAGTTGTAAAAAAATAAATAACATTTGTCTAAAAAAATTGAATAAGACGAGCGGTCAAATGTGATGTCTAAAAGTCAACAGTGACATCTATTTTGGAACGGAGGGAGTACAATTTTATTGTGTGATCCCACACAGAACTCCATGGAGTAGTGTTTCCATCGAACACAAGGGCGATGTGGGTCATAAATACATGGTGCGAAGCTAACAGATATCTGTCAAGGATTGTGAAAAGAAACAAAGTGGTAGTTAGTAACAATCTTCGGGTATAAACAAATTTGCATGAATACCAGTAAAAAACAAATTTATCTCATAACTGAAATATATTGGTGAATAAGCAGGAAAACAAACATAGACAGGGCATCAACTAATTAGCTATATTTTATATATAGCTTCAGATTTAATACTCCCCAGATCAACATAACATTTAACATGGCATCAACTAATTAACATCCATTGACAAAATGTAACTAAAATGCATAGATGTTAACTGAAATGCACAAAGGATAACATAACATTTAACAGGAGAACTAACCTTTGCAGCTACTAAGACATCTCAATTCTTGACTAATTTAAAGTACAAGCATTAAAAAAGTGTTCATGCACTAGAAAAATATAACCTAACAAGGATCCTGTTTTGCATATTACGGATTCGGTCTTGTTTTTTGGACTTTGCAAAAATGATCCTGTTTTTTGAACTTGAACCTGCCGTCAGGTTCACTTGTTGGATGCCGTCCAATAAAGAGAATTTTTGGAATTAAAAGAAATAAGAAAACCTTTGAAAAAAAAGAAAAAGACCATGTTGTCCCTGGCCAATTTCCCTTCTCTCTCTCTTCCCGACCCGACCTCCTCTCTCCTTTCTGTTCGTCTCTGGCGCGCCGCCGAGCAGGCGACCAGGCTGCGCCCACGCCCGCGTCTCCTGGGCCGTGCCCACCGCCCCCCCCCCCCCCCCCCCCGCGCCGCTCCGGAGTGATCGGCGCCGGAGATCCGCCGCCGCTCGATTTGCGGACGCGACGGGCGAGCTCGATCTGGTTTCAGTCAGGGACGATTCGTTTCATCTCCCTGCTCCTCCTGCTGGCACGCGACTTCCTCTTGCTTCCATGCCCGCAGGTGATGCGCGCCTCGACTCGCAGCTCCCTGCTTGTGCCGAGGCTGCGCCTCCGCGTTGAAGCCCGATGTCAAGCTCGCCGCCCCGTGATCCACGGGCAAGCGCAGGGTGGGGGCCGCGAGCTCAAGGTTCCCTGCCATGGTGCCCACGACACGCAACAGCCTTCCACACCTGCCATGGTCGAGGAAGAAGCGAAGGTGCCAGGCTCGGGTGCTCCAGTTGATAGATAGTTCAACTGACTCATTCTTTGATCTACATGACGTGCCTGTTGTCTCCCGGCGCTTGATGGAGCTATTGCTTTCTGGTCTAGAAGTGAAAGAAAATTCCATGAACTTCTCAAGCTGTCCGGCTCTAGAGCAGCTAGAAATTACTAATTGTGACCTGTTGAATGTCACGAGGATCTCATTTGAATCCCTGAAACGCCTTACCATCGCTGATTGTGTTTTTGGTCACAGTTTCCGCACTCATATTTATGCTGAAATTATTTATATTCAGGCATAATCTTATTTTCAAAATCTTTTTTGAAGCTCCATGATGTGGTGCCGAAAACAGAACCACATTTGCAATTCATTTTCAAAAACAGAACCGATTTTGTAAAGGGTATATTGGTCTTTTGGCAAGCCATTTAACACCGTTAGCAGATGATAACAGAATAGGACATCCTTCCAGTTTCAAGTTCAAAAAACAGGACCATTTTTGCAAAGTCCAGAAAACAAGACCGAATCTGTAATTGGCATCTGAAAGTGGACCACATATGCAAATGCCCCGTATATCTACGTGTTCCTAAATAAGAAGAGGTGACCATTTGGCTACGTTATTATTCATATGCTGAACATTAGGAATTTTTTGGCAAATGTCAGAAGTAAAAGCAAGACATATCTGGACTGGAGCATTCATATGATTCATGCAACCATTTTCTGACGGCGGGGCAAAAATGAATATTCAATATGATAAGTACATGCATTATAAAGTATAACCAGGACAGACTCCAAAGAACAAGCATGAAAGATCAACAAGTCATAATATATTTCGTGTGATACTAGTATGCTTTCTCTGGTTCAGTTAGCATCTTGTCAAACTGCAAAAGACAGCTTAGAGTGGCAAGCATACTAAATATATTTCGTCCTGTTCAGATGTATAGGGATCAAATAATATACTAGTAAGACAAGATGTTGGTTACAAGAAATGCAACCTGTATGTGCAATATACACCAACAGCAATCAAGTTCTAAACTTTGAACTGAAAACCTTCTCTGAATACTTTGGAGTGGTAAATTCTGAAAGCAACGTATACACCAACAACTATTCAGTTGGAGTGGTAAGTGTTTTTTTTCTGAAACGACGATCAAGTAATTTGATACGTATCAAACCCAATCATGATGAGGACTCGCTTACAGGCACAAGTAACTTCTAAATATCGGGTTGCATATGATTGATAGATTCAAAGCATCATGCCTTCATATCCAACAGAACAGCTAAAAAAAAATAGAAGCTAGCTAGCTGATGTCAGTCTGATGTTCTGAACATCAAACTATAAACCTTCTCTGAAGCATCACAGTAAAAGATTCAGTATCTGAACATTAGTCACATCTTGATCGTCTTCCAAGTGCTAACAGTTGACTAACTATTAAATATCTGATCAAGCAGCTAATATGAACACGTTCGATCTGTTTCAGTCACACGCATGCCCTTGGGGCCTTGCTTCACCATGCCTAGGTGACAGAACGGCGCAGTTGCAGGAGCTGCACAACAGCCTGACCGTGCCCAACAAGGTCGTCAGGTGTTGGCCAACATCCTGGCGCCGGGGGGCCTTTGGTTTGACATTCTTGACTTCTTGTGCGAGTTGCGACAGATGAGAGGGGAATGAAGAGAGAGGGTCGCGGCCAAGGGCTTACCGGAGAGAAGGACGCGAGAGGTGGAGTCGTCGTCTCCAGCCCGCGCTGCCGCCAAGTCGCTGTCGTCTCCGGTCCACGCCGTCGCAGCCGCCGCAGACGCTTCACTCCCTGTTTCAATCCGGACGGTGCGACTCGAGTTTTTCTTCCGGGCCGTTGGGGAGGTGGAAAGGCCGGAAAGGGCCCGGAGTTAGAACGGGCCTGGTGTAACCGAACACGCTTTCCTGGGCAGAACAGTTTTGAGGCCTGCTTGATTATTTCCGGCCGGTTTTGCCACCTTACGGGCCCGTTTTGGCGTAACCGAACAAGGCCTCAGTCGTCTTTCGTTTCGCTTTCATCGGCTTGGAAAGAGTGCAGCGTTCCTTTCACCAGGATGAAAGGAAAATCCTCTCTCTCTCTTCATCAATTTCTTGCTATGTCAGCAATTTCAGCAATTTGAATGATGTGGCAGCTAATTTATTGCAAATGAAAGGGCCATTGAGACTGGCCTTATGTACAAGCATATGCAGTAGTGGCAATACAAAAGAGAAAAGGGGGAAAAACGAAAAAAAGAAGAGAGGTTCCACAAAGATCTGAACTTTGGTTACTGAATTCGGAGTCCACTGTCCTAACCGCTAGTATGGAACCAGCTGATGACATCTTAAGAAAGATAAGAGATATCTTGTTTCGTTTTTTCACATGCTGCATCTTTGCAGCGAAATAGTCATCACTAGGAGTCTAGAAGACATCAAAGTGTTGCATAAAAGATAAAGAAGATACCTGAAATTGGGGTAGTCCTTGTAGGTGAGAAGTTCAGGCTCGGGTGCTTGCTCTGAAGGAGCTGTTGCTGACTCCATTTCCTGCTCTTTGGTCACCACATAAGAAGAAAAAGAGACGCTAGGTGAGCTGCAGAGAAGAAGATGCCTCTCGCTGCATGCTTGTTGGTTGTTGCACAATGGAGGACCTGCAGCGGAAGAATGGGTGCATGGAAGTAGGAAGAGGGAGGGGAGGGAGCCACACGGAGTTTGGGCGGGGCTGATAAACAATTCTGAAGGCCCAATGTTCTCCACGATCTCCCATCTGCGCGCACAAGACCGGCGGCACGGGGCGCCTCGGCGGTGGCCGGGGCCGCCGATCATCAAATTGACGACGCGCGGCCGGGGCGGTGGCCTGCACGGGAAGCCGGGTGCGTGCGTGCGGCGCACGCGATGGCATTTCCCGTGTCCACTGGGACTCCGATCGCGTATGCAATGCAATCCGTCCGCGTCTCAAACAAGGAGTCCGACACGGAGACGAACACGTCTACGCAGTGCTATATAAGAAAAGGGCATCATAAAAGCAGAGCCCAGCGTCGACTCTCCACGCTTCGCTTCGCTACAACCATCAAGTCGAACTTGCAAGCACGCATCTACCGGACAAGGCAACGCAGACGAATCAGATGATGAAGGTAAAGTGGAAGAAGGCGAGGCTTCTCGGTTGCTTCGGCGCCGTCGAGGATCACGAGGACCGGAGTGCGCGCGATCGGGCGGCCAGAGCGGCGGGGATCGATGTGGGTTATGCGAAGAGGGCACACGCTGAGATAGAACGGGCTTGGGAGGAGCTCGAGCAACTGTTCCCTCATATCTTCCTGCATAGATCGCCGTGGCAGAAGGTCAAGGATGCATTCCGCAAGCCCGGCGCCGCCAAGGTCGCGCCGGCGGCCGGGAACCCAGACGGTGTGGTAACGAGGGACATGATGATGGACATGATGAGTCCATTTCTGAGGGAATTCCTGCGGATGGATACGGAAAAAACATCACTGCCTATTATTCCTCTGCTTTATTAGTACATAATAATACTTGTAAGGATCTTCCTCTGTTTTGGTGCAATACGTGTAAACAGTAGATGGAGAGTGTGTCCCTTTTTTGTACTAGCTTAATAAATATTTGGAGTAATGAGAATAATAATACATGAAGAGTGCGTCTCTGTCCTTCCTAGTTCCGTAGGAACACAATACATAAATTTTCAGTGCTTTATTAGTCATCTTCATACATACTACTGCTACACAGCGAGCACAACGCTTTCTCGAACTACAAGCTTGTCTGTGTAACGAGCAACACTCTCGATAGTCATATTCATAGTACATACACACAGCAATAAAAGTATTGGAGCAGAGTAAGCATTAAAGAGCTCGATAGTCATCTTCATACATACTACACAGCGAGCACAACGCTTTGTCGAACTACAGGCTTGTCAGTGTAACGAGCACCACTCTCGATAGTATACACAGCAAGAAAAGTACTAGAGCAGAGTAAGCATTAATGAGCCTCCCTTGAGCGGAGCACACGTTCGATCATCTTCTTCGTCTTTGCCTCTTGAGAGTTCAAGTAACAAATACGAGTCTGGTACTCCATCCTTTTCATATCACAAGCTTCGTATGCTTTATTCGCTATTTCGAGATGCAGTAGAGGGCGGTGGAGCGCAAGAGAAAGATCTTTAGGGGCGTGATTGGTTTTCTTGCCCGCGCGGCCTGGCTCGCACCGCCGATGCAGGCTCCCGCCAGCCAGGTTCTTCGACTGCCACATCAGTTTGATTGGATTCTGTTTGCATGCACCCAGGCCACAGAGGGAAGACGTTTGGTTGCTTGTCAGGATGCAGGTGGGGCGGGCTTTTAAAGGAACCCGCAAGCCCGCCCCACAAAAACAGCTTTGGCGGCGCATGCGGCCCAGCTGCATCTCTTTGGTGGCTTAACACTTCTGTGTCCATCAGGCCCAGTAGACAAGTGGGCAAGCCCGCACCAACCCGCAAGAGCCCGAAATTCTCTCTCTCCCTTCGCTTCGTTCCTCTCACGAGTCACGAACTCACCATCGACTCCGCCTCCGGCGCCGGCGTCGCCTGCGCCGTGCCCCGTGCGCCTGTCCGGCCCTCTGGCGAAGTTGGGGGAGAACTTCCTCATCCATCCGTCCCCACGATCCGCTTCTTCCCGACGCCCGCGCAGCTGAGAATGCCTTCGCCGGCGGCGCCGCCGCCACTGCTGACGGCGCCATCTTCTTCCCCGGGACATGGCCAATGTAAGATATCTGTCCTCCCTTCTTGATCTCAAGCTCATGATTGACATGCCCTCATTGCTCAAAGTATTCTTGTTCGTGCATTCTTCATGGTCAAAGATTAGGGTTCAGTGCTCTTATCCCCTGCATTTTCTTGCCGTTCATGTAGACTTCCTACGAATTACAAAATAGTGAACCGAAGCAGTTTGCAACCTGCTTGACATATGACAAAGTTGGGAGAGCGATATCTGTGTTGGGATTGTCTTGAAATAAAAATTCAGTGTGGCCTTAGTTCAGTAAACTAACATGCTCTACCAAAAAACAGTGCATATTAGCACATGGGAGTACATAGTACTAATGAAGGTGTTAACGAGACCTATCCTGATGCAAGTACAGGTTTTGTTGCTTTGTTATTATGGCTGAAGTAATTTACAAGATAATGATCACCTTGTCCAGTTTCATAATTCTGCAGTGACCTATCTGTCTGATGTTACGTTCCTTGTTTGCTGAAGTAATCAGATACTTTGGGCTACTTATCCTTGATTGGTATATCCTGCAACAAAAGGCCTTCTCTTGATATTCCTTCCCGATGGAATTCAACCTACTTAATGCTTCTTGCTGCAATGGAGTATAGGGCTGCTTTTGATGAATTGTACTTACAAGACCCAAATTTTGTTGATCGCCCTTTTGATTCAGATTGGGAAATGGCAGCAAAACTGTGCAAGATCTTCAAGCCTTTCTATGAATCTACAAACGTAGTTTCCGGTTCATTGTACCCGACAACCAATCTTTATTTTCATGAGCTTTGGAAGATCAAGGAAAAAATAGAACACGAGGCTTTAAATCAGGATACATCCATTGCAGCTATGGCAGTTGAAATGCAAGGTAAGTTCCAAAAATATTGGGATTTGGGCTTCTTGCAGATCTGTATCCCCATCATCCTTGATCCCAGATTTAAGTTGAAGTTTGTATCTTTTCGTCTGTGTGCTGGTTGGGGTGATAAAGCTGGGGAATATCTCGGAAAAGTGAAGAAGACGATAAAGGATCTGTTTCTGGCATACTCATCTGCAATGCCTAGCTCAAACAGCGAGAACACTCAATCAAGAACAGATAATCAGCTAGTTGTCGATGAAGATAACCCTTGGGCAGACTTTGAACAACTTCTTGTTGCACAGAAGAAAAACAAGATGAAGAGTGAGCTTGACCAGTACTTGCAAGATGACTTATTTCCTCGACAAAAGGATTTTGATATTCTGAAGTGGTGGATGATGCATCTCACGAAGTACCCTATACTTTCTCGTATGGCACAAGATGTGCTTGCAGCGCCTGCAACATCTGTGGCATCCGAGTCTGCATTTTCAACCGGTGAGAGAACAATTAGCGAGTATCGGAGCCGGCTAACTAGCAACACCGTGGAGGCGTTAATTTGTCTTCAGGACTGGCTGAGAGCACAAGGTATGTAGCTGTTTTGTGCTAATCCCTATAAAAATAATTTTGCGCCTGATAAATGTGTGTTGCTGCTGTGTTTCAGGCCGAGCTGATGTCAATATTGTAGATATTGTCAACACTGATGACATACTGGAAGAAAATAGCTGAGGGAAGCATCTCTAATACAGCCTGGCAAGTGACAACCTTTGCTGGCATCATGGATCATGAGGAAGCAAGGAGGAAGAACATCGTCCTGACAACCTTTACTGACTGAAGTTTTGTGAAAGAATTTGGACTGCTTTAGGCTATTTATCTTGTGGTGTAATGGATCCTGTCCACTTGTAGTTCTGCTGAATTATGCTGTTATGATTTTGAATGCTACTATGTGCCATCAGGCGGATGTTTTGATGTATTGGTTTCCTGAGTTGCCTGATTGATGTGTCCCGTTTGGTGCAGACAGCCGTTAAAATGATCAGGGTCTTGAGTAGATCTTTCTGTTGACATATATATATATGCATGAAGTGAAGTGTTGGGTACTCTGGAATTTTATATATATACACTGGTGAACTAATTTTGGTGATAAATGTTTGCCTGTGAAATAATAGCAGTTTTCCGCTTTGTGATGTTCAAGAGTGCAGTTTTCCCCTTTGTGATGTGCAAGAGTGCAGTTTTCCCCTTTGTGGTGTGCAAGAGTGCAGCAACAAATAAAATTCAGCATACGGTCGGAGTTGAGTTTGGATGGTAAACATTTGATTTGTTTTGTCTCCTTTTGTGCAGCTCTGCGTCAGAAAGGATCGTCCGCAGCTACAAGAGAAGCTTAAATGGTTTTGCAGCCAGGCTGACCAAGAGGCAAAAAGGCAGAACATGCAGTTCTGAAAATGTCAATTTGTTTTTAAGAAAGAAACATCCACTGTCAGTCATCTAATCTAATGAGTAAATTGCCAGGCCGGTCACCATGAACAACTTCCTCGTCAATCCGCCGTGTCGATCTTCCTGAGCAGGACGCGCGCGTGAGCTTCTGACTACGATGAATCCGCCGGTGACATGAGCTTGATTACCATCGCTATGCACGTATCAGAGTATTCTCAAGGATGCGGGCTCTAGTAGTTTAATCGTTAACTGCCCGCAAGGTCCACATCTCCTCGCGCGCCCGCGAGCTTGTGGGCGGCGGGTTCCCGCAAAGCCTGCATGCTTGCTTTGCGGCCGGCTTCGTGGGTTGCGGGCCGTCCGGCACCCGCCCCACCTGCAATTTGAGTTGCTTGGGTCTCGTATTTTCCGCTCTCACGAACGCCTTCCCGTGTGCATGCATCCGCACCGAGCGAGCCAGGCTCACCAGAAACGAAACTCAATTTCGTTTCCTGGGAGCCAGGCTGCGCGGGCCGTTTTGCATCGTCAGAGCCTGGCCCGAGTTGGCAATGAGGCAAGCAATCAACTCGATCCTGCATGCGACGGGCCAAGCATGACTATAACCAACTAACCAATCACGCCCTAGGTGTCACCGTCTTCTCCATCTTTTCAATTTCAGATATCAAGGCACGCATCTTGTTGATTTGACCCTTCATTCTCAGCCGGAGGTCTTCCTTTTTATCAAAAAGATCAGCACGGTCAGATCTTATAGTTGTTAGATAGCCTTCCTGGTGCTTCACAAACAATTGTAATGATGCCAAGTCCTCCTGCAAGAATTGAAACGAAATCACAATGATAACACTACCAGATAAACAATCACATGATGCACAGCCAAAAAAAAGGGTCGATTTATCTCTATATGAATCTCTGTTTTGTCGTTGAATTATTAGGAGCAACTTATCTACTCTAGAAGGAAAATAAATACTGAGCACGTACTTTCTTCCAATTACCAGGAAAGCATGTACTTTCGAAACTAAAAACATGCATACATCACATGGCCCTTGGCAGTTAAACAACCATTTTTTTCATTTATTTCACTTCAAATGGAAGTAACTATCTTACAGTGTGCAATATTGTGGACAGTAGAACGTAATATTCACTAACCAAGCAGAAGAAGCTGATGAGCTCAAAATTGCACATAACATTATCACTTCAAATAAGTATAGCCGAGCTAACCTTTCAAAACAAATTAAGCCCAGTACTGTAACCGAATTAGAGCAATCAGCACAAAAATTTCACGTACACATACGGATTAGCAACAAACAGGGAGAAGAAACAGCAACACCAACAAGAAAGGAAATTCTGCAGAATAATAAGAACAGAAGTAAAACTCCTACAGGAAGCATCCACTAACCTTGCGCCTATAATAACATGTCCTAATTTGATCCGATGGGGCAGAAGAGCAGACAAAATCTAATGCATATGATCTAAAGAACTTGCAGGCACTTTGAGTTACAGAGCATCGCCCACACAGTATCTAAACAATGTTTAGAAATCAAACACGTTGCCTACAGGACCCCCCACCCCCAAAATAAAATGAAGAAACAAAAGGTTATCTGGCGGGTTGGTGATAGAATCCTAGTTTTGAGCTTACTTATAAGCTGCTGGATTTATCCATGAATGAAAGAAAAATGATTTCTTGCTGAGAGGCATAACTAGAAATCAACTAGTAGAATTCAGAACATAAATACTGAGCATGTAGTACCAGGAAAGCATGTACTTTTGAACACATCACATGGCCCTTGCCAATTAAACCACCATTTTTTTTCATTTTTTTCACCTCAAATGGAACCAACTATCTTAGAGTGTTATGAACAGTAGAACTTAATATCTACTAATCAAACAGAAGCAGCTGATGTAACACAACATTATTCCCAAATAAGTATATTTGAGCTAACCTTTGGAAACAAAACCAGTACTGTAACCAAATTAGAGCAATCAGCACTAAAATTTCACGTACACAATCTGTTTTGCAGCTAAACCAGAAGTTTCAGAGATGGCATAACGGATCCCGGGGGATTAAATTTCGGCATTATATACGATACAGTCGCACTCAAAGATTCTAATTAGGAGAAACTGTTTTTAATGAACCTTGGCCTCAAAGATTTTACTCAAACCAACGGGAAATCAATCACGAAACAAGAAAGAACAAACGTAGTTACCTGGCTTGGTCGAGGTCCTCGAGGAGTAGCCACCATCTCCGGTCCTTGTACAACCTCCATGTCCCACAGGAGCATGGAGCTCCCATTGTCGAGGGTGACCGTGACGGCCGTTCTCCACTGAAGGTATCGGCCGTTGCCGCGGAGGAAGCGTCCGACGCCGTTCCGGATCATCAATCCGCCTTCCTTCTGGACGACCTGCCACCGGAGCTCCGGGGGCGGCGGCGAGTCGTCGTCGCGGAGGGCTGCACTGCGGCGAGGGCGTCGTGCGGCCGGATGTTCACCGGGAGATCCGAGGTGGCCAGGTAGAGGCCGTAGGCGCTGCGGAGGAGGAAGGCGGCCTTTCCGTCGGGGTTCGTGGTGGGCCGGACGCTCCACAGCACGCTGGCGTCGGCGCGGCGGTCGGGTAGCAGGCCGACGCCGCTCCTGTCCTCGGAGGCGGCGAGGTACATCTCGCCGCGGCCGTAGCACCGGAGCCGCACGAACTGGACTCTGTCGAGAAGATCCATTCCCGGGCCCTTGAGCTTCCTGTGAAAGGCGGCGGAATCAAGAATCCCAAGAATCTTTCTTGATTCCCCGCGACGGGAGAGCGCGGCTTGGAAGGTCGTTGAGGGATAAGAGTCCAATTGGTGCGCGAGGGCAGTCTAATTTCCGACGAGACGCAAGAGGAGGACGCTGGAGCTTGTTGAGCCGGGGGAGGGAGAGGGAGGTGGTCGGAATCGAGGAAGAAATCAAGAAATGGTGGCTGGGTTCTTGATTTTGGTGTGGAAGGGCGGGGGCGGTCGAATTTCGGTGGTCAGGCACTTGGCGAGCGCGGCGAGAAGGCTGGGCTCTGAAAACACACAGCGAGCGGGCCGGTCGCGTCACATATTAAGCTGGCGAGACAAAACACACGACACGGGCGACGCCCAGCCCACTTACTGTTTTTTTTGTTTCAAATCGGCCCATTCATTGTTATTTCGGTCACCCTTCGTTCATCTCATTTGCTCAAAAAAAAAAAAAAAAAAAAAACTTGGTTCATCATAGAACAGAGCACACCCCTGACGCGAGCTAGCGCCTAGCGAGAGAGGGGAAAGAGTTCGATAATGTCACAGTCCCAGCAAATGCTGCAAATCGAACCATAGAAAATTGTATTGACACACATTTTTGTTGGGGCGCATGATCTATAGAGCTGAACCCCTCGAACGCAAGCACTGGACGCTGGTGGCCGGGGCCGGAGCGACCCGGCGCGAGCGTGGTCGGCGGGTGATCGCAGGGACACGCGGAATGGTTTGCTGCATCGGGTGGCGTGTCGGACGCGATGACACACGCACAGGGTGCATGCGGTCGCTTCCTCTCGGACTCGGTTCGGCGTGGAAATTGCATTTGCTCCAGCACCGCACCAGCAGAACGTCACGAACACGTGGCGCCCGGCCCAGGCGAACGAAGATGAAGATGAAGCTGAAGACGTGGGCAAGGCTGCCCAGCTGCTTCGGCGGCCGCCCCGCGCGCGTCGTCACGGACAGAACAGAGGGCGAGGGAAACCACGCGCGTGTTGGTTTGCTTTAGACTAAAGTTGAGGCCAAAGTTTTTATTATTTAAAAGTATTAAATAAAGTGTAATTACAAATTTTTTTGTAAAAATTTAGGCTACTTTGCAAGACGAATCTAATAAAGGTAATTAAACTGTGATTAGACGATGGTTACTGTAGCGTTACTATAGCAAAACATAGCTTAATTAGACTTGTTAGATTCGTCTCGTAAATTAGCATCCATCTGTAAAAAAAATTTATAATTAAATTTTATTTAATATCTTTAAATAACAAGATTCTCTGAACTAAATTTTAGGAATAAAGAAACGAACAGGCTTGAAGTAGTGAGGCTCCGCAATGGTGAGCCTCTGAGGGAGATATCTCGCAAGGTGGCGGAGATTGGTCAGATCAAGTACGAGCTCGAGCGGCTGTTCCCGCAGATCTTCCTGCGCCGATCGCGGTGGCAGAGGAGGACGACAGCAGCCTCGAAAGCAGCGGTTCAGTCCTTTCTGTGGAAGTTGCTCTCAATGAGTTGTGCCGTCATGAATGACTGGTCTTGTTTGTACAATGTACACTACCGTGCCCCTTCTTGCGATTTGGATCCCTCTGGAATTCTACTTATAGGTTTCGAGCGATGTCATAAGCAAGAATTGATGCTGCTATCTGGTTGAATTGAACTATGCAGGGTGGCGCTGGTGGGCTGCCGGCAGCTTCCAGCCCTGGCCGGAGCCGAGCTCCGGGAACCTTTCTTCTCAGCTTCAATAAACTGTTTTCTCTCCACATTTGGAGAGGAGAGATCAAAGTGCCCCTGAATCCACCGCCAAGCTTTCAGAAACCATACGAGAAAGTGGTGAAATCGCTCAAATACTGAACTGGTAACCCATCAGCGTTCATAACTACACATTGGTCAAGCTAGTACATACAGACAGACAGTGCAGACTAGTACCATACACAGGGGAAAGAGTAGAAGTTCTGTCGCAGATTGGTTGCTTGCTTACGCAGAATCATGAAGCTACGTACTTCCAATTTCTATGCACGGCAGTGATCATCCGCTGGAGCCTGAGGAGGGAATCGCAAAGGGCCGGGGTCGGAGCTGGACAGCAGCTGAATGACGGCCTGCACCTTGCCGGCGTGCTCCACTTTCGCCTTCTTGAGCTCCTCTGCGAGCTGCCCCGCCTCGGCTTCCGTCTTCTTAAGCAGCTCCACGAGTCGACCACGCTCGGCCGCGTGCTGTTCTCTCGCCGCCTGCAGCTCATCTGCAAGTCGTGCGACTTCCCGTTTGCTCGCCTGCAGCTCCCGTTCCTTCCCGTCGAGCTCGGCCAGGGCCTTTTCGCCATCTGGAGCGCCCCCGTCATGCTGTCCACCAGCCCCCGCGTGGCGGAGCGCTCGCCGCCGCCGGAGACGCTAGTTGTGACCGCCGGACCCGCGGCAGCCGCATGCGGCGGCGTCGACGTCCCGGCGCCGCTTTGTTGGGTGACGGCTTCGGGCGACTTGCGCTTCCTCCCAGCTGCTGCCGCGGCGGCGGCGGATTCCTTCTTCACAGACACCTGCAGTGGCGTGAGCCTGATTTGGTCGCCGACGGGCAGCTTGCGGCGGGAGAGGAACGCCATGATGTCGATGCCAGTGTTCCCCGCTCTGGCAATCAGCTTCTCGATGGCTGCGCTGGTGGCGGTCGTCACCGGCAGCACGGCCTCCCTGCTCGGCTTGCCCCACTTCACCGGGCACGGCCACGGCGTCACGGACGAGGAATCGATGAAGAAGAACCTGGACTTCCACCCGGCCTTCACGGGCGAGTTGCCGGTGAAGAGGCGGAGCCGCCGGTCGCCGCCGCCGGAGGAGGGGAGGAGCTGTACGGCGTAGGGCTTGAAGTGGTGCCACCCCAGGGAGTCGCCCTTGTGCGCGTAGATGGAGAAGAAGTACCGGAACGCGGAGAGCAGCGGCTCGACGCCGGCGTCCTCGCACAGCAGGACGAAGGCGGCCATGTAGCGCCACGCGTTGGGAGCCAGCTGGCTCGGCGCGAGGCCGTAGTGATTCAGCACCGACGCGTGGAAGTGGTGGAGCGGCAGCCGCATCCCCGCGTCGAACGCGTCGCTGTAGACGCAGACGGCGTTGTGGCCCTCCGGCGGGGGCGCGCAGGCCACCGTGTCGGCGTGGACGGCGAGCGGCGTGTACTCCCCGGGGACGCCGTAATGGCGGCACGCGTTCCAGAGCTGCACCTCGCTGGTCAGAGTGGAAGGCGTCTTCTTCGCTAGCGGCCAAGACCCAGCGCCGGCGTCCCCGACGTCGTCGCCGTTGTGGAAGTACGGCGAGGTGGCGGTGTCGTGCTCCGCTGCCGTGCGGAGCTCCACGACGGACGACGAATGCAGTGGACGCCGTTGCCATTGCGGGGTCACGGCAAGGCGGCGGTGCGGAGACGTTCGGAGTGCCGGGTAAGGGACTGTTTGGAAGATAGGAATGAAAAACGCAGGGATAGGAAAAAACACAGGAATGGAGAAAATACAGAAAAGAAAAAAGTGCCCAAACTACAGGAATCCAAAACAGAGGAATGAAAAATTTGAGATGTTTGAAATGTAGAAATTGTAAACATAGGAACTAAATGCATTACAACTAAATAAAGTATTTATACAAGCCATAACATCAATTTTCAATGCACATAATTAAATTACTAACCTCTTACCACCTTTAACTACTCACTTTATTTCTCAAGGTATGACATTCCTGCATGGCCTTTGCTAACACGTACATGATACATATACATTAGTTTACGTTAATTAAGTTCAAAGCGTAGATGTGCATTAGCTTACCTCAATTAGGTTGTTGCATGTGGGCACTCTACAGCCAACGCCACATGCAAAGTAAAGGAAATTTTCCTTTAGCTCCAACCTCATGCTTTTTTTCCTATGTTTTGTGAAGGAAGTCATTCCTTTTCTCTGGGAAAGAATTCATGATTCCTCCATCCCAAACAGCAAGTGTAGGAAAAAATTTTTTAGAATGGATTCCTTTAAAATTCGTTTGAATTTCCTTTTATCCAAACAACCCCTAAAGCGGGAGGCGTGCCGCCGGCAACGGCGGCGTTCGGATGCAGCAGGGCTGGGTGGACTGTTGTTGCTGCTGCCTTTCTTTACTCTTGGAAGCAATAAAAAATGGCCATGCTAATGAACAGTTACCCTATGTCCTGTCCTCTCATCCTCAGGGTCACTGACAATCTTTTGACCGGCCATTGACTTCGGTGTTCGTGCGACTCTGGGAGGTACAAAAATGGCCATGCTAATGAACAGTTTTCTCAGTTTGCCATTTAGAAGATGGGAACTCGACTGGAAAACTTCAGTCAGTTTCCTCAGTTTGCCATTTTGCATCAAGAACAAAAGCTTGACATTACACTAATAATATAAACGTACAGATAACAAATCTTCATGTAGACAACAATTCATGTCTGCATAATCAAAGTTCCTGCATGCTGTACTTTCTAATGATACTACCCTAACCATTGTTCTTCATAGATGAATCATGATCTAACTTGAAATACTTCATCCTGGTTCCAGATGAATTGGCAAGTGGCATGGATTGCCCAATCCACTGAATCGCAAAAGCTTGAAGGAGTACAAGCCACCGTACTTGTTCATGGTCATTGTTACAGCCAAAAGTTGCTCACTATTGCTGTTGTGGCGTACCTTTCACCATCTGAAGCATTTCACAATTCACATGATGAAACATGAAAGACAGAGGAATGGAACATTTAAATGAACCAACCTTTTAGCCCTGCATGTGTGCTTTGCTGCTCACTCAAATCGCTAGCCAACATGTAGTAATTCCACTGCTTCTTTTTATGCATCAGCTTGCCAACACCACCTCCTGAGATATCAGATGCAGTCGATCCAGCTAGAACATAGTGTTAACATCATCTTTCCACCATTTTTACCCCCTGAAATTCAAAAGGGAAGGAAATTAAGATGCAGTAGCAGATTTAAGAAAGAGAGCCAAACATTACAATATTATTTTCACAAGTCAAAAGGAATCTTCCCTTAGTTACACAAAATGGATATTCCACTTAAGTAATAACTACTGAGAATGTTAGCAAATGAAAAAGTAATTGTAGACTATCAAATGAAGAAGTATCTAAATTAAATTTGACAGTAATTGTATGAAGTGCCCTGTAGACCTGTTTCTATCTCCAAATCCTCGCTGAACCCCTTTCTTTTATGTTTTTTTTATTGTGGGTCATTCCAAGACGGATTAGATAGCTTCTCCTGGCTGACCAGCATCCTTTCAGATGAAGAAATCTAAGTAGATCCACGAATAACAACAGAACCACATCAACTTTGATAAAATATGTCAGAGCTGCTTGAATTAGTTATAACTTTCTCAAAGTGTTTTGTGTGTGTGTGTGTGTGTGTGTGTGTGTGTGTGTGTGTGTCAACACTTGACCGCAAATCTGCTGAATAAAGAAGGGAAATCAAGGATAAACATAAGGTTTATAATACAAGGAGTTTCAGTGATTTCATAGAACCGATTGGATTTAGATTTATTGGTCATGCAAGTCATGTGTAAAAGCTGCCATGTGGCATACATGTGCAAGATAATAGGATATTGCCCATGTTTGACGAGAAATGGAGTCTCAATGGGGCGAGGAAAGTAATAAACTCAAATTCAAAATGTAGAAAAGTATACTTCATATAGTCAGGTGGGATTCAGCCCCTGCGAGCGCGTCCGCGTCACCGGGAATTTGCGGCCGTGCGATCGCGCCGATCCGCAGCCGCGCGTCCTTGTTGGTTTATGTGATTGTTTTAAGGCCAAAAACGTTTTGCACTCCAGGACGTCCCTGGGTGGCCGGTGGATGTGTTGGAAATTCTTATGAAGTACTCCTTCCGTTTCAAATTATAAGTAGTTCTAGGCTTGGCACATGAATTAAGGAGACGTGGAAAGGTGATGGGCACATAAAACAATGAAAAGTGAAGGAAGAGAGAGATAGAGATAGACACAGGAAACGATGCATTGAGAAGTGGGAATGAGAGGAGACAAATACATTGGGAAGTGAGAACTACATCTATTTTGGCAAAAAATTTGAATGCTAGAACTATTTATATTATGAAACAGAGAGAGTAGCCCTTATGTGCGAAAATAAGTCAATGCAAAGAAGGGCAAATTTGGAATTGTCGGCATTTTTTCAGAACACTGCCCGCTTGGAGTTTTTCCACTGAACACCATGTTCCAGTTGCATGCGCTTTATTGAGCTACAAATTGATTGTTGCGCTCCTGCCGACTGGTGGTTCATGAACCTGGGTTGTTTTCCTCCGTGGCTGCCGATGTGGCGCCTTCGTGCGCCCTGCATGTTGTGTAGCCAATGGCATTCTTGCCTTGGGGGCTCGGTGTCCCGCTGCGGAAATAAATTATGTGCAGACCGTCCGCAAAGGCTCCCATTGCGGCCCCTTTCCCGATGGTTGACGCGTGGACAGCCTGAGGACATCCAACGGAGAAGCCATCACATCCTTCCGCACGTCTTTTGGCTCTCGTAAGGATCGGCTTGAGCGAGCTCCGTCCTCCGCCGTCGGGACTCGGGAGCACCGAAGAACGCTGAGTTCGTGCTGAAGGTGGATGGGGATTGGAATCCTTGCATCTAGGGCGTGCATCGGGCTGGAGCGGATCCATGGAAAGTCCAGGGTTCGTCCTGCGTGAAAACGGCGGCAACGCCGCGTTCGCCTACGGCCACTTCGTCGACCTCGGCCGGCACGCCCATCGGCAGCAGGGTTACCTTGCTTCCTTGACGTCCATGTGGCTCCACGGTCCGGCGGTTAGCAACTTAGCATGAGGGCGAAGCCGAGGAGCCGAATTAAGCCGTGCCGTGCGGAAGCATGCGACCGCTACTCCGTTGGATGCCCCCACGATGCCCACGTGTCAACCATCTGAGTGGGGCCGCAAGATGAGCGTTTGCGGACGGTCCTCACAGAATTTGCCCTGCCGATGATGGCTTGCGGCGCGGAGGTTGAATGCGTTTTGGATATGACTCTGGTTAGAAAATTGTTTTGCGCCGCCATTGCTGAATGCTGACTAGCAGTTTCCAGTTCGAACTTCTACAATGTCGTTGATATTTCTGCGTGGGCGTCGATGAGGGGTGCGAGCGGTGCATTTAACACCCCGACGAGCTCAAGCTGCTTGCTCACCACCCCGACGGCTGGACGTCGTCGCCTTGGGTGCTCCTCGTGCTCGCCGTCACCGTCTCCCCGTCGTCTCCATATGGGTGCTGCTCTGCGCCGCGGCGTTCACCACGGTGTGGATGGTGGCTGTGAAGCAGGCGATGGCTTGGGTGGTCCGACGCGCGAACGCGGCGGGAATGCCTGCTCGCCATCTGCGTGGCGGCGCCGGCGGCAGAGCCTCTGCTGTGTCGCTGACCGTGGCGAACTACGAAACTTAAGTTTTCTTGTCCCCGGACTTCCACCAGGACTCGTGCCCGCAGCTGCCGGGCATCGTGCGCGCTGCCGGGCAGGCCGTACTCTGCCGTGACGTGTAGATCACGGCCGGCCTTCTCCGCATCTTCTTCCACAATTGCCTCCCGCAGGGCTAGCTACGACGGCTCCGTCTTCCTGGACCCGGATCGCCGTTTCTGTCCCAACGGGTCACTGCAACCCCGGGCGGAGCAGCTCGTCGAGGACATCCACGTCCGGGTTAACGCCACCTGCGGACCCTTGTCTCGAGCGCCGACATCCTCGCGCCCGCCATACGCGACGCAGTCAACGTCGCTAGCATCCCGTTCCACGGGCTGTCCCTCAGCTGCCAAGACAGCTTCCGGACCGCCTCGTCCCACCAGATTGGCATCCTCCCGGGCCTCGCCACACCCGTGGCGTGGGCACGCTCCTGCGTATCTTCGGCAGCTACGGTCTCGGTGATCCGTCCGACCTCGTCGTGCTAGCTCTACGGCGGGCACACCGTCGGCAAGGCCAGCTGCGGCTTGATCAGGGCCAACGACGACTTCCCCAGGATTCTCGCCAGGCAGGACTCCGCCACCCCCGACAGGGCGCAGAACCTTGACGTCGTCGCGCCGGTCGTGTTCGACAACAGGTACTATAGTCATCGCCACCGCCTGCGCCAGCAAGACCGCCGGCACCTTCGCCGTGGCCATGGCGTGCGGGATGTCGGTGAGGGAGTCCATCATGCTGGGCGTCGTTATCAACACCGAGGGGCTCGTCAAGCTCATCGTCGTCAACAGCGGCAGCGAGCGCAAGGTACGTGCAGTTTTTTCTCTTGTTACTACTCTGTTTCTCCTCTGTTTTTGCTTTGCTTTGTACGTGTCCATTCATGCGGTGCAATCGTGGGCATGGTGTTTTTTCTTTCAACAAAGAAACAATAAAGAGCGATATCATGTGAGGATCAAAGCAGAGGTCACCTGGTTCTTCTTTTCTGTGAAAATTAAACGGTGCGTTGGTGCAAGGTATGAAAAATTTGTTCGTCTTTCTTACCGTCAGAGTATACCTGCAGCCTGTAGTAGCGTGTGGAGGACGACCAACTATTTTGAGAGGAGCAGCAGGGCACCATTTAGCTCGTTCTGCTTGGGGCTAATAGTGCCAAGGACCTATTGTTTCCTCATGAGCAACACCAAAGGATCGGCCACTCTGTCTCTTCACCATAAAAGATGGAATGAATTCTGAATTCAGTTCAGCGATGAGTTCTGGGTGAGCGCTCGACTGATCTCCTCATTGTATATTTTAATTTCTGTATTCTGTAAAATTGGTCGAATTGCAGTAAACAATCCAAGGCAAGAGAGTTCGTCTTTTTGTTTTCTGTAAATTTATACTCTCGTGTTCGATCTGCTGAAGCCACCGTAAGAGAGCACCTGTTTAATAGGGCTCTTATTTTTTTGATAGGGCTCTTGTTGGTTGATTTGTTTGGTCTACATCATACGTATGTTCAGTTTTGCTCACATTGTAGAGAACCTTGATTTGAATAAGGCACCAAGAGCATCGACTGTTCAAGCACCACAATTCTCTCCTGAACAGTGGCTCACAACGGCCAGCTGAGTCCCTGTGTAGGATCAGAGAGGGGGTTCGGGGGTTTTCTCGGCCTACGTGAGAGGCTCTTCTCCTTAAGCAAATGCCGTCGGGGGCGGTCTTACCCCCGGCAGGTCGAGTTTTTTTCTCTCCTGAACAGTGTGCGACATTCGATAGAGTGCTAGAGAAAAATGATGAACTTGGGGATCATTCTTTTTGTTTAATTACATAGTACAACTCAGACACTCACAACATACGCACACTTATTCGAAGACTGAGCAATAAATTCTCAAGATTGTCGAAGTCACTACTAGCACCTCGCTGTCAACGGACGTCGTCTACCACTAAAAGCACAATGCCGTTAAATTCTACAAAATTCGCTCTCAAGGAGTCGAACCCAGGACCTCAGGTGCTACTGAGCTCTTGTAACCACTAGGCTACATGCACTTTCGCTACTTCGGGATCATCCAACTCATAGGCACTTTAAAAGGGACTTGGTTGAGCATATCGGGCAAAAGTTTAGACCTAAGTAAATTAATATGTGATAAGCTATATGTAATCTATTTCATATATGCTTATCATATGATTACTGAAGTAAATTAATCTATTTTATTTCAGCTCATTTATTTGCCAACGTGATTTACCAAGATGGCCACATACTATGACCGCTTCATGCATGTCTTAGTTCTAGTATAGTAGTCTTCGGTAGGAGATAACTGAGAATGGCTACATAATTCATATGGTACATTTGGTCATAACATCATGCCTAAATTAAAGAGGAAATTTCCTGTATGGCCTCAAAAGAAATGACCATGCCTTCTATGGCCCTTTTAGGATCGAACTTCCTCCTGAGGCCGAAAACAAATTTCCTCTTCCCTCTATGGCCTTCTGTCACCTTTGCCGTGAAAATTGACTCCCAGGCGATGCAAATGGATGACTCTACCCCTCTGCCTCTCTCCAGAGTGGAGCCGCCGCGCAAAACGATTCGTAAAGAAAAGAAGAAAAAAAGAAACGAAGCTAGCGGCAGCCAACCGCATGGTGGAAGGCGGCGCCGCCATCGGGCCCCCAGCCGCGAGATGGACGATGAGACCACGTCAGGAAGTTGCACAAGAGAAATAGGAAGCTACTCACGAGTGGAATTGAAGTTGCGCTCACCGAAGAGGGAGGATTTCACGGCAAGGTCAATGACGCTCACCCGGCGGCCATTTTCGAAATTCCGCGTCGATCTCGAGCAGGGTCGAGGGAGCTTTGAAATTGGTGATGGGGAGGAGCTAGAGGAGGCACTGGCGCCTCATTTTGCAGCGGAGGTCGAGCTCGGGGAAGCAATGGAGCAGTGGCGCGATGCGGAGTTTCACCCGGCGGCAATGGCTGCATGTGCTGGCCGGGTTGGAAGAGAGGGAAAAGAGAGAGAGGGAGAAAAGGAATGAGGGAAGAGAGGGCGGCCAGTAGCGCAGGGATGAGGATGGCCTGCGCTGGAGACTGGTCGACAGCGTGACGACGGCCATAGCGCCGATATAGGCACGGCATGGGCAACGAGCAGAGAGAAGAGTGTGGCGTGAGAGAGAAGAACAGATGGGTCCCACACGTCCCTTTTTATTTCCAATGAATTTGAAATGCTGTTCTCCGATAGCTTCCAAACATTAGGCTACAAGGCTTGTAAATTTTTGCCAATTTTTGTGAGGACGGATCATCTCAGGATGAGAAACTTTTGTTATTGCAAGATTTTTAAATTTAAAATTATTTACGAAATTAAATTCCTGGAAAACAGGAATTTTTTTAGTCCTTTTTTATTTATTTAAAAAGATTGGCTTTTGATAAAATTCTGAAACTTGCAACTTATGCAGTTAAATTTTTTTTGTGCAAATAGACAACCTTTTGTCTAATTACGAAATTAAAGTATGAAAATAATGCTAATTTCGGAAATAACAAGCCAAGATATACAACTTGAAAACAAAATACACTTGTAAATTAATACTCACATCCACATAAATTTTTTGAATATAAATGATGTCCATTTCGAATCAGGGGTAAAATAGTATTTTTACCTTCTATTTGACACCGTCTCAAAACTAACGGAAGGGCCATGGAGGGAAGGCAAAATTGGTTTTGGGCCTTAGGAGGAACTTTAACTCTGGGAGATAGAAAGCATGGCTATTTGTTTCGAAGCCATACAAGGAATTTCCTCTAAATTAAATGCTATGTTTGCCTATGAAATAACAACAGTGAAACTCTTCATTGAACATAGCTATTTCATTGATGGTTTCAAAACTCTTTAGGTGATGTGACACCTTGAAAACAATGAAATGAAACTCCCCATTGGGAGTAGCCTAATGCACAGATTTTCTGTGTGCATTTCCTAAAAAAATATTTTCTATGTGCACTTTACTAGCTTACATGCAAAATTTAATCTTTAGTCTTTGAAGAGAGAGGAGAGGGTCTTTCAACCCATAATTCTTAAACTTTTAGTCTAAGCAATCATCACGTGTAGGCCTTTAATATAAACATCATTTTGTTTAATATACATGGCCAATTTACGTTAAATTCTAACAATCTCTCACTTGTCCATGTAATGAATCGAGACATTTGATAGACTTTAAGGGGCATACTTGCACACTTTTGATCACAATTCTCATGTCAACGTTAAGGTTAATCGAGATAATAAAATCTTTTATGCTTTGTTCATCTTCTTACCCTTTTAATTGATCTGTTTCATTTTATTCTTCTAAAAAATTGGAGAAATCAGCAAAACTGCCGATGAAGTGATAGAAGACACATGGTTGCTTCAGAGATGATAAATCAGCAGACCGTAATTTGTTCCCATTAAGTAGTGCTGGAATATAACATTTTACGTATTTTGTTCTTGTTCATTATTAGATTTCTCATGAAATTGGCTTTACTCCAATTATATTACATACAATTCGTTCACTTTATGTTACTAGCACTAATAATTTTATGAGGCTCAGGGTTCATGCCACTATGAGTGTTTGTTTTTTCTCCATAGTTCGTCGAGGCTTACAAAATATTTGTCTGTAATCTTACTACTACTCTCCACTCACAGGTCGCCCAGTCAAACAATGAATCTAATTTTCTAAAAGAATTGTGCATTCAAGATTAGCAATGCACAAATCGATGAGGCACGAAAGAGTGGGGTGCCATGGGCGCGCCCAAGCTTCTAGTATAAGGGAAAGGAGGGGGTAGCCGCACTCGAAATAGTTTCCCTAAAAGTTTTTTAATAGGAAAAAAATGCTAAAATCAACAGAATCAAAAGATAAAGCAAATCCGAAAAGAAATACTAAAATCAATGAAACAAGAAAACGAACCGGTGCAATTTTTTTTGGTTAAAAAGAAGGAGTGTAGTTAACTATATTTGTTCGAGAAGTAGCCAAATTCTCTACATCCTGCACAATCTCCTTGGCCTAAAGACATCCTTATAAAATTTATGTTTTCATAATGTTGTCCCTCATCTATTTGGCCTAAAGATGTAGCCTTATGAAATTAACCTTTCAAATAACATAAAAGATAAGCTTAATTTGAATAAAGAGAAATACAAACGACTCTCTTCATTCGTGACATCACATTGTATTTTGTTTTTTTGCAAGTACATTGTATATTTTAGCTCAAAAGTGGAAAAAAAAAATTGTGCTACATAGGTGTTGTCATAACACCGAGTCACCGACAAGCATGTGTTGATCGTTGCGCTGTACATCCAAGAAATGCAAAATCTTCAATGCGGATCATTGAACTAAGTGTTGTGCTTTATCTTACAAGTATTGACTAACAAGACGAAGGGCAACCGTCTTTTTTTTTGGGGGGGTGGGGGGAGGGGGGGGGGGGGGGGGGGGGGGGGGGGGATCTGGGAGAATGAAAGAGAGCTTTATTTTTCTTTTCTTTTTTCTATAAATGAACGGGTTCCTCCCCATTCTGCCCAAGGGGTCTTTTTTATTCACATGAAATACATGCTAAAAGACACATTTCACCTTAGGTTTTTGCAGAGAGCCTATGCCTGCCAAAAAAATCTTGGGCATTTGAAACATGGCCCTAAGTACATACAATAGTTAATCTCGTTGACCACCCGCCTTATAATTGAAAACCTGGGATTTATAGCATTTCTCGAACAGAACATACGCGCTTCATGTATTGTTCTCTTTACAAGTGTCGAACTAAAACAGAAGAAGAATACTTCATGTACGTATCCATCTCTTTCGAGAAATGGATCACACATCGATCGAAAGTAACTTCTTTCAGAAAGGGACACATCTTGTCAACCGTGACGAAGTGTTGTGCTTTATCTCGGGCTGATATCTCGGGGAGCAGCCGTCTGCGAACCAGACGTCCGATCTTGATGAAGTGCTACCCTCGCATCTGAGCCGTTCGTTTGCTCAAGATGTGCTAATTACAGGTCAGAAATGCAGTTTCTTCGGATATGCAGCTATCTTCAGAGAAGTTCCTGACACTCAAGCTCCTCCCAAGCCCGCTCCAAGTCAGCGACCATCCCGCGAAAGTCTACCACGTCGCAACCCATCTCCGCGAGGCCATCGTCGACCCTCGCTGCTTCGGCCGTGAACTCGGGCTAGCTCGATCACGTGCTGTCTGATCCTCGTCTACGACGGCGCACGGCCAAAGCAGCCGAGTCTCCTCAACTTCGACTTTGGCTTGTTGGCCGTCGTCTTCCCGTGATTATCTATTGTGTTGCCTAGATCATGCGTGCTAGCAAGTTGGAACGGAATTGCTCGGAGAAAGCCGATGCGAGGGTGAGGATGTCCTATGTGTATGATGCCCTTTTTATGTAGCACAACGGAGACCGAAGGGTTGCATGCGCACCGTTGTCTTTGGTGCTCTGATCTGGAGACCGAGGGGTTGCATCATGCATGCGCACCGGCCGGAGTCCGAGTGAACACGGGAGTAGAGCAGCGTTGCGTGCCCAGTTGCTTGCGTGCGCGCACCGGTCGGCTTGCTCGGCTGAAATGCGCGTGGGAGGCTAATTGGATGCGCTTTCAGATTTGGTCCCTTGGTATTCTTCCTCGGAGTTCAGTTCGCCTGGGATCATGGCGAGACGCGGGCAGCGCGCGGCGGGGAGCGGCGTGGCGAAGAAAAGACGCGCGCGGTGCGCTGCAGTCGGCGGGGGAAGAAGCTGCAGGCGAAGAAGGAATTACGGGCGCACGCTCGCCGGCACGATTAATTCCGTTTATGGAAACCGGGAGGTTTCATATCCTCCCGTCGGCGTCGCGTTGGCCGTTGGGTGGTGGCGACGGCGTGCGTCGGACGCGATGGCACGTCCCGTGCAAGAATCGGACTCGGCTTGGCAACAACCCGTTCCGAATCGGTAGGCCGAGACAGGCATGAACACACACACATGACCCATGAATAAAAGCGGGAGCGTCTACCTGGAACCCGGGTGTTTCTGTGCCTGTCCAGCACCCGGGTGCTGGGGCAGCTCAGAACACCCGAATTTTGTGGCCAGAAATTCGGGTGCTGGGTTGGGTTCCAGCACCTGAATTCTTAGACCTTGATTCAAGATGCAAGAGACCAAAAAACACAACATATCCACAGTTCAAATTATACAACGGTTGACACCAAAACCAGAAATGAAACAAATTCTGGTAACTAAATGGCATCAAGTAACGAATGTTTGATCAACCAAATCAACCATTCCATGGGAAAACAGCACATACTTTTACACAAATGTGGATGCATACATGCATATAAAAGTAAAAATTTAAAAACAGGTTGGAAGTCTGGTTGATAGCATTCCATAGTCATAGTTCATGCCATTCATAGAAAGTTCAGGTTCTTAGCACATCACAGATACATATAGAAGTTCTAAGCACATATAACCTAATACCTCATAGACAGAGGCACGTGGCAACAGGATGACTTCAATCATCAGTGAGAGCATGCTCTCCTTCATCACTGCGGCTGCTCTTGCCAGATTCAACAACTGAGCAAAAGAATTCAACTGCATCAATTCTGGTGAAGTTCAAAATATACAATGGCAAAAACTTATTACAAAATGACACTTTACTTGAACAAAGTACAAAAAAGAACTCAAATACATTTAACAAGAAAATGATAGGCATACTCTGCTAAAATTACACCAGTGCCAAGGTGTAATTTCAAATGTTTGGGATTGTCACTTTTACATGTCAATTAATTTACTAGGACGCTTTTCAGTTATAACATGAAAATGACAGGCAGAGCTCTACTAAAATTACACCAGTGCTAAGGTGTAACTTCACCTGATTGAAACTGTGACTTTTGCATGTCAATTAATTTACTAGGACACAGTTCAGATATAATAGAACAATAGAGTAAAAAGAAGAACTAAAATGCATTTAACAAGAAAGTGACATAGAGACTCTGCTAAAATTACCCCAGTGCAAGGGTGTAGCTTCATCTGATTGAAACTGTGAGCTTTACATGGCAATAAGTAAAAAAGTGGCGTTAGCTACTGCTAGAAAAATGACTTTTGCCGAAACAAATGGCTAGGAAAATGATTATCTGAGTCACTAATATTTGTTATGGAAACAAATTGCTAGATAGGAAAATGATTACCAGTGAACCAAAAACTAAAGGTACAACAGTCAAACTTAATGCAGCAATCAATGGTTTGAATAAGCCAGAAGTACATATGTTAAAAAAATGACAGTCAAAGTGTTATTAAATGACACCATAGCCAGGGTGTAATTTTGACATATTGAAGATGTAATGTCGTATGTTTCCTACAGTACGCTCTAACAACAAGATCTAGATAGCTACTCTCCAAAAAACTGGTAACAAGACACAACAGCTATATTCTATAGAAATTTAGGATGAAAAAAAATTATTCTTGCTGCTACAAGCCTAGCTTCCTCCAGATAGACAAACAGTTGAAAATTATTTCTCCTTTAACTAATCACGTTAGGAGCAACCACTTCTAGAGATTGCAAAGAATCGAGCTACCTTATTGCTACAGGAGGAAACCAGCACAGATTAAAAACTTGGAATTTTCTCTACTGATCGAGCTGCAAGTCAAAACAAGTGGAGGTGGCTATATCTTGCGAAGCCAAACATACAGCCAATGCACATGTTGCTGTTGACTTTACAACAAGGAACAAAAAATAAACAAGCTAATTATCATTCATGGGAGAGCGATTACTGCCACAGAATGAAACACAACAAGATCACAATGCAATATATGAAAATGGCATGATCACCACCACGTAAGCTACCAGGCAATCAAGAAATTTAAACAATGCTTAGTGCTGCAAATGAGCAATTTGGTACTTGCCAATTTGATTACCTTCACGACCAAATACATGAGCCTTCCCGCTGCTGGACTGCTGATATTGAGAACCTGAACCTTCGTGATGACTATCGCCATGACTATTTGTCCATTTTCTCAGACCTGAAAATAGGAAATGAAGAAACGAGTGCAGGCTTCTGCACAAGAGGGTGACCCAGATGAACAAATAAACATGCAGAGTATGCACAAGAACAGAGATAGATGCTCTTTAGATTCTCCAAAACAAAAATATACTCACAAAATCACATTAAAAAGGGGCAACACAAAAATAGTTCGTGATGCTGTTAAGGCTACTAGTACATTTTTTTCAAAAACCAAAAAGGACATACTCACACAAAAACTAATACTAATATTTTAAACAGAATAAAAACTACAAATCTTATTATTACATTCTATTACTGCTAAAATGACAGTCGGAGTATTCTAAACATACATCAAAGACATAGTGTAATTTCTGGAAAATCAAATTGTAACTTTTTCTGGATCTGGAAGCACTACCAATTTCAGATCAGGCTCATAGAAATAAAACTACTAAAACATGGACAACTTATTTCCAAAATAGCTTATCTGAGCACGAAGAGATGCCCCACGACCACACGTTACTGAAACAGAGCCTACATACAGGTCACATAAGGAGCAATCCATCATATGAAATTCAGGTACGATAGACACAACTAGACAGGACTAGTCTTGCGAAAAACAAAATAAACTACTACTAGGCATGACTCACTATACTGATCAAACCATCATAGCTTTTGATGGGAAATATAAATAGAATCTTAGAATAAAAAAATGCACAAAATACACTGTCATGCATGCTCAATAGCACAAAGCATAATGAGCAAGAATATTGGCAGTTGGACAGCAGGAACTTGTTCATCTTAAATGGGTATCAAACATCACAATTACAAGTACATTGTTTTTTATATATAAAAGTTACAATGCCTAAAAACTAAAATTACATGAATAATGAGATGTAATATTAGCATATCAGAACGGTAACTTTAACAAATTGTATGTGTAATATTCGAAAGTCAGCAAGAGTTAGACTAAGGAAAGAGCCAAAGTACATGAACTAAGATACATGAACTGAAATACCACTGCAAGTCAGATGGTCAAATATTTCAAAAAAAAAAAGGATCGTATATTTAAAATGACTTGACATCCTCAAAATGACATAATTGCAAGTCCTGCAGCAATACAAAAGGATCGTAGATTTAAAATGACTTGATATTATATAGAAAAATGTACAGTCATGTTGTCTTTGTTATGTAAAAGCAATAGTATCATACCTGTTAATCTCAAAAGAGACCAAATTTCACATTTACAAGGAAGTCACAGTGCACAAAGAATAAAATGACATGAATAATTAGGTGTAATATTATCAGATTAGACATGTAACTTTAACAAATTACATGTGTAAGTCTATAGCAAACGTTAGGACTGGTCTTAATTCAGTGGAGGAAATCCAACAATCTACAAGGTTTCAGACACCAAAACAAAATGCAGGAGAATCATACCTTGCCCTGATCCAGTCCAAGCTGCAATACTGTGTGGCACAAGAACAAAGCAATACGGCAAGTCCAAGCTGCAATACTGCATCTTGAGAAGTCTGTTCAGTGGAATAAAGAAAAACACATAGTGATAAATTCCAAAATTCAGTTATTTAAGAAGAGTGACAACAGATTAGTTGATTATATTCTATGAGGTTTATATTGACATAGTGCCACAGAATGAACTGCAACATTAAAATGGCACGATCATCATTACGTGAGCTACCAGGAAACCAAGGAATTCAAACAATGCTTACTCCTAGATATGAGCATTGTGGCACTTGCCAATTTGATTACCTTCACAACCAAAAACATGAGCCTCCATACCACTGGACAACTGAATTCAAGAACCTGAACCATTGTGCATCTCTTCAGTCCTGCAAAACAAGATGAGCTGCACACACGCAACAAAAGCCTAGCGCCATGACTAGTTGTCCATTTCTTCAGACATAAAACATGAATGAAGAAACGAGTGCAGGCTTCTGCACAAAAAGGAGACGCAGATCAACAAAGTAACCAGCAGAGGATGCACAGGAACAGACAGCTAGAAAATAACATGCAGGCTCTCAAGAATTTACCAGAACCCAACCCAATGAGCTCCACAAATCACGATTCGTGAAGTGGAACCTCACCACATCATCAGTGATGAATTCCAAACGAAAAGTAACCTAAAGCCATATGATAAAATAGGTACCACACATCAGAATTACAGGTACATTGATTTTTAAAATAAAAGTTACAGTGCACACAAACTAAAATTACATGAATAATGAGGTGTAATATTAGCATATCAGAACTGTAACTCTAACAAATTGTATGTGTATTACGGATGAATGGTTAGAACTGGTAATCGTTGTTTCCTTAAGTGAAAAATTTCCTGCAGATTACATGATAAAATAGGAATTTGTTATCTTATTGAAGTCCCTCCAAGAAAACTAAGAAAAAGATGTGGAAATCAGACTAGACAAAAAGTACATTTTAGGTTAGAGCTAAAATATGAATGATGTAAATAGAAAATAGCATCTTCCTTGACATTCTTATTCATGTCAACTGTTATTTCAAAAGGGAGATCACGTACTATAAAAACTATTTAGAAAACAGGAAATATGCTTCGGACTAGTTGGATCAGTTTAAATCATCAAATGCAGGAAAAAGATTTCCAAATATTTGTTTTTCACTTCAGATTGAGATAGAGGATCACTGGATTTAATGATCATCCCAAAATGACATATGTTAACAAAAATAGAAGGTTCTTTACATGAACCACAATGTCAGGTAGTTGCATACAGAAAGTAAACTAAGTAGTTCGAGAAATTTCTTCCAGAAATAAATCTTACAGACAAAGGTTTTGTGAACAAATTTTGAGCACCAGAACCCACTCCGACAAGGCTATCAAACAATTAGAAATTCGTATAGTAAGGAGCAGTCAAGCACATCAAAGCGAATGAGTGTGATAAAGGGAACAACTTTGAATCGAATTCAACTGGTCAAAATGATGTTTCACAACAAAAATCAAAAATCATAAGACTAAGATGGGAGTGAGGATGAACCCTCTAAACAGAAGCAACAAACGCGCCTCACAGAGAAATGAAATGAGCAACCTACTCGTTAGTACAAGCGCGGGGATTAAATGGACAAAACCCGGCCCGATGTATGAGAAATGAAGATAGAGACATCATGATGGTATCTATGCAATCATGAGGATCAGTTCCTAACAGAGAAGAACAACTATACGGCTATTGTTATGGTAGACTGAAGCCAAGCAAAGCATCAATTGATAAACTAATCAATTAAATGTGTCATGATTAGTCAGAAGGTAATGAATTTTAAATCATTTGAGACAAGCACGCACCAGAAAGCTCTCTGGGATACACTACATAAGGAACAAACAAGTCAGGGTCTTCGTTACTGCTGAAGCCTATAGACATTTCTTCAGACCTGAAAACAAAACTACAAAGCAATGGTCAGAGAACAGAGGATCCAAAATCTATGAAGGCCAGCACCTGAGCTTATCGCCTTCTTCTTCTTTTTTTTTACATGCATGTGAACATTGGAAAACAAATAGGAGTTTAATCAATTACGTACTGCAGTCCTGATGACAAAACTGAAAATCCAACTTCATTACGCAAGGAAACTGGAAAAGTGCTCAGCTATCCACAAATATAGATGCAATACGTCATAGATCCCTCAAACACAATATTTTATCCTATTGCATAGTAGAGACGAGAGAGGTCAATAACATCAATGCTCCTTTTTTTTTTAGGGCAATAACATCAATGCTCTGGGTACCTACAACAGGAGGCGTTTTTCTTTCCCAGCCATTTGAAGCAGATTTACTGATTAATCAGTAAGCACTTGCACGTATATATCAAGACAATCAAAATATATTCAGATACAGGGGGTTGATTCATGCTCGAATGGCCAAATCCCGCATCAAATCGAGACAAACCATCAACGAATCCACAGACAGGCAACCAAATCACATGAGGAACCAGACGTAGGAGAAAGGGGGAGATTTCAATGAACAAACCGGAAGTTCGCTGGCCAATCGCTTCCAACGAGACAGGATCCAACTCCTCCGTAGTGTCTGCACAAAATCGTAGCAAACCAAATCAGTAGAGTGTACAGCAGGAAACAAATCACATCAAATGAATCGAATCATGACCCAAAACTAGCAAGAGCACCAACAGGTGGGAGAGGGGGATCGCCTTCTGTGCCGCACGAGAACGAACCCAATCCAAACCATACGAGAGAAAAATCAGAACAGAATCGAGACACATGGAGCAAACAAAGTGAGGAAGGAGGAATGGAGCTCCATGGATCAACCTGAAGATCGCCGGCAAATCGCCTCCGGTGACTGCGCCAAACCCTAGGCGGAGCAGGGCGACGAGCTCGAAATGGAGAGGAGAAAGGAACGGCTCGAACAGAAGCGCGATCCCAAAATCCAAAGGCAGAACCCACATGTCACACAGAGCACAAATCCAACGGACGTGCGGCAGAGCAAGGACGCATCGCACGGCCAGAAATTCGGGTGCTGGCGTCGCCAGAAACACCCGGGTGGCGTTTAGCTTTCCCGATAAAAGCTAGGCCTCGCGTTCGCCATTGCACACATCTCTAAACCAACTGACGTCGCGGCGACCATCAGCCAGGCAAGATGAGGCTCAGGACGAGGCTGCCGAGATGCTTCGGCGGCGGCGGCCACCCACGCACCGTCGCGGACGAGGAGCGGATCGCCGAGTTCGCAGCCAAGGTCGTGACGCTAGGCGAGGACCTCGCCGACATGGCTCGCAAGGTGGCGGAGGTGCGTCAGTCGAGCGACGACCTCGCGCGGGCGTGGGAGGAGCTCGAGCGGCTGTTCCCGGAGATCTTCCTGTACAGGTCGCGGTGGCAGAGGATCAGGGACGCGTTCCGGAGGCCCAGCGCCAAAGTCGCGCCGACGAACCGAGGCGACGACGGTGTGGTCACGGTTGAGATGATGAGCCCCTTCCTCAGGAAGTTCCTGTCCATGGACGGCTGATTTGATCAGCTGGATTTCCACGTCGTTGGACCTTGGTCAACTGATTCTGCAGATAGTTGTCACTAGTTTTGGTCCCAACGTCCATAGATCGAGTCTCTATAGCCAACAATGTCCACCGTTGAGTTGCATTTTTTTTTTTTAGAAAATGGAAATAGTTTCCCACCTCTGTGTTTCCACACATAGCGTTACCGTTGAGTTGCATGGACGGGGCCTAGTGATTCTGGCTTTGTACGAGATTGCAGACAGAAAGGAGTAACAATGTTGTAGTGGTTTATTTCAGCCATTTTCTTTGGACAGAGATTTACTATCTGATTGCATTATATATTCCATTAAAATTGACAGGGGATCCATGGGGACATGACTGATGTGAGCGTCAGGACTAATCTCTCGTCTGATCGACTGCAGACGATCTGGCAAAACCGACCAGCATAACTGATATGAGAGCAAAGTATACGTAGTATTGCAGAGGCCACAACATACTCCTGTAATATGACACGATGTGAATTCAGTTAAGCCGCACTGCTGCAAGAAAGCAAGGTTGGGCTTGACCACACGCTCAGAAACAACATAAAAAAGGACATGCTGACATGTGCACTGCACGGTGAGTTCTCGACAGCAACAAAAAAAAAATGTAGCCCTTCTCTCGATGAACTCAGAACAAGTGAAATGATACTTAGTATTATGATCTTAATTCTTGGATGGCTTCACAAACACACATCTTAGTTACTCATCAATTATTCAACGCCAGTAGTGGCCCTTGCCATTTCAGGTTCGATCGTCCCCACATGAACACCACCGGGCTCCTGACTTGATGCACGTCGTTCTCCCAGACGAGGTTCCCGAACCGCGTCATGCTTTTCCGGGATTCATCGCACTCGCGTACGCGAGTTGAAACAAGTTCTCGCGCACCTTCCGTTATGGGACCGGAAGAGACGCCTCTCGCGCACCGACGACCGTGTCGTGCGTTTCCACACTGCTGGCGCGCCGCGTCAATTCTTTCTGTGGGCCCACAGTTCTTGCACGACGCGCTACTACAGATGACTCAAATACTGTACTGCTGACTCAGCTCCTGTTTGTTTCGTTCTATATCTCTTCTCCATCTCTTTTTTTTTCTTTTTTTTTCTACTACAATTTATTGTTCTAGCTTTGCAGCGAATTGTTTCACGCGCACAATTTATTTGTTCTGCCTTTTTAATAAATTGTTCTTATAGGAGTGTGAAGCTATGTTCCACATATTTTCTAGAGTGAGATAATTATTTTGTAACTTGAAAAAATAATATGTTTCGTCTCACTGTCACTGCTTTCCATGTTCCGTATCATTGTTTACAAAGAGTGTGAAGCTATGTTTCATACTACTTTTATAGTAGGATGTATTTTGTAAAACGAATAATTTGTTCCCCTCACTATTTTCCTTGTTACATATCGTTGCTAATCATGTTCGAAATGTTCGAAAGAATGTGAAGCATATGTATTTATTCATATGTTCCACATGAAAACTATTTGTTCTATGTAGCTAACCCGTGTGTTCCACATGAGAAAATTATTTGTTCCAATATGCATATGAATGTGTTCCACCTAGTTAGTCCATATGTTTCATATGAAAACTATTTGTTCCAATATTCATATCGATTTGTTCCATGTAGCTAACCCGTGTGTTCCACATGAGTAAACTATTTGTTTCAGTAGGCATATGAATGTGTTCCACCTAGTTAGTCCATATGTTCCACATAAAATCTATTTGTTCTAGTATTCATATCGATTTGTTTCATGTAGCTAAACTATGTGTTCACATGAGAAAACTATTTGTTCTAGTAGGCATATGGATGTGTTCTACCTAATTAGTTCATATATTCCACATGAAAACTATTTGTTCTAGTATTCATATCGATTGTTCCGTTAATCCATATGTTTCACATGGTAAAATTACTTGTTCCGGTAGGCATATGGACTTGTTCCATCTAGTTAGTTCATATGTTCCACATGAGAACTATTTATTCCAGTATTTATATTGATTTATTCCAGTAGCTATATTCGTTCGCGTAGAAAATAGTGATGGCCAAACGGGCGGCCCGGCCCGGCACGGCCCGGTGTTATTTCAGGCCGTGCCGTGCCAGCCCATGGGCTCTCCTCTCGGCCCATGGCACGGCACGCTATGACGTATTCATGCCGGGCCGGCCCGTTTAAATGTCAGCCCATTTAATTTTTTCAAAGCAATTTCATGTTAAATGGTGCAAAAATAGGTGCTAGTAAGGGGAATTGAACTTAAGACCTCTTAGATAAGAAGGAATGTACTTACCACTAGGCTAAGACTCCTAGTTGAACACATATAAACTAAAAATATATTTAATCAAACTTAATCGTGCCGTGCCGTGCCGCCCATTGGGCCGCACCCTCTACCCACGGCACGGCCCGACCCTCGTGCCGTGCCGGCCCGGGCCCGAAATTCATCGGGCCGTGCCGTGCTTGGGCCGGGCTAAAAATTGCGTGCTTCGTGCCCACCCGTTTGGCCCGGCCCATTTGGCCATCACTAGTGGAAAACAAACAAAAAACTTGACACGTGAACTGTGGTTAAAGCAAAAGAAACGAATGGGCCTTTTTGCGTGCTGCCGCTCGTTCGGCCCATTAACAAAATCGCGATCGCGAGACGCTCGAGTGGAGCCAGCCCGCACGGTGGGACCGCGGGAAAAGAGCGCCTCGCCGCGTGGGAGGGTGCGCGAGACTCGTTCGCCAGCTCGCGCAGGCGAGCGTGATTGCCCCCATGCTTTTCGCCGCGCTGCTCGTGCTCCTGAAGACGACCTTGTAGCTCTTCTTCTCGTTGTTCCTCCCGAACTCCAGCGTCCCAAGAGTGACGGTCACCGCCCCCAGCTGCTCCGGTGCCTCGACCCTCACGTTGTAAGTCTCGGGACCCTCCGACACCTTGGTCACCGTCCGTTCCAGAACGCGGACGTCGGTGCCGTTGCCGAACGCCACGACGAAGGACCGGTAGTTGAGACCGCCGACACCGCCGGGGAGAGTCCTCGCGCAGCCCGCGAAGCCGGGGACGAACAGTCGGATCTGCGCGGTGGTGTAGTTCAGGGTGCAGAGGAAGTCTACGTAGTCCTGCTCCGCGGCGTCGTACACCAGCCCCGGGTCCAGCGCCAGCTGCGGCCTGACAAGCCCGGCGCCGGCCGAAAACAGCGTCGCGCTGCTGGCGCCTCTGATTGGCCCCGCGTTGTCCGTAATGGCACGTCCGTGGTTGTCCAGCATCGTCGCGGTCGTCATGATCGCCGACTGGATCATGGCCGGCGTCCAGTCACGGTGCTTGTGCCGGAGCAGGGCAGCGACGCCGGTGACGTGTGGGCATGCCATGGATGTGCCCGATATCATGTTGAAGCTGGATCTTCTGGGGTTGGCCAAGGTGTCTGTCAGGGGCAACTCATCGGGCCAGGCTGCCAGGATGCTTATTCCTGGCGCGATGACGTCCGGCTTGAGAATCTCACGAGCGATGCGGCTGGGGCCCCGCGACGAGGAGGAATCCACCGTCGGCGCGCGGTTCTCGCCGGTGACCGTGCGGCACGTGAAGCGGAACGACGCCACCGGGTAAGGCACCGACAGGATATACTCCTCGAGCTTCGTGGAGTCGACGTTGCCGAGGCTGATAGACGGAAGGTTGAACGCCTGGACGTCGATACCATCCATCCGCCAATCCAGCCATGCGAGAGAAATGAGGCCGGAGGCGCCTGCTCTCTGCACAGCAAAGCCGTCTGACGCATACAAACATGTGCACACGACGATCTTGCCCATGATCCTGTCCGGCACCAGGTCGTCATCGCCGCAGCTGCTGAGCAACAGCCCGACCATTTCTGTCTTGTTAGCCTTCTGGGTGTAGAGGGACTGCCCGGTGAGGACTTGGCCGTCCCCCGGTGTGACGCTCACTGGGAACACACGGTCCACCGAGGCCGCGCCGACCGTCGTGATCCACGGCGCGTCGTTGATCACCGAGGATTCTGACGGACCAGCGTTGCCGGCGGAGCAGGTGACGAAGACGCCTGCCCGCACGGCGCCAAACAGGGCGACGGACATGAGGTCATCGGTGAAGTTGTGGTAGAGATCTCCGAGGGACACGGACAGGATGTCGACGCCGTCTTTCACCGCGGCGTCGATCGCCGCGACGATGCCCGCGAGGCGGCAGTTGTGTGAGGCGCACGCCTTGTACATGGCGACCCTCGCCTTTGGAGCCACTCCCCTAGTGGTTCCATGCGCGAACGAGAAGAGGTTGGCGTCGGGAACCTCCGAGCCGGCGGCCATGGACGCGACGTGCGTGCCGTGGCCGTCCCCGTCCCTTGGGGACTGGAGTGCTTGCTTCCTCGTGCCGGTGCTGTCGAGGAAGGACCTGGCGCCGACGAGCTTGTTGTTGCACATGCTAGCGTTGAAACGCTCGCCGTCGGCGCACCGGCCCTTCCAGCTCTTCCAGACGGGGCCGAGCCCGTTGTCGTTGAAGCTCGCGCTCTCCGGCCAGATGCCGGTGTCGACGAAGCCGATGATCCCGGTGATCCGTCTCCGGCCAGACGCCAAACTCCGTGTCGAGGCCGAGGAAGCCCGGGGACCTGGTGGTGTGCAGTGGCACCACCCTGTCCCTGTACACGCCGGCCACGCCCGGAGTGTTCTCCAGGCGCCGGGCCTGTTCGGCGGTGAGCTCGGCGGCGAAGCCGTGCATCACGGTGTCGTACACGTAGAACACGCGGCCGGAGTCGGAGGCGGTGGCTGGGGACTCGGATCCCACCATGGAGGTGTACCAGTGACCGTGGGTGGCGAAGTGGTTCGGCTTGGCCAGGGGATCGGCGTGAACGACGTACGTGGTGGACAGCGGAGGCTTGACCTCGGTGCGGTTCTTGATCTCTGGAACAAGAACTGGGTGCGCGAGCTGCGCGAGGAGGAGAACCAATGCGAGGGGTGGTTAACGAGCCATCTCGGCTCATTAAGGCTCGGCTCGTTAAAGCTCGTTCTGATAACGAGCCGAGCCGGCTCGGCTCATTAAGACTAACGAGCTAAAATGGAAGCTCGGCTCGGCTCATTATAAAAATCGAGCCGGCTCATTAGGCTCACGAGCCAAGTGTAATAAAACTTTGATGACAAAAACATAGGTAATTTTAAGCTTTTTAAATTATTAGCATGTGTTAACAATACAAAAATCATAATATAAAACAATATTGTAGAAAAATATCAATCTAAGTCAACATAGGTGGAAATAAATCAAATAAAAACATGATCCAACATTAAACATAATTTTCTTTATCTATAGTGAACTTAGTTTATTTATTCGATGATAAATTGAGCTTCTCAACATAAAAAACCTACCATCTTATTAGAGAATTAAAGTTGATATTTCTATATAATCGAGCCTGTCGAGCTAACGAACTGTTCGCGAGCAGCTCACGAGCTGACTCGTTAACAAACGAGCTAGGATAGAGGCTCGGCTTGGTTCATTAAGAAGACCGAGCCGAGCCGAGCCGAGCCAAAACTATGATCAAGCCGAGCTGGCTTGCGAGCTTCGAGCTTTTTTGCGAGCCCTAGGTGGAGCAAGGGGCGGGTGGTGACCATGAGCGCCATGGCTAAAGAAGCTGTGAGTCACCTCGAGGCGAAGGATGTACTGGCCATGTGGGTCCTTTTATAGAGGCCGAGCGCCTGAGCCAGCTGTCTCCATGGAACATGATACACCACAGCGTTTGCAAACTGGTGTGGACTGGCTAGCGGAAGAGAAAACGTCAATGATAGCACTAACCAATGTTATGTTACACTCTGCGTTATCTTTGTACATTACCAGTCTACCACTAAGCAATTTCCAAGATAAAGACTGCGGAAAATGGATGCATTCAACCAGAGTGAGTAAACATTAAGTGGAGAAGAACTTTTGCATGGCCACGGGTTTTTTTTTTCTTCTTTTCTTTACAGCACTGTATGGTTACTGAGTTAGAGGCCAACTAGAAAGCATGAGGAATTCCGTCAAAGTTCAGGTTTGCCCTTTTTTTTTTTTTAAGGGAATTTCATTAATATTGAAGCATATTACATCCCCTGATTACAGTGACATCCCAATTAACACCTACTCCATTGATGAGAGACAAAAAACCTTGAAAGAGCCATAAATTCCACCATCTAGGATCACCATCCCAGACGGATATGCCACGGACGAAAACTCCGATCTGAAAGAACACGGCCATCTCACCATCCACCACCGTCATCCTTATCTCCGACGAGGGAAAACTGAAACCAACCCTTTCGCAAAAGAGGGGTAGATTGATATTCCACATGCAAGTATGAAGAACTCGCCGCCGTCGAGCCCGTAGCCGAGCCCATTGTTGCCTCCTTCACCATATTCGCAATGGGAAAACACAAATTCGAGTAACATCCAGATGAATGTCACCGGAAACCAAACTCTCACTAGCCCACAGTCATGGTCAAGAAAAACCATGACGAGACAAAGGAAAGGCCGGGGTATCTTATTCTTCATCGATGATGGCGCCTTCGACTCGCCACCACCGTCGAGACGCATCCTCCTCCAGTGTTCCATGCCGACGAACTTGACGTTGCCGCCGCCCTTTTCGACCGAACCACCAGAGAAACCCTAACCCTAACAAACACCGCGACCACCGCCAAAAGCGACCGCCGCGGGAGGACCTACCTATCTAAACCTATGAGGGAACAAAGCAGACGTCGGGATGCCGGGCCTCCCTCCTCCGCCGACGGCGAGGCCGCCGGAGTCGAGGGGGCCGGCGTTGCTTTTTCTTTTGAGCCGCCGCCGCCTCTGTTTCTCTCAGGTTTGCCCTTTTGCAAAACTAAATTGCAGGTCTTGGATTTTTTTTTTTACAGGATTTTTTTTACAGGATTTTTTTACAGGATTTTTTTTTTACTCTTAGTTTTACAGGACTTGGATCCGCACATGTGCGCAATTGATAACAATGTCATCTTGTAGTGTACATGCAGTAATAGAACATTTGAGACCGAAAATATGTGTATCTGAATCGTGCAAGTTGAGAACCAGTGTCACGCTGCATTTACCATGCACTGAAGGAAGGACGGGTGAAGATTCAGGGCAATCAAACAAAACCAAAATTTAGAACCATTGCAATTATGTATGCTATACGTGATAAGGATGGATACACCTCAGATCAAAGCGTATGAAGTTTGATTTTATCAAACTACTAAGACTAGAAAAGGCATCACAAATAGTTGATATAAGCTCTGAAGTTCAGAAAGATGAACTCTGAAGCTATCGCGTTTGCCAAGTCCGAGATAGGCTAGACAGTGTTTCTTTCCAGTGCACTCCAGTTCTCAAGAATCCCATCACATTCTGCCATTTTGGGTCTGAGACGAGTCATTCATCATCAATAGACCACTTTGGACGAAAAACTCCTGTCTTCTTCCATTTCAGATTTGGAATTGTTTGGAATAAGAAATGTTTACTCTGCCACCTTGCACATCCAGTGATAAAGCTCCTGCCTTATTTTTTTTAAAAAAAAACATCTAGTGATAAAGAGCAACCTCCACTAGTCTTGTCCCCCCTAAATCTCTACTACTTGCCTCAACTGAATTCAGTTCCACAGATGCAAACAAGGCAGTGGTCACATAAATTTCAGTTCCATATAATGTGTGTATCGATGATGAAACCAGAACTAATGATGCAGTTTTTTGTACCAAGATGAAGAAATCTCAATTTGTGAAAACGGTACAATGAATCATCTTGCATCCTACGCACAAGGGTAGCATGTTTGAGGCCAGAAATGTCATCGGGCACTGAAGTCAGTAAAACAAAACCAAAACGTAGAATTATCTAAAACTTTTGCTCTATGAGATAAGGATCCGTACATAGCTCAGGTCAAAGTGTATTAATATTAATGTTATCGACCTATTAATCCCTGAAAAAACTACACAGAGGGTTTAAGCTCCGAACCAATTCAGGTTGAGAAAGATGAACCCTGAAGCAATAGCGTGCTCAGAGTCCTAAGTTAGACTAGACAGTACTTCTTTTATAGCATCTTTCATCACTCAAGAGTACCATCATATTCTGCCATTTTGAGTCCAAAATGAGTCATATAGCAACAATAAACCATTTTGGACGAAAAACTACTAATGTTTTCCATTTCAGATTAGGAATTGGACAAAATAAGATTGCGTGGTCAGTCACCTTACACATCCTCAGCAACTTCCACTAACCTTCTCCCTCCTGAAATCTCTATTTGCCATCAGTTTTAGTCGCATCATACACGCAAAAATGCGGCGGTCAGTTAACTTTATGCGTAGGAGTACTGATGTAGCTATGTAGGAACAAGAAACAATGTACTGATGGAATCCATTCAGCCACATCAGTGTGAATTGTTATACATTTACAATGGATTGCAAAATGATACACACAATTCTGGTAACAAAAAAATGTGCACCAAAACACCCCCGCAATACCACACATTAGATAGACGAACAAGAGCATTTCCATTATACAAATTTCTGCCTGATTGATTGGACAGTATAAAAGTGGACAGAACTCTGAAGCCCAAGACAATACTGCATCTTGCAAGTCACTGAATACCAGGACTGCTGCCCAAGGTAAAAATATGATTGCGTAAAATTGAAGTTACATATATACGGATATAAAAATGAAACTCAACTATGAAAATAGAGTCAAGAAGAGGAAATAGAAAAGTTGTTTTGGTTTATGTCAACCATGAGATGAGAAAACTGGTACAGACCTGGTACTCCCATCCAGATTCCTAATTTTAGTTGATCTGACGAAAATGCTTAAGGATAGCGTAGCATGCAAGAAACTCTAAAACTGGAAGAAGGATGAAACAGACACTTATTTCTATAAATACATCACAATTAAAGGTACCACATCGACCTATGCAGTGATGTAAAAGTGTAACACTTAGAAACGAACAACCACGATGAAGTGAGAGAAAAAAAAAACAAAGAGATCAGATTTCTTGCAACCATTTTGATACTCTGCATGACTACCTGATATCTAAAGAATACATATGGTAAACATATCCTGACAACATGAGGAAACTATCAAATGAGTGCCCAGATGAATTGCTAAGTTGTACCTGCAAGCTACTACATGAGTTGAAACATAAAAGGAAAAGAAGGTGGTTTCAGGATCCACAGCTGCAGCAATGCACAACATTACATGCAGCGCGAAATTATCAAAGGACGTTCTGATTCAAGTAGGACCAGAGAATGGACATATTTAGGTTTGCAGTATGTTAAAAAGCAGTGGTAACATTCACAGTGCAAATATGAATTCTTTTTTACACAATCATATTTTAACTTATTAGACTTTGTTGAGTTATATACCTAATGATCATACTATCAATACAAACAGTAAATTCTCCAAGGCAATATATATGGAGCCAAATTATCATCTTCTGCTGCAGTACTCTAAAACAAGCACTCTACAGAGTTGCTCAATAAGGAGATAAGTACACCAGGCAATACCACATTTAAAAAAAAAAAATCAATTTTTCAGCCCAGCATGTATTTTTGAAACTTCACGGAACGTTATGATGTACGAGATGACCAAACTCCCTATTCTAGTATTCCTGAGAAGAATGAGCAAAATATTATACTTGAATACATATAAAAATATAAATAAATGGACGCTTCAATTCAACAAAAGTAAATGAAACCAGCACAGTGGCCAACGTAGTATATTCTTTTCACAATGATAATACAACAAGCAGTACCATTATTGTAAATTGATAAGATATATTGTGATGAATTCATACCATGGTACCAGCAAGGCACCAATAAAGCACTTTCATCAGCTATCGAATAAGTTCAACAGCAGTGAGAAAAGGCAGGGTGAAACAATCAATCATTCAAGAAAGCAACACACAAAATCAGTAAGCACAAGATAACCGAAGTTTGATCTACCAAATGCTCGAGTAATGCTATCAAGGCGTACACATATTTGCGGCATCAGTTCACTAGAAATCCAAACTGAAGTGAGGACGATTTAACATGTTAGTGTATCAAAGTATCAACAGCTGTCACCTAGACAAGGAGGCACAATTGTGATTCAACTCTCCATTTCACTCTCACAGTTGGATTTCAGGAGGAACTGAGGAACTTGCCCATCACAAGCAGCAGCATAAGCACTTTTCAATCCTGGAACACTGTCCTCATGACGGTCTAGGAACTTCTTTGCAAACTTTTTCTCGCTTAAACAAACCAAATTGTAAAAGTCAGTGTCCTTCACCAACCCCTTTGTCTTCAGAACCTTTAGGACATAATGTCGGGGCCTAAGCCGCTTTTCAGTGCTATAAGATAGCAATACCGACCTATGCACTATGTACTCAGCCTCAAGACCAACCTCCATCTTCAAGAATTCCACCGTTTGGGTTATGTTGACTTCTTTCAATGCCAGAGTTCTTGGGAACCTGCTCACTGCAACGCTCAGCTCGGTCTCAGAACATCCAAGAGCTTTTTTCAAGAAATCCAGCTTTGCATCGACCCTCCCAGGGCCAACGGCATGGACTGTCAAGAGAGCGTGCTTGAACATGGCTGAGTGGCGTGGCACACCTAGCTTGTCTGCGCACGCCACAATTTCCTTGGCACGATCTTGTTCCAATAGGAGAATTGGCGCGTACAAAAGGAGCTTGACAATATCACAATTAGTTAGGCCGCACTGCTGCAAGAAAGCAAGGTTGGGCTTCACCACACGCTCCACATCTTGACCGAGAAGGTGTCCGCAGTACCTACTCCGGAGGACGGAGTACAGCTTCTCGAAGGAGCCCAAGAAAGAGAGGTAGAACGCGAGGCGCGAGATCGCGGCGGGAGACCTGAACATAGCTGGGGCGGTGGCGGTGAGGCGTGAGATCTGGGAGATGGAGAAGCCAATGTCGCGGAGCATGCCAATGCGAGGTTTTAAGGTTTTGTCCACCTTCGCGCAGAGGAGAGGCAGCCACCTGGCGACTGCGGCGGCGACGTCGGCTCCGGCGACGCCGGTGTCCGCGAGGAAAGCGAGGACGGCCTCGGGCTTGGACGGGGACTTGACGCGAGCGAGGAGCTTGGAAGATTTGAGGGCTTGCTCCGGGTTAAGGCCGCACCTGGTTATGAGGAAGTCCTCGACGTTGAAGCAAGCCGGGGACGCCGCGGCGGCGGAGAGGAAGAGGACGCGGTGGAGGGAGGAGGCGGCGGGGGCGGTGGAGAGGAAGTGGCTTCGGAGGCGCAGCATCGCGACTCGCGGCGGACGATGTGGTCGTCCTCTCGATTTGGAGCTAGGGAGCCGTCGCGGCGGCGGCGGCGGCGGAGCTCTGCTCTACTGAGAACGAAGTGATGGGGACAGGGGAGAGAAGCGGTACGGGTCCGGTTCAACCCAATTCAGGAGCAACATAAACATGGAGAATCCTCTAGCCAAGAGGAGAGAAAAAAGAAAAAAAAAAAACTGATTTGAAAAAAAAAATCAAGAATGTCATATGTCGTAGAAATTCATGGGACCAGTATTAATTTTTAATTGGACACAAACTGAATGTTAAATTGCAGAGAGGCAAGCAAATTCATGGTGAATTTTTGAAATTTCTCCTCTGCGCCTATGTGGGATAATACCATTGTCTTCTATGATGCTCGGGTCACTTGTACTCTTTCTAAGCTTGCACGCTCGCAAACACTACAGTTGTACCTGACATAATAAGTAATCTTAGCTGAGGGGCAATGTTCACAAGTTCATGGTTCAGGCTTCAGAGATGGAAAAGCTTGGGGGATAAAATAAGACTCCTTTCTGGACTAGACCGAACTCTGCATACCAAATCCACCATTTGGTGGTAGATGCACAAATATAAGTGAAGGCAAGGATAGCTACATATCTCCACAGTTGAACAACAGTGTTGAAATGCAAAAAATACGGCGACAGTTGCTTTTGCCACAATTCTAATAGGGATAATTGCGTCGGCGCGTTGTTTTAATGTTCAAATGCACAATTTTTCACAATGCATATGCGAATATGCTCATAATGATGCAGTATGATCTGGCGATGAGCTCAGAACAAGTGAAATGATACAGTATATATAATCTTTATTCTTGCCTGGACATCAGATATATCATATGGATTAACATACACATCTGAGTTACTAGTGAATTATTCAACGCAGCCCCTGCCACTTCAGGTTCACGCCCACATGAACACCACCGGGCTCCCGACCTGATGCACGTCGTTCTCCCAGACGATGTTCCCGAACCGCGTCATGCTTTTGGCCGCCGAGCTGCTCCTGTTCTTGCTCCTGAACTCGACCTTGTAGCTCTTCTTCTCGTTCTTCTTCCCGAACTCCAGCGTTCCAGGAGTGACGGTCACCGCGACCAGCTGGTCCGGCGCCTCGACCCTCACGTTGTAGGTCTCGGGGCCTTCCGACACCTTGGTCACCGTCCGTTCCAGCACGCGGACGTCGGTGCCGTTGCCGAACGCGACGACGAAGGACGGGTAGTTGAGGCCGCCGACGCCACCGAGGAGGGCACTCGTGCAGCCGGTGAAGCCGGGCACGAACAGCCGGATCTGCGCGGTGGTGTAGTTCAGCGTGCAGAGGAAGTCCACGTAGTCCTGCTTGTCGGCGTCGTACACCAGCCCCGGGTCCAGCGCCAGCTGCGGCCGGACGAGCCCGGCGCCGGCGGAAAACGGCGTCGCGCGGAGGCCACCATCGAGGCCGTTGTCCGTGATGGCACGGCCGTGGCTGTCGAGCATCGTCGCGGTCGTCATGATCGCCGACCGGATCATGGCCGGCGACCAGTCGCGGTGCTTGTGCCGGAGCAGCGCCGCGACGCCGGCGACGTGCGGGCACGCCATGGAGGTCCCCGAGATGATGTTGAACTTGGACCGTCTCGGGTCGGCGAACCGGGAGCTGTGTGTCAGGGGCAGCTCGTCGGGCCAGGCGGCGAGGATGCCTGTACCCGGCGCGATGACGTCCGGCTTGAGAATCTCGGGGACGATGTGGTTGGGCCCCCGCGACGAGTAGGACGCCACCACCGGCGCGCGGTTCTCGCCGGTGACCGTGCGGCACGTGAAGCAGAACGACGCCACCGGGTGAGGCGTCGAGCCGATGTACGCCGTGAGCTTCCTGGAGTCGACGGAGCTGAGGCTGACGGACGGAAGGGTGAAGGCCTGAGCGTCGATACCGTCCATGCGCCAATCCGCCATTTCGAGAGAAATGAGGCCGGAGGCGCCGGCTCTCTGCACAGCAAAGCCATTCGACGCAAATAAATTTGTGCACACGACGATCTTGCCCATCACCCTGTCCGGCACCAGGTCGTCGTCGCCGCAGTTGCTGAGCAACAACAGCTCGACCATGTCTGTCTTGTTCGCCTTCTCGGCGTACAGGGACTGCCCGGTGAGGACCTGGCCGTCCCCGAGCGTGACGCTCACCGGGAACACCCGGTCCACGGTGGCGGCGCCGACCGTCGTGATCCACGGCGCCGCGTTGCTGACCGAGGATTCCGCCGGGCCTCCGTTGCCGGCGGAGCAGGAGACGAAGACGCCTGCCCGGACGGCGCCGAACACGGCGATGGACATGGGGCTGTCGTAGAAGTCGAGCTCCTGGCCTCCGAGGGACAGGGACAGGACGTCGACTCCGTCTTTCACCGCGGCGTCGATCCCCGCGACGATGCCGGCGAGGTCGCAGCCGTGGCTGCAGGCCTTGTACATGGCCACCCGCGCCCGGGGAGCCACGCCCCTCGCGGCACCGCGCGCGAACGAGAAGAGGTCGGCGTCGCGGGCCTCCGCGCCGGCGGCCGTCGACGCCACGTGCGTGCCGTGGCCGTAGCTGTCCCTTGGGGACTGGGGGTTGCTGTCGTTCAGCTTGCGCGTCAGCGTGCTGTCGAGGAAGGACCTGGCGCCGACGAGCTTGTTGTTGCACGAGGCGGCGTGGAAGCCGTCGGCGTCGACGCACTTGCCCTTCCAGCTCGGCCGCACGGGGCCGAGCCCGGTGTCGTTGAAGCTGGCGCTCTCCGGCCAGATGCCGGTGTCGACGAAGCCGATGACGACGCCGTCGCCGAAGTCCGTCTCCGGCCACATGCCGAACTCCGTGTCGAGGCCGAGGAAGCCCGGAGACCGGGTGGTGTGCAGTGGCACCACCTCGTCCGCCTTGTACACGCCGGCCACGCCCGGAGTGCTGTTCGCCAGGCGCCGGGCCTGGTCGTCGGTGAGCTCGGCGGCGAAGCCGTGCATCACGGTGTCGTACACGTAGAGGACGCGGCCGGAGTTGGCCACCATGGAGGTGTACCAGTGGCCGTGGGTGGCGAAGTGGGTCGGCATGGCCATGGGGTCGGCATGAACGATGTAAGGGGACGCCGGAGCCTTCACCTCGGGGTTGCTCTTGATCTCTGCTGGAACAAGAACTGAGTGCGTGAGCTGAGCGAGGAAGAGAAACAACGTCAGGTGGAGCAAGGGGCGGGTGGTGATCATGAGCGCCATGGCTAAAGAAGCTGTCAGTGACCTCGAGGCGAAGGATGCATTGGCCATATGGGCCCTTTTATAGAGGCCGAGTGCTTGAGCTAGCTGTCACCAAACTAGTCACCAAGAATCTGATACACCACAGCGTTTGCAAATTGGTGGGTTGACACTAGCGGAAGAAAAATGTCAACGATAGTAACAAATGTTATTTTACAATGTACATTATCTTTGTACACTACCAGTCTACCATTAAGCAATTTACAAGATATTAGACTGCAGAAAATGAATGCATTTCAACTACAGTACGTATTAACTGGAGAAAACTCTTGCATTGCTACCTTTTTTTTTCTTTGGCAACGTTGTATGACTACTGGGTAAGAGGGCAGCTAGAAAGCACGAGGAATTCAGTCAAAGGTCAGGTTTTCCTTTTTGCAACCACTGTGTATTTATCTAAATTGCAGGTAGTTACTTTTGCAAGACTTGGATCTGCATATGTCCGCAATAGATAAAAATACAATGCAACGAGTCATCCTGTACTGCACATGCAAGAGTAGCACATTTGAGACCAAAAATATTTGCAACTGAATCGTGCAAAGTTAAGAACCCGTGCCACGTAGCATTAACCATGCACTTTAGGAAGCACGGGTGAAGATCAGGGCAGTCAAACAAAACCAAAATTTCGAACCATTTTAATTTTGCTATACGAGATAGGGATCTGTATAGTATACCTCACATCAAAACGTATGAAATTCGATTTTATCAAACTACTAAGACTAGAAAAGGCAACACAGGTTGATATAAGCTCTGAAGTTCAGAAAGGAGAACTCTAGCAATAGGGTGCGCCTAGTCCTATTTAGGATGGACAATGTTTCTTTCCAGCGTACTCCAGTTCTCAAGAATAAACACTGCCATTTTGAGTCTGAGATGAGTCATTCAGCAACAATAGACCATTTTGGACGAAAAACTCCTGTATTCTTCCATTTCAGATTAGGAATTGTTTGGAATAAGAAATGCCTGCTCTACCACCATGCACATCAAGAGCAACCTCCACTGGCCTTGTCCCTCCTAAATCTCTACTTGGCTACTGAATTCAGTTCTACAGATGCACACAAGCCAGTGGTCAGATAAATTTCAGTTCCATATAATGTATGTATCGATGATGAAACCAGAATTAATGATGCAGTTTTCTGTACCAAGATGAAGAAATCAGTCGAATCCAGGTTTTTTTTTGCAATTATCGAATTAAATTGCAGATAATTACTATACTTTAGAAGACGGGTCTGCATAGGCTCAATTTCTGAAAACGGTACAACGAATTAGCACATTTGAGAACACGCAAGGCAAAACAAAACCAAAACATAGAATTATCTTTAAATTTTGTTATATGAGATAAGGGTCCATACATAGCTCAGATCAAAGTGTATTAATTTCGTTTTTATCAACCTATTAAGCCCAGAAAAGGCTACACATAGGGTTGATTAAGCTCAACCGATTCACGTTGAGAAAGATGAACTCTGAAGCAATAGCGTGCTCCCAGTCCTAGTTTAGACCAGACAGTGCTTCTTTTATAGCATCTTTCATCTTTCGAGAATCCCGTCACATTCTGCCATTTTGGGTCCAAGATGAGTCATACAGCAACAATAAAACATTTTGGACAAAAAATTTGCCTTTTTTTTTTCAATTTCAGATTTGGAATTGGCAGAAATAAGGATTGCGTAGTCGGTCACCTTGCACATCCACAGCAACTTCCACCAGCTTGTCCCTCCTGAAATCTCTACTTGACTCAACTGAATTCAGTTCTACCAACTTAATCCGTTAACTTTCTTTCAATGCACGTAGAGTACTGGTGTATCCATGACAAAACCGGAAATAGTGTGCTGATGGAAGGGAAAAACCCTTTCAGCCATATCAACTGGAATTCGTATAAGTTTATTTCAAACTGCAAAATGATATACACAAATTCTGATAAAAAACAAGAAAAGAGAGCAAAAGATGTGCACAATTCAGTATGTTCAATATAAGCCTTCTTGCCGGATTGCTACTACAACACCAAAACACCACACATTAGATACATGAGAGAGCATTTCCATAATACTGCTGAACGCCACTTGCAACTGCAGCAGTTTTTTAGTCATACCGAAGTTCCAGAGAAGCAGATGAAAATAAAAAAATATGAGTATCAGGACAAGCGTCAGGATCACTGCCAATTTAGGGATTTTAACAGATGATTTTATTTTTTTTGACATGCAGATGAATTTTAACTATTTTATATCTCATCAAAAGCCAATTACATTCTTGCCCAATTAACTACGATCAACCGTCCGCTGAAACATCTTGTTCAGAAAGGAGGAATCGGGTCGGGATCAGTCGTCCATTGACAGGCACTTCCTCAGAAAGGGGCTCATCGATCGAACCGCCGCTTCGAGGCTGCCGTCGTCGTCCTCGATCGCCACCGGCGCGACAGTCGTGCGGGACCTGCGGAACGCGCCCTTGAGCCTCTGCCACCGCGATCGGTGCAGGAAGATGTGCGGGAACAGGCGCTCGAGCTCCTCCCACGCCCGCCCGAGCTCGTCGTTGATCCGACGAATCTCCGCCACCTTGCGCGACATCTCCTTGATGTCCTCGCCGAGCCTCACCAATTCGTCCAAATCTCGGCTACTCGGCTGAAACGTGAGAGGCTAATTAGACGTGCATTTAGATTTGGTCTGGTCCTTTGGTTCCTTCGCATTCTTTCTCGGAGGCTCAGTTCGCCTGAGATCATGGCGCGCCGGGGAAGGAAGGAGGGGAGGGAGGGGAGCGACTGGCGGCGGGTGAAGACGCGCTGCGGTGGCGTCCTTCCTGTCGCGTTGTGTGGTGGCGTGCGTCGGACGCGACGACACGTTCACTGTAACAATCGGACTCGGCTTGGCAACAACCCGTTCCGAATCGGTAGGCCGAGACCGGCATGAACACACACGTATATAAAAGCCGGGCCTCCCGTTCGCCTTTCCACACACACCACCAAACCAACGGGACGTCGCGGCGCCCATCGGCCAGGCCAAGATGACGAGGCTGCCCAGATGCTTCGGCGGCGGCGGCCACCCACGCGCCGTCGCGGACGAGGAACAAAGGGCGGAGGAGCGGATCGCCGAGCTCGCAGCCAAGGTCGTGACGCTCGGCGAGGACATGGCCCGCAAGGTGGCGGAGGTGCGCCAGTCGAGCGACGACCTCGCGCGGGCGTGGGAGGAGCTCGAGCGGCTGTTCCCGGAGATCTTCCTGTACAGGTCGCGGTGGCAGAGGATCAAGTACGCGTTCCGGAGGCCCAGCGCCAAAATCGCGCCGACGAACCGTGGCGACAACGGCGTGGTCACGGTTGAGATGATGAGCCCCTTTCTCAGGAAGTTCCTGTCCATGGACGATTGACTTGATCGGCTGCCTGGTCCAATGTCCACTGTTGAGTTGCATGGACGGGACCTAATGATTCTGGCTTTGTACGAGATTGCTGACTGAAAAGGAGTAACGATGTTGTAGCGGCAATTGGTTTATTTCAGCCATTTTTCTTTGGACAGACAGTTACTATCTGATTGCATTATATATTCCATTAAAATTGATAGGGGATCCATGGGGACATGACTGATGTGAGCGTCAGGACTAATCTGTCGTCTGATCGACTGCGGGCGATCCTGGCAAAACCGACCAGCTTAATTGATGTGAGCGCAAAGTATACGTATTGCATAGACCACGTCACCTAATCTGTCATCCGGTGAAAATGACACGATCAGCTGTATATAGTCCAAAAAAAAAAAAAACCAAGTATAGGATGATGAGCCCCTTTTCCCAGGTAGTTCCTGTCCATGGACGACTGATCAGCTGTATGTGTACATTCGTGATTGACGCATGTAAACTCTATCTTTTCTTATTGTAATCAGGAACCTTTTCGACTAGATCCTTATATAGGTTCATAAAAATAGGGGTGTGGTCAATATAAGAATGATCAAGATGTGGAAGACGAAGTTACCTCTGAAATTAAAAAATTTTATGTGGCAGGCCTTTCAAAATCGTTTACCAACGGGGGTACAATTGAAACGTAGAAAATGGAAGGGTGACATGCATTGTGGTCTTTGCAAAATGACTGAAAATGTAGATCACATCCTGTTTACTTGCCCTTCTGCTGTGTTTGTTTGGTCATGTTTCAAAGAAGCTATGGGCTGGAATGATTATCATGTTTCGATGAATGATTTACTTGATAATTGGATTTCTTTAGGGGGTGTCAGATATGAACTGAAGTTGTTTTGCTTTGCAATTATTGCTTGGTCACTATGGAAAATTCGCAATAAAATGGCAATTGAGAATTGTTTCATCAAAAAACCTGATGACATCTTGTATAAAATTATATCTGGTATACAGAGGTGGAGCATACTCCTGCGATCCCTGGATAAGGAGGTGGTGGACGGGAAGATCAGCATTCTGAAGGAATGGATCGTCAAGTTCGCTGAAGACAGACGTAATTCAAGCTCAGAGGACTTTATGTAGGATGGCTTTTGAATAATGTGGGTGGTAGTTGCAATCGTGTGAAAGTTCGAATGGTTGAAGTAGTGTCTTGTGCTTCTTTTGTAAACTGGTATCCCCAGTAGTGTTGTGTTAGTGTGGGTTGTAATGATACTGAACCTTTATAGCTTTATAAAAGCAGGAGTAATCTTTCTCAAAAAAAAAAACTTGGCTCCTATAGGTTTTGGATTTTCACGTTAATTTAGGTCAACTGATCATGCAGATGGTAATCTCTTGTTTTGATCCAACATCCATAGAGCCTCTAGCGGTGTAGCCAATGATGTCCAGTGTTGAGTTGCATGGACGAGGCCTATTGATCAGGGGCGGAGCTACATTCAAGCCTGTGGGGCCGCATCCACGGCAAAACAAAATTTCAGTGATGTTTGTCGAATTTTCACCATGTACGCACCCACTTGTTACATAATTATGCACCCACAAGGTTAAAAACACAAGACTCGAGCAACTTTACACAACATCCTGCACCCCCCTTGAGCTCTAGCTCCGCCCCTGCTAATGATTCTGGCTTTGTACGAGATTGGGGGGGTGTTCGTTTCTTTGGCTAAAATTTTAGCCATTTAGAATCTTATCATTTAAGGATATTAAATAAAGTCTAATTACAAAACTTTTTGCAGAACTTTGAGCTACTTTGCGAGACGAATCTAATGAGGGTAATTAAGCCGTGATTAGAAGATAGGTCACTGTAGCATTACTGTAGCAAAACATAGATTAGTCAGGCTCGTTAGATTTGTCTCGTAAATTAGCCCCTATCTGTAAAAAGGTTTGTAATTAGACTTTATTTAATACTTTTAAATGGCAAGATTCTCTTTGATGTGACGGGACTAAAATTTTAACCAAAGAAAACGAACAGGCTGCGCTACTTGGTTTATTTCAGCCATTTGTTTTGGACAGACAGTTGTCTGATTGCATTATATTCCATCCTCTTAAAATTAGCATGCATGACTGATGTGAGCGTCAGGAGTAATCTGTAATCGCCACACACACACAAAAAAAGTAATCTGTAATCTGACTGCAGACGTGCTGTATTGCAGAGACCACGATACACCTGTCGTCGGGTGAAAATGTGCAACCTGTTTATCTGACACGATGTGAGTTCACTTTCCTAGTAGTCCAGGGAAAAAGCTGATGGAAAGAATAACTGTTCCTGGATAGTCCAATGGAACGAACAAAACATAAAAGTTGAGGAAAACAGTAGTATAAGACAACCTTGTGCTTCCAGATAAGAAGATGAAAAAAAAAACATGAGGAAAGTAGTACAACTGACACAAGCGTGTTCATCCTCTGCTTAAAGGAATGAGTGTTACAGCCAAGAGCCTTTACATACATGACTAATAAAGGTGGGAACTCCTAAGGAGCCTTTACATACATGACTAACAAAGGTGGGAACTCCTAAGGAGCACTCTGTGTATTTAACTGCTCTATTTCCCATTTGATCTGTTGGATCAGTCGTTGTTTATCTGCCTTCAAACATTCCAGTTCATTAACCCTGCCTTGGTGCCCAACGGCCTTGATGGCATAAGATTCGTATGCTTTTGTTGCAATGTCAATTGTCATAGCAGCCCAATGCGACCCTAGTGAATCACTTCCTCTCTTCTCTTCAGCCATTAAGCCACGTCTCTTTTCTTGCGCACACTTCATCTTCAGCATGGAGCTGCGTTTCTTGGCCTCTTCTTCTTCAATTTGTTTGAGTGTTGATTGCAGTAATCCCTTTTCCTCCTTTAGCATTGCCTCTAATGATTGTAACAGCTCCTGCAATGTGCATAATGCATTGTTATGCATTCCACTAGTAAGCTAAAACACTTCAACAGTGCATTAATTAAAAACGATTTAGAGTGTTCGGTAGCCATGTTTTGGGAAAAAATTAGGCGGGCAGAAATAAACTAGCAGATAAACTAGGTAACCCTCATGTGGTGATCTGGTACAGTATAATAGAGCATCTCATAAGAGAATCACCATAACCACAAAAACAGGCAATTTTACCATAACTAGTAAAAATGCACGTGCGTCACGCACGTGTCTAAATAATGACACCACCTGGCAGGACCATGAGCATTACAAAGGTTTTTCACACAACAATTCTTTTTGCTATCCTCTCACTGGCAACTTTCTGAGGTAACTAAACAGAGGAAAAAAGAATGAGATTAAATTACCGTGGACCTCTACATAGCAAAGAACAATATAGCACTCCACAAGTTTTAAAAATTTGTGGCATAATTAAAGATGAAAAAATCACAAAAAGAGGGAAAGCAACACCATCTAGGTCAAAGCAGTACATCTGCAGGTCTGATTGTTACAACAATGAAACAAAATGAAATGATAGAGTACATACAATTTCCATTTTCCAGATTGCATTGTGGTGCTGAGAAAAAGAAAAGGCACAACAAAATAAATTGAGAAAGCAAACAGTATACACTTGAGCAGAATGCAACCAACACCAAGAGCATTGTGGCTTGCCCAGACCATGGCGTCATTATCATGGAAAGAGATCATGTAGTGGACACAACTGTTTCATGAGCCTTCACAAAAGAAAAATAAAAACAGAACATGAGTCAACAAGACATGGGACACGAAGATGGCAACAAATTTTAAAAAAAAATGCAGTTGAAAGAAATATCTCCCAAAACACCTGAGATAATTTATTTTAGTATTTCGAACCAATTTAAATGCCTGATATTTACAAAGGAGTAAAATGTTAACCTTGACTTTAATTATAGGACCTTTATTGATCACTAAACAAAAATTGTGCTTAGAACTCAAACAAAATAATTAGAACTCAAATGAAATGATACAACTATAAACAGGAAAAATGAATCACAATAGTGATAGGGATCTAAATTTCATCAGTTGTTATATGCCACTAAATAACACATTCATTGCACCACCTAAAAATACAAACCCATAAAAGCATGAGTTCATGCCATAATTGGAACTACCGGCTCCTTATCTACTATCCACAATTTGTACCATTGATGGATCGAAACTAAAATTTGCAGAGAACCACACCATTGTTCTAGTTAAATTTTCGAGAGGTTGTGATAAATACAAACCAAGATTTGCTTAACTACATTTATGTTGAGAGACGGTAGACATTTGCACATGCTTCGAGCTTGCTTCAACAGACAGCATCAGCTCTTTTTTTTTTTCTTTTTTTCTTTTTTTGAGGGCCACAGACGGCATCAGCTTAGCTGGTGAATTCAACACACAAATATTGTTATATGACCAAGAACTCATTAGCGTTGTGGCACATACAAAAAAAAAACATTTGTTGTTTTCGTATGTGTTTTTTTACACAAAGGAGGAGTGGCCACTGTAATATTTTCAGATGGGAAAACACATACTGCATCCAAAGTATTAACAGGCCACTGCGTTTCATCTAAGAAAGAATAGTTTGATCATGGAAACATATTAGAGACAGGAAAACAATACAAATGGTCAATGTTGATATCTATAATTGCACCTGGTTTTTTGCTGAAACGAGGTGTGGCATCGGCACGACAAAGCTGCCCTGTGGTCTGTATCACATGTGTAATAGCTGACAGTGGCTCTGTAATACAACATTGATTGTCTCGGAAAATTAGCAGATCACCATACGCTCTGTAACACAGTACAAAATGACTCTGAAAAGTGCACTTCGATGCTTACCTATTGTCTCAGAGACCGGCATCAAAATAACACTACAGGGTGATAAAATTGTAATATTCCCCGAAATGCCTGATTAAAAGATAAACCATCGCACATAACCACAAATTAAGCTGCTTTCAATTTATGTAACCAAACCAATTTAGTAAGGGTAATGCATAAAACATAGTACCTTGCTTCCGCGTATTCGCCGGTGCATCATCGGGAGACCCGGATTTTCTTTTCCATCTGAAAGATTTAGGCCAGCCAAATTAATTAACTAAACAAAAACATGAGAGCTTGATATACACCGAGTTACCCGCGGTCTCTTTGCAAAACTGAACCTGAACAAAACATCCAATTGGTGACCATTATTACCTCGATTCAAAACCGGCGTCAGTTCACGTTCTTTATTTTCAGCTTGGAGTGCAGCCCTCTGCCATTCACGGTACCGCCGGGAACTTTCTCTGCTCTGTGCACTGTGCCGGTTTCTTGGCAATCAAAGCGTCTTCTTGCCCCAATGCTATACAAAGCAGTGTACAATATTAGGGGATTTCATCTAAACCAATAAAAAATGATATGGCACAGCAGATACCTGCAACATCAATGTTCGTGCGATCACATAGAGAACTCTTAAAGAATTTGACAGCCTGCGTACACCTTGATCGCCGGCCATAGATCTTCAAGTTGTCTGTTCGTCCTGTACACACAATCAATGAGTAAGGAAGCGATTTCAAAGGGTTCCGCAGGTACTGAACAACAGGGTAAGAAAAGATCAGAGAACAAAGAAACTACCGCAGATCGTGCGTGGTGAAAGAATGCTCCTACCCTATATGTACAGGTTCAGAAGACTTTGATTCAGAGAGGATCAGGTTGTTCCCCGACAAAACCAAAATTGAACACAAAACGTATGCTTCTGAATCAAATTGCGACAGGAAAGAATGAGATACGCCATTCGGACTGAATCAAATCAAACCTGGAAAATGAGATGGGCGCAGGACGCCACGGCCCTCTCCAAATTTGTTCACGCGTGCGACTCCATGCCTAGGACCTCGTCGTGGCTGGAGCTTCGATGAATCAAATCAAACTTGGAAAACGAGATGGGCGCAGGACGCCACTGCCCTCTCTAAATTTGTTCACGCGTGCGACTCCATGCAGGACCTCGTCGTGGCTGGAGCTTCGATTTGGAAGGAGATCGGGACAGGCCGGCACCTCCCTGCCTAATCCCGAAATTTTCATTTGGAAAGAGATCAAAAATTCAGGAAGGAGACCGGCTGAGGGCTGACATTCCAATCACGGTGGTGGGTGCAGGGGCGGGTACGTTTTTTCTGGAATGGGATTAGCGTCGGGGAAGGGGTCTGAAACATGTGCAAATCACGTCATCGGTGACATTCGGATAACAATCTGATGACTTGGTGGGCCCATATTTTTGATCTTACGGCTGTGATTAGGGGTGGGATTTGAATCATTGGTTGATATACAGGTGGGTAACATCTAGCAGGGTAAAACTGATTTTCCTCGCAACTGGTTTTTTAAAGGTTTAGAAATAGGATCTTACATAGCTGAGAAAAATCCTAGAACAGGAGGCTTTCTGAGCAAGCCGCCGAACCATTGAAAGAAGTCAGAAGATTCCAAAAACAAGATCAAGAACTGTTATATGTTCAGAAAACAAAAAAAAGATCAAGAACTGATAGGATCTGGCATTCATTACCTGCCTCCCTGGACGGCCAAGATCCAAGAGCCGCTCCTGCTCGACCGGGACGGCCTCGACAGCCCACCTCAGCATGGAGCTGCTGTTGTCGGAGGCGGCGACGGTGACGCCCCTTCTCCACCGCAGGTACTTCCCGTTGGCGCGGAGGAAGCGGCCGCCGCAGTTGCGGAAGAGGAAGCCGTCCTCGGACGACGAACAGACGGCCTGCCAGAGCATGTCGGGCGGTGGCGCCGAGTCGTCGTCGAGAGCGCGCTGCTGCGCTTCGACGGCGTCCGGTGGCCCGACGCTCGCCGGGCGGTCTGAAGCTGCAAGAAAGAGTCCGTAGGAGCCGCAGAGGAGGACGGCGGCCGCGCCTTCGGGGCCAGCGGCGGGCCGGGCGCTCCATAAGACGTTGTCCGCGGCACGCCGGCCGCGCCGCAGGCAGACGCTGGTCTTGTCCTCCTCGGCGGCGAGGTACATGCCGCGGGCGCAGCACCGCAGCCGCACTAACCTCGCGCCGTGGAACGCCTCCATTGCCGGCGAAATCAAGAACTGCTCGGGTTCTTGATTTCCTGGCCTAGGAGTTCAAAATGACAAATGGGGAACGATTCGTTTCGGTTTAGAGCGATTAAGCGTGTGAGGTAGAGGTGGGAGTCAAGAACTTATTAGATTCTTGATTTCTAAGGGTTGCAGAGAGAGAGCAGAGGGTGGAAGAGGAGGGAGTCCGGGAAAGAGAGTTCGTTAGGCGGTTATATCGGGCTGTAGGGGCGCCAGAGGATTTTGAAGTGGCTCTTTTCTATCACTGACAAGGAGGGCTCTCGACCTGATCCCCATGAACTGAAGCATGCATGATAGGCTCATTGGTTTATAATCTGACTTTCATTCATAATAGAAAAGAAAAAAGCACAACTCATGCCCCTTCTAAAGTGAAGCTAAGCAGACTGCTGTGAAAAATGTTCTGGATTCACCCCCCCCCCCCCCCCCCCCCCCAATGAACTGAAGCATGAACTGAAGCATGCATGATAGGCTCATTGGTTTATAATCTGACTTTCATTCATAATAGAAAAGAAAAAAGCACAACTCATGCCCCTTCTAAAGTGAAGCTAAGCAGACTGCTGTGAAAAATGTTCTGGATTCTCCCCCCCCCCCCCCCCCCCCCCCTCCCCTCCATTACAATTCACAAATAAGAAAGTAGGTTTCAACTGGGAACGATACATCTAATCAAACTGAAAAAAGAGAAGAAAATACGTTTTTACCTGGAGAATTTGTGCAGGGTAGAGATGAGCATATTCGCATGAAGATTGAAGACTGAATGATAGTATGCCATATCTAAGAAAACGACTAACTGTAACAGCAGACATATGGTTACGAACACATTCCCTCATCAGATAAGAAAGTAGTAACTGTCATTGCTAGGTAGCGAAACTAGCAATCAACTGCTATATGAACCTTAACTTCGATTTTAAACCAAAAGCATACAAAAAACTGGGAATTGGACAAGTGGAATAGTACAGAACAAACTCTGAATCTGAAAAATGCTATTAGTATTCTCATGTTGAAAAACAAGTATATAAACCAATCCTGATGCCACTTTCACACAAATCTTCAATCAGAATAGCAACAAGAGAACCATTAAAATAGTTAGAATTAATCTAACATTCAAGCAGCTCAGGGATTTCTACCAAAATTAAGCTATCCTAAGCGTTAATGGACTACATATTATCACACAGAAGCAGTTCGACCCAAAATATAGACATTCAGCGTTGGCAGGCAATAGCACAAATACCTGGTGTGCATTAGACAGAGACAAGCTAATCCGCTGTTAAAAAAGACACAAATCCGTGAGCCGTGTGGTCTGCACTCTGCACAGATGATGAAGGATACCCATAGTTACAAGCGCAAACTATGGGTGTCAGTATGTCACCGCGCTCCTGAGCTCTGCACAGCACGAAGCACGCATTCGAAGGGGATGCGGATGCCAGAGCCTCGTGGCGCACTCGCGGGAAGTTTCTGGAACACAAAGGAGAGAAGCGCATTGTGCGCGAGCAGAGCCGCGTGATTGCCGGACGTCGCCGGCCGCGGGAGCGAGGCAGAGGCTCGAGAGGATCAATTCGACGATTCGAGGGACGAGCAGAATGAAGAAGAAACTGGGAAGTGGGCCTCGGCAGGCTCGAAGGACGTGAGCACAGAGAGAGGCTGTTTGGGTAGCGCGCGAGAATGCCGTCAGACTCAGCTGGGCCCGCTGCCGCGGCAACTCGGCCCACGGCCTCGGCCGCGAACACTCGCTGATTCTGCTGAAACACATTTGTTTATGCTCTCGGACCTGTGTACTGTGTTCATGCTGGAAAACTGTTCTGTTTAGAAGTCAAGTTTTTCTCTGAACAGCAAAACAATAGAATAGAAGACTGTGCCGTGGAACGGCAATTTGCTGAAATACAAGCTGAAGTCAAAAACTGGATAATGGTTGGTGCAAAGCGTTTATTACGATCCTTAAAGCAGTGTGTGACAAGGGTCACTTTTAGCCCCTACCGGGCTCCGTTCAAGAGTCAAGTTTCAGCCTGTTCGTTTCGCTGCCGCTGCGGCTGCAGCTGCAGAAAAATAATTGCGAACACTGTAGCAGCTGCAGAAACACTGTAGCAACTGCAGAAGAAATAACTGCGAACACTGTAGCTGCTGCAAAGCAGCCGCTGCAAAGCAGCGAGACGAAAGGATAGTGTATTCCAGCGCTAATAAAAGACCGTGTAGCGCCATATGGTTTATTTCAGCCATTTTATTGAGAGAATAGGTAGGCATAGAGTTTATCTGATCGCATTATGTTCCATTAGAAGTAACCTAAATGACTGATATGTGAGCACCATCAGGAGTAATCTGTCATCTGACTGACGATTCCGGCAGAACCGACCGGTATTGCTGATGCGAGAGCAAAGTATATGCATTGCAGAGACCACATCATCTAGTCTGTCATCCGGTGACTGAAAATGCCTAATCTGTAATCTGACACGAGATGAACACGATACACTTTCCTGGTCCAATGAAAGAGCTGCCGGAAAAACTGTTCCTGGGTGACGGCCGCATCCGGCACGAGGCATACGGGCGCCGCGCCAATCGGCAAGGCAGTGGCCGGGGCCGGAGAGACCAGAGACCTCCTGGCGCATTGGTTGATCAGGAGCCGCCGCGTTGGGTGGCGTGCATCGGACGCGACGCGGCGACGTGCATTCGACTCGGACTCGGTTTCTTGTGCAAGTACAACGACACGTCCGAATCGGCAGCCAGATATAATAGGGCTGGACCTCCCGCGCATGCACTCTCTCACCACCGCGCCACCACACCGGCAGGACCCATCGGCCGAAGGCGAGGATGAAGCTGAAGCTGAGGGCAAGGCTGCCTCGCTGCCTCGGCGGCCGCAGCGCGCGCGTCGTGGACAGCGAACAGGAGGCCAGGGAGACGGCCGAGATCTTGGACGAGGTGGTAAGGATCGGCGAGGACATCAAGGACATGTGGCGCGAGCTGGCGGAGATTCGCCAGATCCACGACGAGCTCGGGCGGGCGTGGGAGGAGCTCGAGCGCCTGTTTCCCCGCGTCTTCCTGCACCGGTCGCGGTGGCAGAGGCTCAAGGGCGCGTTCCGCAGGTCCCGCACGACTGTCGCGCCGGTGGCGATCGAGGACGACGACGGCAGCCTCGAAGCGGCGGTTCGATCGATGAGCCCCTTTCTGAGGAAGTGCCTGTCAATGGACGACTGATCCCGACCCGATTCCTCCTTTCTGAACAAGATGTTTCAGCGGACGGTTGATCGTAGTTAATTGGGCAAGAATGTAATTGGCTTTTGATGAGATATAAAATAGTTAAAATTCATCTGCATGTCAAAAAAAATAAAATCATCTGTTAAAATCCCTAAATTGGCAGTGATCCTGACGCTTGTCCTGATACTCATATTTTTTTTATTTTCATCTGCTTCTCTGGAACTTCGGTATGACTAAAAAACTGCTGCAGTTGCAAGTGGCGTTCAGCAGTATTATGGAAATGCTCTCTCATGTATCTAATGTGTGGTGTTTTGGTGTTGTAGTAGCAATCCGGCAAGAAGGCTTATATTGAACATACTGAATTGTGCACATCTTTTGCTCTCTTTTCTTGTTTTTTTATCAGAATTTGTGTATATCATTTTGCAGTTTGAAATAAACTTATACGAATTCCAGTTGATATGGCTGAAAGGGTTTTTGCCTTCCATCAGCACACTATTTCCGGTTTTGTCATGGATACACCAGTACTCTACGTGCATTGAAAGAAAGTTAACGGATTAAGTTGGTAGAACTGAATTCAGTTGAGTCAAGTAGAGATTTCAGGAGGGACAAGCTGGTGGAAGTTGCTGTGGATGTGCAAGGTGACCGACTACGCAATCCTTATTTCTGCCAATTCCAAATCTGAAATTGAAAAAAAAGGCATTTTTTTGTCCAAAATGTTTTATTGTTGCTGTATGACTCATCTTGGACCCAAAATGGCAGAAAGTGATGGGATTCTCGAAAGATGAAAGATGCTATAAAAGAAGCACTGTCAGAATTTTCTTGTGCTTCACATTTGGTTCTGACATCTGAATATGCAAAAAAAAAAATTAAAACAAACGAAAAGACACACAAAATATCTAAGACAACTCGAAGAATCAAGGCCCATAATATACAAGCAGCAAAAGGAGAACCAGTTAGGCCACAAACACCCAGAGAAAAATAGAATAGCATTCTACATCTATTAAAATGGAAATGTAAGTAGATCACGAATCTCAAATACAATAAAAAAAATTGATTCTGCACATCTGATATTAATAATTTGTAGGACGTGTCACACATATTCGACCGTGCATGCTTTCAGTTATATGAATGCAATGGTTTTTAACTCTGCCATTCAGTGTCACAAGGTTGCAACAAGATGTACATCCAATAGCATGTCCATGAACTGTATCATATAATAAATTAATAGCGTCATCTGGAAATTAAATGCAAGGAAATGATCTGAGGCACGCCAGAGGACATAATAACAAAAAAAATGTATTGATGATAATCTGGATAGATTATAAAGCTAAAAAAAGGCAATACACACTATACATATCAAATCATAAATACAGGCCAGAAATTGTCAAATCAATCAGCATTTCAAAAAAATTAAATGGATTACAGAACTTCAGAATAGGGGCAGATAGTGGAAACTCGCAACAAAACATATTATCACATTTTCAAAATATTCTCTGTATTACAGAGACACAGATTTTGTGGGCATTGGTGTAACCCCACAAAATGTAAGATCAACCTTTAAGATATTTTCTAAGTATTACAAATCTGCATTGCAGATATGCAGATTAAACCTGCGCAACCTCACAAATCCAAAGAAAACATACCAATGCCAAAAACTTACGTTCCTCTAGCAATAGCAGGTGCACCAGTAGGATGCATTGGTTAGAAGTAGATTTTATATGCCATGGGTCCAACAGATAATAGGACAGGAAAAAGACATGGAGAATTATTATATCATATGGAAGGAAACTCAAAGGTACCCACTAACACAACAAATTAACCACGTTCAATTGAACTTACAGATTGAGCAAATTGTCAGCATTCAGAGCTCAGAAACTAGCAGGTTATTTGATTTGCCACGTAGCCATTTGAATTTATTATTCTCAACAATTATACTGCAATTCTGAACAAGTTCTCTCTAAGGACAATCATGAAAAACCCCATAAATAACCAAACAGGAGATACAGTTGGAAACCATTAAAGTTTCTATAGATGACTGTACTGTAGAGAATGTCAAACTGTAACTTAAGAGTCTCATTCCCTATTCCTTTTCAAGTTCAGTTCATAAAAATTGTGGATAGGGCTGGCATCATTTTTCTATAACATTAAATCGCACAGCTTCATACAGATACGTTCAACTATCTGGAGAGGATTCAAATTTAAAGCAGGGTACAGCATTGAACTGCTTGAGTGTCCTTTAGATTTTCTGAAGAAAAAAGGTTGGTGCTTCGCATGGTAAATTACAAATATGGCATGCGCGACCCTAATGCTCTAGAAGGGGAACAGAAGAACAGAGGCACGTAAATACTGAATAGAAGTGGACAGCAATGTTTTTTTTGAGGAAACGAAGTGGACAGCAATGTTTCTGACAAGCATCAAGCAACAAGCCGTTAGAAGTGGACAACAGAGTGACTGAAAAGCATCCAGCAATCGCTTGCTGGGTTATGGTAACTATATTTCATACAACTTCATACAGAAGGAACCTGAATTCCAACAGCATTGTTCATTATACGCAAGATGGACAATCATAAAGCAACTTGCTGGGTCATGGTAACTATATTTCAGTTTCGAAGTAGGTCACTTTAGCTATTAAACTCTGCTACGACTTCATGTTCAATATGAACCTATAGAATGTTTTGTTTTCTACCTAGAACTAACAATACCAACCTGCAAATGGTGAGCACTAGTTTGATCGAAATTATTTATTTCTGTACTGAAAGAACTCCTATCACCGGTTAACTGCCCCTCTTCCATTTGAGCTTCTGAATTTGGCGCGTTTTATCCCCTTCTTGACATTCAAGCTCCTTGATGAGAAATTGGGCTTCCTCCGCCTTCATGGCATAACAATGGTGTGCCTTGTATTCGACCTCAATTTCCCTCGCAATCCATTGCAGTTCCACAGAAAAAGCTCCTGGTCTCTCCTTCTTCCTGATGCATTTCTCTTCAGAGTTTAAGAGCTGAACTTTTACCTGCAATGACTTCATCTTTCGCTCAAAATCTTCTTTCTTTTGTTCTTCATCATTAATCTCAGTCAATATCAAACTTAGCTCACTCTTCTCCTCCCTCAACAATTCCTCTATTTTTGCTTTGTGTTCCTGCAATATATCACACAAAATTATCCTTCAGAGTCATCTCATTTTTGCCCAACACTTTGAAGCAACATAAGTTTAAGCTCTTTATCTTGCCAAAGTACTTTTAGAACTCGAATCAACAACATGATGCTACAATCAGGTTCAAGAAATTTAAGCTAGGAAGTGAAGTTCTATTCATTACCTCAAGAGGTGAATGATCAAGAACCAGCGGCCGCTCTGGCTCAACTGGAAGGACCTCCACTGCCCAATGATGCATGGAACTCCCGTTGTCTGCAGCAACTGTAACATCTCTTCGCCACTTCAGGTACCTACCATTGCCGCGGAGGAACCCTTCCGTGCAGTTCCGGATTAGAAATTTGTCATCCTTCCAGATTCCTTGCCACAGCATGTCCAGCGGCGGCGACTGGTGGACGGCGAGTGCGCGCTGCTGCGCTTCGACCGTGTCCGGTGGACCGATGCTGGCCGGGTGGTCGGAAGCTGTGAGAAAGAGGCCGTAGCAGCCGCAGAGGAGTATGGCGGCCTCGCCGTCAGCAGAAGCGGTGGTCCGGGCGCCCCACAAGACGTTGGCCGCGGCGCGGTGGCCGCGGCGCAAGGAAACGCCGATCCTGTCGTTCTCGGCGGAGAGGTACATTCCGCGTCGGGGGCAGCACCGCAGCCGCACGAGCCTCGCTCCATGGAAGACCTCCATCGCCGGTCGCCGAAATCAAGAACCTCGTGAGTTCTTGGTTTCTTGGCCGCGCAAGGGAGAGCGCGGCGGAAGAGGGAGCGGGCGTATTTTTGCTCCGGAGGAACCCGAGGGAGGGAATAGGGGATAATTATTGCGGCGAGAGAGAGAGCAGGGGAGGGGAGAGTTTGCGCTCGCCGCCGGACTCGACGCCGGGGTTGGGGGAGGCAGGTTGGGGGAGGCAGAGGAGGGAGGACAGAATGAAAGCGTCGGACGAGTTTTTTTTTATTATTATTTTTATTTTTATTTTTTTTTTATTTTATAAGAACAAGCGTCGGACGAGCTGAACGCATTGGGGGAGAAAATTCCATCGATCGGTTCGGCGCCTGGGCTGCCAACGGTCTGGGCCGCTCGGGTTGGATTGTATTTTTCAATTAATGGGCCACCCGTGTCGAAACCGAACTGAAATTCGGCCCACAATATCGACCCAAGCGCAGAGAGAGAGAGATACCTACCCGGCGACAGTGGCGGAGCTGAGATTTTTTGGCTGGGTATTCATATTTGGACAACGACGACAAAAAAATGCAAAAACAGAACGAAACTTGAAATGAATGGTGCCAAACTCAATAATACATTACAAATAGTTCAAATTTAAGGCAAAATAAAATAGTTTGGAGAAATTACATAATAGCTAGTACAATTTAACTACACGCTCCTTCATGGCTTGAAACCTTGCTATGACAGCCTCATCTTTAACTTGTTTGAAAAACTCCCGTTCAATAAATGTAACCAAGCAGTCATTCAATAATTGATCCCCCATCTTGTTTCTTAGCTTATTCTTTATATAATTCATCGCTGAAAAGACCCTCTTCACACTAGCAGTTGCAACAGGGAGAAGTAAAACTAACTTGAGAAGCTTGTAGACATAAGGGTACATGGTGTTTCTCTCTGTTTTAACAAGTGTAACTGAAAGATCTCCAAGGTTTTTTATATTTCTGAACCTTTCATTTGTACGCATTTCACGAATATAGAGCTTCAATTCAAAGCTAAGCTTGAGAAGATCATCAGTTGAGAAATCCAAAGGATAAAACTCAGCAAGTTTCAACAAGTGTTTCTCATCATAGGCAGCAAATGAATTAGCAGAATTGAATGCTGCCATGCAAATGAGCAGCTCTGTGTTTACCTCATCAAAGCGGTCGTTGAGCTCTTGAAGTTGCCGATCAATGACACATAAGAAAATCTCTGACTCTCTGCCACAAAGTCCTCAAATCTACAGTCTTGATTTTCTTCATCTTGTATGGCTGAAATTTCAGATCTTCAAAAATCTAGCCTACATTTGACATTTGAATGAACTCTAAATAAATCCACTCACTAGAACAGAAAAACAAGAGACCTACGTAGAGGTGAGAAGAGAGAACACCTTACCAAAAAATCCTTTCTCCAGTTCTTCTCCAACGATGGGGACGCAGTGTTGTGGCCTGTGGCTCGGTGTCGATGGCCGGCAGGGGCGGGCGGTGCTAGCCCAGCGTGACGGCGAGTGGGCACAGCAGACGCGGCGGACGGCGCGCCAATCGGTCGGAAAGGGCGGGCTGGCTCTCGATGGAATCGCACGAATCGACGAATGATTTTGAGGATTTAGGGATTTGGAGACAAGACATTCGGGGGAAAAGTTGCCGCTGCCGCCTTCTGGATGCAAACGAACGAATTGACGATGCCTCCCGCTGATTGTTGTGCGTGTGGGCCGGGTTATTGGGCTCCTGTTGAATGAATACCAAAGGAAGAAGGTATCTGGCCCAAGTACATATACAGAATACAAGTAATTTTTTTTTGTCCAAAAAATTTGGGTATTCATATGAATGCCCATGACTCTAGTGAGCTCCGCCAATGCCCGGCGACCGGCGCCATGTTACTTTCACTGTTCGTTTCTTGCACACAAACACTGGCACCCCAACAAGCAGATCTCACCAGCACCTATCAAAACCTTCAGCCTTCTTGACCAAAGCCACGAGTCCGGCGATTGCGAGATCCTTTAACGCGGCGCTTGTTAAGTTCTTAACAAAGTTGTGCGGTCAGCCAGTCCTCAACGTTATATATTCTAGGACGATCTGCAAGATAACATGCAAAAGTAGTTAGTGTGATCTAGCTGACTCAGCTTGATGATCATGGCTTAAATAGTGTATGTGCACCAGATGCACGGCGGATGGCACCGACTCGCAAGAAGGTATAGCATGTCCATACAACAGAACAACAGAACATGACGCATAGCTGGGGTAGTACAAATCTGAGAAGCCTTCCTTTCATGATCAGACCCAAAAGCAGCCAAACCGTTGTCTCTTCCCCGTTTATCTAATGACAATCATTCACACGTCGCCAAGAGATCAACAAACTAATGAAGAGATCAAGAGAATGCAATCCCTTGACCTTGACAAGGTTTAACGAAACGCCTATAATAAAGAAACCAAAAGCAACACAAACAAACACGACATGGTAACTTAGTTTAGTGTGATGATTACGTACTTGTTTTGTACTATTGTTGGAGCATCTTGCAAGCTGGTATCTGATGACTCGGTACTAAGTAAAGTACGCCTTGCATTAGCATGTCCACCGAAGTCGTTGGCGTCCTCGGTCACCACTGACTCAGCCGGCCTAGGATATTTCCGGGACAGATCCATACATAACTCAATGACAGTTCACTGAGTCAGCAGTGTCTACGTACTCTCACTGATTTGATCCATGTGCCAAAAGCAAATGTTGGTGGGGAAAATGTAGGACGCAAGAGTACTGCTAATCTGGTAACAGCTGCATGCCTACCAGAGGAGCAAACTTCTCGTTAATGTATCCATGTGCCCTTGCACATTGTTATCAGCATCTTTGAAATCAAAGTTATTCCATCACAATCGGCTGAAATAATGGAAGCTCTCGGTCAACATTGAATTCCAGTAAAGCTTTAGGTTTGGGGGTTTAGAGAGGGAATTCAAGCAGGGGCGGAGCTTTGTTATGAACAAAGTCCTTGATTCTAACAAGTAAATGTTGAATGTATTGTAATAACTCTTGCCTAGTTTATATACCTAATGCGACCCCTCTAACCACATCCAAGCTCTGCCACTGAATCCAAGGCATCCAAACTTAAAAGAAGATATGTGTAAAGAAGGCAGACATGATGGAGGAAGCGGTTTAGGGTGTGTTTGGATGCTGCCTGGCCAGGTAGCTATCCCAGCCGTAGGCACTCGAAATCGAGGGCCTGGCCGCTGCTACCTGAGCCAAGCAGTTTGGGTAGGGTCTAAACCAAAGAGGCCCTTAGTGCACAGAGCGATGGAACCTTACCACCCGCAGGTGAGGCGACAAACCGCCGCTGAGCCTATGCACGACCGGGGTGATGCCACAACAAGCTTTTATTGAAGGAGAGACAGTCAAGATCTCAGGCACTACTCTCTTCGTCCCACAATAAATGATGTTTTAGATATGTTTTAAATCAAACTATTTCAACTTTGATCATTTTTTTATCAAAAAGTATCAATCTTTATGGTGTCAAAAGGATATCGTTAGATTCATCATGAAATATTTCATGTTATATCTATTTTGTGTTATAAACATTGATATTATTCTCTATAAATTTGGTCACAGTTTAAATAGTTTGACACTTTGACTTCAGACTAATATAAAACATCAACAAAAAAATTTGGGATGGAGGGAGTACGATGAATGAACCAGAAGTTGATCGAAAGGATCGGAGCCGTGCTAATTAGCACCATCTTCTCAAAATAGTACTCAAATTTTTTACTTTGATCAATGTTCATGAACCAATATTTTTTTTTATCGATGCATATACTACGGTGCATCTGCTATTCAAAATGCCCACGCAAGTGACTATATTGCCCCGGACTGGGGAGATGCTAATCATGCTTGAGCCTTGTTAAGGACTGAACCACGAAGCATCTAAACCGTACGGGAACCACACGACTCACGACATCCCGGACCCATCGCTAATCATTTCCCAAATTCCGTTAAGAATCCAAGCTCCTTGGCGGATCAGTTGGGTCGGGGCTCCAACTGGGATCTATCCTGATCACCCAGACACGTATATAATCATTTGCATATGGCCACTATGGTCTTTTCGCATTTTTAGTAGTCACAAGGAAAAAGTGGAAAAGAAAAAGAAATCACGTCGACCATGTCAATATTCGACATAGGTACATGAATGAATCTGCTTCACGATATGCACCGATCGGCTCCTGTGTCTGTGTATGTAAGCACTACTCGGCTCAAGGTTCACCAACTTGACGACATCCAAACAATGTACGAATTTTTTGAAGCTGTAATTGTATTATATGCAACAACTTGATGGCAGATTTACACGAGTGAACAGTGACAGCTTCGTGCATGACCGACCCATCCTCCAGAGCAGCGTCCCAGCCGCCAAACAGTCATTACACGAGGTCGCTGTTACAGTTTGCGTCGACAACGGCGGCACAAGACTCGGCAGACACGTTGTCCTCCTCCTCGTCCATGGTGTCGGACATGGCCCTGCCCCTGGTCTCCGGCAGGCAGACGACGAAGAGGCCCAGGCACCCGATGGACAGCCCGAACACCCCGAACGACCAGAAGCTCCTCTCGCGTCCGAGCGCGACGAGCACGGGCGCCACCACGCCGCCCAGCACCAGCGCCTGCCGCACGATGCCCACGGCCGAGTTGCGCACGGACGTCGGGAACAGCTCGATGGAGTAGATGAGGGAGACGTTGAACGCCGTGCAAGTCGCCGAGAAGGAGAGGATCTCGGCGGCCATCCGCGCCGGCGAGCCCTCCGGGATGGCGACGCACGCGAGGCTCAGCGCGCCCGCCGCCACGGTCACCGTGACCAGCGAGATCCGCCGGTTGATCTTGCCGATGAACAGCCACACCAGCACGGAGGACGGCAGCTCGGCGAGCGCGTTGTACGTGACGCTCAGGTACAGGTTGTCGGAGCCCAGGTTGCCGAGGTTGAGCGGCATGCCGTAGTAGACCATCCCGATGCCGAAGCTGGCCGTCATGATCGCCGCGAGACGCCGCAGCGCCCAGGGACGCTCCCACAACGTGCGGAGCGTGGAGAACACGCCGCCCCCGGCTTTAGCGCCGGCGCCGTCGTCGTCGTCGTTTGCGGCGGCGGCGCACGCGTGCAGGAGGGAGAAGCTGGACGTGACGCTGGTGCCGCCGTTGAGCGCAGCGATCTGGCGCAGCGTCTCGATGGCGTCCTGCTTCCGCCCGCGCACCAGCAGCCACCGCGGCGACTCCTGGACGAGGAAGTAGAGCAGGACGGAGTAGCACAACCCCGGCGCCGACGTCCAGAAGTACATGCTCCGCCACGACGCCTCCCGCAGCGCGTACGCGAGCGCGGGCAGGGACAGGAACCCGACGGTGAAGAAGAAGAATCCGGCCACGCTGACCGTGTCGCGCCACCGCTTCCCGACCAGCTCCGTGGACAGCACCAGCGTGCACGTGCCCACGACGGAGCGCCCGAACCCGGACACGAACCGCAGCGCGGCGTACGCCCAGATGTTGGGCGCGAACGCCGTCAGCGCGCCGGCGGCGGACATGGACACCAGGGAGAAGAGCAGCATCTTCTTCCGGCCCAGGAGCGAGTCGGCCAGCGTCGTGAGCAGGAACCCGCCGGCGAGGCAGCCGGCGAAGAAGGACGACGCCGGCAGCGAGACCAGCGCCGCGCCGCCGCCGCCGCACTTGAGGCCCCACTCCGACACCATCGACGTCTCGGCCGGCCGGTCCCACGCCCATGACCCGGCCGGGAACGCGCACGGCGAGGCCGCCGCCGGCGAGCAGGCGCCGCCGTCCCTGCAGTGCCACCGCGGCTCGGCGTCCGTGAACACGGAGATGAACACCTGCTGCGCGTCGAACGCCCACGCGAACGCCAGCAGCACGGCCTTGAACAGCTGCATGGCGCCCGTGTCGCCGAGGTACGTCTCGATGGCGTCGTCGATGGTCGGCGCCTTGTTGGCCAGCTTCAGCCGGGCCTTGTGCTTTGTTAGGAGCGGGGTGGTGGTGGCCTCCGTGTCATCAGCCATTGACACGATTTTGTGTGAGTAGCTGGTGCTCCTGTGTGTGTCTGTCCTTTGCTTTCGGTAAGCTGTACGTCGGAGACGATGCCGGAACCGGTATTTATATCGATCGGAGCGAACTTTTTCAAGGACTAATATGAAATTTGGTACACAGATGGGGTCCCGGTTCAAGGATTAGATTCTTTTGCTCCTTCCGTGATGCTTACATGATTGGCAATGGCATTGTTCCACTTCCACACTACTATCGGTGCACCCGGAACTGGTGAGCCGGCCGTACAACAAGGATACTAATCATCATGTATCACCCAATGCTAATCGGTGATTAACAATGGTCGTACGGCCGGTTGATGACCCAGCCGTGAGACGTACACACAACATTACTGTTGACGGAATCACTTGAAACCTAACTATCCTCCTACATAGCACAAAGCATCAGATTTTTCTGACGAAACACTTTCAATGTTCGATGCGACCTTGAAAGGAACAGAAGACGACCAAAATGGCAAAATGTACCGAATTGGAGCAGAACGGCCAGTTGCTCCTACGATACTGATTTGAGTGGCTCGGCGTTCGTAAGCACGGCGATGAACACCTGCGACGCGTCAGAATGCTACAAGGTGGCGAATGATCTTCGTTCCCCTATTTTCTACCAAAATGAAAAATAGAATGGCTAATTGCTTCTCGATGTAAACAGATGAGAAATCTGCACGAATTCACTAATCATACTACACGTCCGACCCGGCTCTCCGACTCACATCCGACCGTGCAATCACTCGAACCAGCAATCATGGCTTGCATTTGCTAGCGACTGGCAGCCGTAGATGAACACCGGGCGGAGCTCATTTGGATGCATAGCATTTTCGATTCCACTTGCGGTCCCAATACAGTCAGCATGGATCGGTAGTCGCAGTAATATGAGTTGTCGCCAGATCACCCACATAATCTCACAGTATCAATACAGTCAGCACGGACTGTTAGTTGCACGTGTCACTTGGTACGGGCCGAACTGGCCCTGATTCGGAGGAGATTCATTCCCTGCGCTTTCTCGAACCATCGTAACCGCAAGAGTACAACACACTTACTGCCTGTTCGGTTGCTCGTTTTTGGCTGGGCTGGGGCTGGGGCTGTTTCCCCTCACACGCTACAGTAACTCGTCCATCTGCTACAGTACTCGGAGATAAAAATCAGTCCTAGCCCCAGCCAAATCAGCCCAACCGAACAGGCTGTTATATATTGGCCGTCGATGAGTATCTGCGGAAGGATCAAACGTCGCATAATCGGTAACGGTACATAGATCTCGTACGTACGTAGAGGTTGGTGTACGTGACAAATAAAGTGCCAAAAATCCTGCATGCTACGTACACACTATACCTCCCGGTCGGTACTGCCAAGTTGAGCACGTTGTGTCAATGGCCCCCTTAGACGAAAAACAATTGCTGGAGTTTGGACCTTCCACCGGCCGGCTTCTAGCTAGCTAACTCGATAAGATCGGGCGGCATGATAACATTCTGTGAGACGATCGAGCCATGTAATTAAGCTACGACTCCGGCGATATTTTAAGCGTTCGGAATCGGAGATCGGGTGCGCATATGTGATGATTGCAAGTAAACAAAAGAGAAGACGCGCTAGCACATGGACCACGAGTACGGTGCCCAGTCAGACGCACATAAGCGCCAGCCTAGCTGCCCCGCGGCGGCTCTGCCTGCCCTCCGTTCCGGCCGTGGGTTTTGGGTTTTCTGTTTGCCGACGAGCTGAGACCGTGGTCATTCGCTCCAGCTCAGCCAGCTCGTTCGATCCCGCCGCCTTCCGTTGCGCGGCCGCCAGCCGCTTGCCTCGGTGGTTTTGCCGATCCTTCCGCGCTACCAGTTCTTTTGTCTCCGCGTAACGTCGGGCGGGTGCAGGGCCCTCGCCTATGCACCCGCGCAGCGCAGGGCCGCGACAAGATTCGGAGGATAAACGCGCGCGTGATGACGCTGACTCGTGTGATCACTCGGGCCCGGCCTCACCAAGTTGGCAAGTTGGCTGGGCAATATTGAGGGAAACGGGAAGATTTGATGCTCAAATAATGTTCTCTCTTCGCAAAATACTAGTCGATTTTGTCCCTAAACTTTCGCTCAAAGCTCAAATTTGATGTCCAAATAACTTGGTGTTCGCCTCACAAAGACGTCCTTGGCTGGAGCTCTTTCTCCAACGTGGATGGCCAATGCTGACTAGACATGCCATGTGGACGGCCAACTCGAACCAGGAATAAAGTTGTACTTGCAACCAAAGTTCAGGGGCAAGCTTCAAAGAAGCGTTTAGGGATGAAATCGACCAATTCACCTTATCTTGTCAAACATCTTATCCCTTTTCTTTCGGTAACAAATCTCAAATCATTAATTAGTCGAGTAACTCCCTCCGTTCTATTTTAAGTGTCATTTTAGTAACACGCAGTTTTCCCAAAATAAGTGTCATTCTCACCTTCTAATGCAGTTTTCTCTCTATCTCTCTTCTCCTTCACTGCTTATAGTTTTCAACGTGTTCTTTACTTTTTCATCTCTCCTTAATTCTCGTGTACGGAGCTAAAACGACACTTATTTTGAAACGGATGGAGTACAGTTCAGTATCCAGCGACTTACGGAATGCAACTTCTAAGCTATGTATAAGTTACAGTTTGAGGTGCTTAAGTGTTGGGGAAAAACACACTTTTAGACAGCTGAACAAAGCGTAGCTCACAGCAACATTTCTATGCTTGGTTTCTTAAAAGAAAACATTTCTATGCTTGTGTGCAGCATTGTCCTCCCAAATCCCAATGCTGTACCATCTATTTTCTTACAGTTTGAGTTTGATGTATCCACTGGCGGAGCCACGTTAGGGCCAGACGGGGCCCCGGCCCCCCCTTGCTCTAGCAAATTTTCCAAAGATCTGAACAATTTTGCTAGCTTACGTTGGTAGTAGGTGCTTCGATTCCTTGAAACTAAAAGCGGAATGTTAAGTATGGCGGCTTCCAGTCCTAAATTAGGTGCCGAGAAGACCAATTCCCCCTCTCTAAAGACTCGCCATGGATGGACGCAAGGAGCTCCGTTCTTCTATTCTGTTCGATTAGCTGTTGCCCAAGGAAGAAGAAGGCCTGAGCGGTATGGGCTTTATATTTTACCAATGGGCTGTGCAGGCTGGTTAATGGCCTTTTCTTTTTTTTGCAATTCGCAAAAGAAACAGAAACAGTCCCATATGGCCGTAGATGTCCATAAACTGATCACGAACATGAACTACACATGAGTCTTTCACGCATACGACTGCATGAGATTGGCCAACATACGCCACATGCCGGACATGAATAGAGGTTTTTTCTTAGGCACACAGCACGTTCGCATCAAAACTATTCTTTGCCAAATTTCGCTTATGAACAGATCTCCAGGGTAGATACACGGCGTCATCGGGAGCAACACAGACTGACTACCTTAGTACTATTCACGGCCCCCCCTACGGTTCGGAGCTGGCTCCGCCACTGGATGTATCACAAGATTGGCCAGTTGCCGTGACGCCCGGAACATTTGCTCTTCTATGGCTAGCAGCGGCGGTGGGAGATCCAGATGCACACACAGGTCTCCGACTCGAGGCTGACACAGATGCTTTCGTGCGATCGCATCACCTCACCTGTTCCAACCAATCGTGAAGAGGTCGAAAACTGCAGAATTGTTCGGTTCCAATCATGCGGGCCGCTTTCCAAGATCCCCTTTGTCCCTTTGCATAGCTACGCTTGGCACCTTCCGTGGTCCCGCGCTCGATCGAGTCAGCACCTAGCTAGCACCTCACGAGAAAAAAAGGGCGCAAGCGCAACATGTACGAACTGGAACGATATCCACCGTACGTAGCCACACACGGTGACGGCGTTCCACACGCACCTGATGTACGGTCGTTTCACTTTGTCTTGTGCATTTTCGACAGTAACATTGATCGGAATGGATGCATGGTGGTGCCGTGTGGTGGTGGCGTGGGATATAGCGGCTGGTGGTCGTGCCTATTTGCGCAATTGCGTTCCAGATCCAACGACTAGGGGGCAGAGTTTGTCTTCTGAAGTTACTACGTGATTTGAGATCTTGCCGGCGACTTGGGGAAAACGAAGTGACGAAGCGTTTCGTGGTTTGTTACCTGCACGAGTCCTGTTGCTAGCCGCCTAGTCATTCGGAACTCGGAAGATATGGACGAGTTGAAATACGGGAAAACGAAAGTACACAGAAAAAAGAAAATCGTAGCCGGCATACAGATGGATGCGGAATGCAGAAGTACACACGCTGTTTCAGTTGAAGACAAGATGGTTTGGAATTCCCTGAAACCTACGTTAACAAATGCAAAATCCAGGGTGTCGGATTTGAAAGCCCAAATTCGCCGGCGCCCCCCGGCCTACGTAAACTGCGAGCGGGTGGGCTGGGCCTGTTGGCCTTTGCGCGCACGCCGCACGCCCGACGAAGCTGGACGACGACGGTGTCGCGGCGCGGGCGACCAACGCGAACCGGATAATGTTGTTCTTCCTCGGCATCAGTCCGGGAGACACCATGCGCGTCCATCGAGACGTCGAACCAGGCACCAGCGCCACCGGACCGGCGCACGCACGCACCCGACATCCTCGAGCCTGTGCTGGCAAGACGCGTGCGTACCCGAGGCGCGGCGGCCGCTCGCGGTGGTCGGTCGGTCCTCTCGCGGCGACATGTTCGGAGCTGGGACCACGGCATGCGTCTCGGACTGTCGCGATGGGAACCGCCGCCCATGGAGCGGGAAGGCATGGGAGTGGGGTCCTACCGTCAGTGGCTGCACGCAACGGAACGGCACCGGCCAGCAGAAGGGAGGTGGAAGGAGGAGGTGCCGGTCCAACCCCACTTCCCCTAGCTAGGCCTACCCGGTTAGTTTTACTTTGACTCCGCCAGTGCTGTGTCTTTGACCTGTTGACTAAGACATGGTCAAATGCGACGCCTCAAAACTGAACAACAACTATCGTAGTCTACAGGTACGATTAAATTAGTACACAACTGCTTTCATCAAGAACTATTTTCCGTTAATCGGTATTGTAACGTTATTTGGTTACCACCTTAATCCATTTTGATGGGCATAATCAGTGCGGCCAAAACGGTGATCCTAACTGGCCAAACTCTAGTACTCCCTCCATACTCATATTAGAGGGCGTTCTGCCGAACGAAGCAGTTTCGAATTAGAGGACGTTCCGCTCGCGCATGCAAAATTCTTCCAAAATTACCCCTGAACGCCCTCTAATATGAGTATGGAGTACTACAGTTACATAGGAGCAGCTACTAGATGAACCAACACAGTAATTCTTTCTAGCCAAAGCTTAATGATGCTCAATCCGTGAATAGCTTTTTTTGTTTGGCCAACAACTGGACGCCAACAACTAGCCAAAGCTTAGTGATGTTTACAAAGTAAGTACACTTAGGATTGAAAACAAATACTAGGACCGTACTTATCAGCGAGTGCATCAATCGTTTCCTTAACGAGGATGTGGATAAACGATGTGCCCGGTAAACTTCCTCATTAAGAAAACGAATATACTGCTTCGTCGGAGCAGTAATTAATTAGCCAAGCTGCAGACGCATGCTTGCGCCCCAATCAAGTCCGCGAGTTGTTAGCACCCGGCCAGTAAAAAAACATTTGAATTTTAACGCAGTGTTTCACAGCTCACGGCTAGTTGTCCCAAAATAATCGGAATTAAAAACGGAGAGCAGAAAACTCGAAATACACGCGCCGGAAAACCAGTGGGTCGGCGGACCGACCTCCCCGCCGACTTTAATTTTTTTTACTTTCCAAACAAAAAAACAACCGACGTGGTGATCCAATCTCAGCAGCCACATCACCAACCCTCTCCCCGCCGCCGGGCCACGTCCCACCCCATTCCTCCAACGGCTAGTTTCGGGGCCACCAGATCGCGCCACGTATCCGATCCGCCACGCGTGTGCTCCTCCCCGCGCCGTCCGATCCACGCGTTCCCACCCCCACGCGGTTGAGCGCGCACCCGCCTCGATTTTGAAAAAATATCGCCGTAAATCCCACGCCCACCCCATGCTACCTCCATTCACCCACTGTCACCGACGGGTGGGCCTCTGTTTCTTGGTCCCACCGTTCAGCGACTTGCGGGGGGCGGAAAATATCAGCCACGACCCCGCCAGATTCTGGTTGTTGCCGTAAATTTCTAGAAAGCCCCACGCGCGCCTGATATTTCGAGGCAGGTTCCCTCTAGAAGGGTGTCCCTATAAAATCGGAGAGGGAGGTGAGCTGTCCTTTCTATATTTACCTCACCGGGTACCATTCGCCGGCGACATTGCTTAGCAGTTGGGGAACACATCCCAGGTTTGATCCACCAGCCGAATTAATATCGCGCGTGATCATCGAGAGGAAGAGAGGAATCCGCAGCACCTGAGCCGGAGCTGACAGGTATTTTTCCTTCCTTCCCAATCTCGCGATCTCTCTCTGATTCGAGTTTGGTCCTTGTGCGGCGATTTTGCTCCGCTGTTCTGCTTTCCTTTTCTTGGTCTGGTGTATGGGATAATTAGGATTGTGTGTCATCCATTTGCTTTGTGATCTGGTGTATGGATCATACTTTCCGAAGTTGCGATTTGGGTTGGCGGCGGGTCAAGCTGTTCTTCGTTTTGGCAACTCTGTTCTTTTGCGGAATGGGGTGGTGTTTGAGATTTCATAACCGGGTTCTCGTTTTGGTTTTCCCTGTGGAGAATTTTATTTCCTTCCGTTCGAATTGGAGATTTCTACTGATTCGGAGCTTCTTCCTGTGTCTCGTGGATTTCCAATCTGAATTTTTCAAAAAATATAGCCGTTGATTCCATTTCTGCGGCTACTCTTTCGTCAGTGCGGGGAAATTTCCCAATCTATAATTTAGTTCCTTTCAGCGTGATGATTGAACCTCTCTATCTGTATGCAGATTAGATCTCCGATCGGATTCGTGATTTTATCGCCAGCAACAGTAGGGTTTAACAAGCAAAAGGGGAAAATGGCAATTGGACAGGCTTGCACAAGGAAGGGAGCTCTTACGACGTGCTTGAGCTTCCCGAGCACCAGGAGCAGCACGAGGATCTTAGGGAGGAAGAGGGTCGCCGTCTCGCCGGCTCCGGCCTCCCCAGGCCCGCACTCGCCGGTGCGTGCTCTGCGCAAGCAGCGCAGCACCAAGCTGCACATGGACGACGCCGTCAGCCTTCTTGAGTCGCTGCCTGAAGACGTCCTGGTAAGTGTTCACCTCTGTTCTGGATTACTTCTATGTGGTGTCAGTGATTCGATCATTAGTGTTGCTTATTCCAGTTTGATCGGAATTTTACAGATTAAAGTCCTGTGCAAGGTGAATCACAGTGATCTGAAGCAGCTCCTCCTCGTGTCGAAACCAGTCAGCGAAGCAGTACGCACTTTGATCCCTCGAAACTTGTTCAGATTGTATTTGTTCCTCTTTAGGTAATATCGCTGACAGCAATTGTTCAACTCTGTTCTTGCAGACAATCGTTGCTAAGGAGCTGCATTTTGCATTTGCGACGCCGTCATCAAAGGCCGGCTTCAGAGACGAGGAATGCAGCGAGGACGACGAACGCCATTGGGCGCCTAAGCAACGCCGGGGTGCAGGGCGGTCGCGCCTCAGTGGCAAGGACATGGCCGGCGTCGCCACGAACTTGGCGGCGGCATTCGACAGCTTGCTCTCGGAGGCTTAGGATGTAAATATGTCAGCACAGGTCTTCAGTTTTCGGTTGAAGCCGCCCGTGTATATCGTAGTGTCAGTTTACAAGGTTTAGTGGGCTTTTTGTAGCCGAGTTATAGAGGAACTTTTAGGTAGTGATGAGATAGTAGTAGTATACTTATACGTGTTAGTAGCTTATATATATGGTCGTTCTTCAATGCTGTGATTGAAGAACACACGCCGTGTTTTATCTTCTTCTATATATAAAGTATCTTGTAAGTTATGAGCATCACGTGGAGTGCTTTTGGAGCTCTGAAGAAGAGATTTCTCTTGTGTATTCCTTCAGTCGTAGTGTAGGAACTCTGTTTACTCTGTAGTAGCTCTGTTGACAATGGCGTTTACAGTTTTAGCCCTCCAACGGCAGAGGGAATGTTGCAATGCCTGTCTGAACAGTTGATTGTAAGCATTGGTTCACTCCACCGCTTCGTTTGTCGGCTCCAAGCGAGCGACAGCACCTTCAGTTATGAGTTTTGTTTCGCCGTCACAGGCACATCTGCCTAAAATGGGTGTACAGGCGCCCGCGCTCGCGGTGCTGTCCTTCTCCGTTGATAGATGTGGACGTGACGCACCACGCACGTCCACTACAGGCCGAAATCTCGAGTTCTGTAGTTCATTAATCTATTTTACAGCCTTAACAAACGAATTTTCTGTGCACCCATGATGTTAGCTAGGAAACGGCCATCTTGCGCTGTAAACGACCCAATGCATATATTTTTCCGTATAGATATCATGTATCTCCAGTTCATACTGGAATTCAAATCGAGCTGCCCCTGCTTCACGAAAACCATGCGCCAGATAGATGGTTCTCCTCGAGGGCTCGAATCCGGAACCAGAAAAGCTATTCTGCCACTTGGCAAACTACCAGATGTCGGTTGTTTGTGCAATAGTTAGTTGGCTACGCCCCAATCCTCTAGCGAAGTATTCTTACTATTTTTTTTTACTTCTTTTACCATTTCTTTTATATTACATCACAAGTGTACTAGACGTTTATATGTCTATCTCATGCATTTACGCCCTGTACTCAATTATGACAGCTTGGCAAGACGCGGGCGTGGCAATTTAGAAATCAGGATGCGCATGCAAGTTGGAAATATATGAAGCGATACCTCCATTTTATGTGGTTTGGAATTGAGGTATGCACCATTTTTATCATCTTTTATTTAGTACATCAAATTATCGTCTTTTATTTTAATACCTATGTTAGAGAACATCTGGTTTTCTAAATAAATTGAACTGTGAATTTTCTAAGGAAAAGAGCATATGCTTTAACCCCCCTGTCATACCTCGTGAAGCATAAGGATGATCACGAAAATCATCGTCGAAACCCAAACCTCGATGCTTGGCTTCGAATCCTCGATCGGTAGGCCTCTCTAGTTGAGGTAACCCATACGGCATGTTCACGATTTGATATTTAAAATATAAAAATAAGTGTCCATGTTCCTAATCTATGTCAAATTGGTTAGCGCCTCACCTGAATACTACATATCTCATGTATATGTATACTACAAATCTAAGGCACTACACCAAAGTCAAATGGAGATGCGGGGGAAAAAAAAGAGGAGGGGAGCAAATGCCCCATTTCCAGATATTCACACTCAAGATTTATTAGGGTTTAGTTCTATATATCCTTTTTGTATGTTAAAAAGAATGTAACAAACGCTTGGTGCTCTAATAGACCCCTTTGTATGCCTTACAATCTTGTGAAAATCAAGAACAAACAAAAAAGGGGCTTTACCAATCTTGTTAAATTCAAGTTCAAGATTTTGTCATGGTCAACTATACCAATAGCAATCCTTGGCGTGAATACGAATTTGACTTGGGTACATTAATTGCAACTTCTTTTGTTTATGTCTCATCTTGCTATTGTTACATTAGATTCTTGCATTGTAGATTCACTAGCTTAAAGTTGCATGCTAATATATCCTTATAATGGTTAGAAATTAACAATATTATTTTATTATGAATAATACAATATATACACATTTATTACCCCTCAACTTGCATTTAAGGCATAAAAAATAATTCAAAAGATTGAAACATAGCATTATACTAGAGGTGTAAAAATAAACAAAAGGAAATTGACCCAACGAGAGCATAATCAAGTTTTTTGGAGACAGAGCATAATCAAGTTTCACACATAAACAATGTGAGCATGAGACATACCAATGGATTACCCACTACCAAGGGGTTGGATAAATATTGTCATTTAAGAATGTGTTGATGCTAATACAAGTGTAGAATCGTTGAATATGGACTAAATTCGTATTAGTGAAACACTAGGGAGAAGCTCAATGGCGCCCAGAGACAAGGATGGGAGTGTGTAACACGAGATACAAAGCTAAGATGGCCATGGCATGATAGGGAAAAAAAATGTGTGTACGGAGAAGAATATAAATGTAAGAGATGACAACAATGTGGAAAGATGGAGATAGAAACACAATAAAACAATGTTAGAATATGGTATATTAGAAAACTATGTTAATGTAAACAAAAGGTATTAATAATATTAATGTTGCAATATGAGAAGTACACAGATAATTTGATATTTACACGGATCCCATTGAAAATTGTTGACTCAGACCTCTGACCCGGCGGCCTGCATATAGCTGCACTTTACAGCTTTACAGGAGAACTAACGATGAACAGTTGATGGTGCAATCATTTGTGCGGGCCGGCGGCCCCAATCTTCCAGCACGGCGCGTTTACTCGCCGGTACCGCTACGGCAACAGCCTTGCTATACAGCAGATTACCAAAAAATTAATAAAAAAAATTGCATCGCATCCGAATGACAATTTGAAGCTACAACGCGTTTACGCCGGCAGGCCATCACGACGTCTGACAAGCGAAGCGACAAGGCCCCGGCCCGCACCGAAGACGACCCGCGGCGCGGCGCGGTGCTTGAACGCGGCGGCCCGGCGTTTCGGTACGAAATTCCGCGGCGCGTGGAGGGGGTCCGCCTGTGTCGGTCCGAGCCGGCTGCCGCTGGAGCCAAACCGCTGAATAATCGACACGCCGGCCGCGCGGACCACTGCTGGGCGCCGGCGCGCCAAGAAAGCGAACAGCTGAGCACAGCGCATGATCCTCCGGTGCCGGCACGGTCGCGATCACACTTCTCTATACTTCCCTCACCGATCGATATGCGCTGTTCAGGCTTCGGTTGTCCACTCTGCTATACCTGCGCACGCGGTGAGTTTTTGGCTGGCCTGTGAAATGCACATGTTCCACGCTCCACGTCCGAATTCGTACGCCCCGCTACCTACTTGGCTGAGTCCGATCGAGGAGCCACACTGTCTGTCACTACTCGTAAGCACGGTCCGCTCGCCCCGGAACGTTCCAGTTTCGCCATGCTTCCCACCTTTTCGACAGGCCGCACCGCAGCCTCGAGCGCCACCGGTTCACGTGCGGAAGTCGCCGGCACGCATCATGGCGGACAAGATAGATCGCAAACCTTTCCAGGGACAGGACGTACACGTTCGTTCTACAGGGATTTTCATAACTTTTTTTATATACACTCCAGCTGTGTCCGGACATTTAAAAAATGCCAGGTTCTTTCTTTATTGGATCGCAATGGAGGATTATCATATTGATCCATGGAAAGTTTAGTACTCACGGTAGATGGTTTTTGAGTTCTCGTTGGACTGGGTGAGTGGCAGCAGTTCTTTATGGATCACGTTTTCCTCACGGGGGCGTTGTCGGCGGCGGCGGCCGCAGCGTGCAAAGTGTCCGCGTGCATCACACCCTGCGGATGCTAATCCGGGTTTGAGCGGCCCGGGCTCAATTGTAACAGCGCTGCAGCGGCAGCCGCCAGCCGGCCTGCGGCGGCAGCGGAACACAGCCCACGTTTCGTCCCAACAAGCGAAGCAACAAGCCACCACGCCCCCGCGTCGCGAAGACGACGCGGTCGCCGCCGCCGGGTTCGGCACCGCGGCTCGGACGCGCGGTGCTTGAAGGCTAGTTCAACCCCACGCCTTCGCGGCCCGGCGTTTATGCACAAACCGTGCGGCGCGTGGCACGTGGTTCGGGGCCAGCTGCGGCGCCGAATTATCGAGACGCCGGCCGCACGGGCCATGTTGCCGGGCGCTGGCGGGCCAAAAAAGCAAGCCAACAGCTCGATCGGCTGGCCCGCGTCGGTTGATCGCATCATCCCGGTCGGGGTCGGGGATCTCACTTCCATTCCCGTCACTTACGTACATCCTGGCGCCGCCTGCAACTGATCTCCGGGGTGGTTGTCGTATGCCCCAACAGTCGTATCGACTAGCTGGACTTCTCGTACGCTACGCACGGTCCGTTCTTTCCCCCAGCAGCAGCTTCAGCTGTCCTACTTCCGCTAGCCACTGGAGTAATCAGCAGTTCAGTGGATGCTCTAGTGCTGGTGCGTACCAGTACTGAACTGGAGTACGAGTAGGGATGCAGGTTTTCCAATTCGTGGGTCGTGGGTCGACCCAAAAACTCCCTCAAATGAATTAGAAAATTTTCCTTCCTTCACAAATCGATCAGGCAAATGAACTAAATTTTCCTTCCTTCATGAATATCTACCCACCTGCATCCCTAAGTACGAGGAGTCTTGCCTCGTGGTACTCTCCAGCTCGCCGTTCCTCTCGCCGTTCCTCATTCCAACCTTTTTGACTGGCCGCACCTCAAAACCTCGACCGCCAACCGGTCCACGTGCGGAAGATGCCAGGCACGCATCATGGTGGAGACTGGAGACAAGGCAGATCGCAATCCCTTTGGGGGCAGACGTACTCCTACGTTCATTCCACGGCGATTTTCATATCTTTAGAGTCCAGTTGCGTCCGGATATTTTCAAAGATGAGGTTCTTCCTCCCTTGGACGCAAAAGTTGCAAGAGATTGCAGTGGGGGATTATCATATCAGATCCATGGAAAAGGTAGCAGCACTTATGTTAGATGTTTTCGAGTTCTCATTGGACCGGCAATTCTTTATCGTTCTCATTGGACTACCAAAAGATGAATGAAAAGATAAAATCGCTGCGAGTCCAAAATGAGACCGAATCGCAAGGAATGTCGGCTAATCATGACTTTGTACGTAAACTAGTGATCTACTACTAGTACGTATCTTTTTTATGACACATATTACAACTTAAACACTTACAACGCACGCACCTTCACCCCTATGAACGCACATACGTAAACCTTTATCCCTATGAGTATCTTCAAAGACTGAGACAGTAAATCCTCGAGATTGACGAAGTCACCACTGGCGTCTCGCTGTCGACGGCCACGTCGCCTACCGCTGAAAACACAAATGCCGTTAAATTTTAGTAAATTCGCTCTACCGGGAATCAAACTCAGAACCTCAAAAGTACTACTCGAATGCCTTAACCACTAGGCCAAGACCTCTTTCACTACTAGTACGTACCTATAACATCAATAGTACATCATTAGCAGTGCACGTGATAGATAGCTGCTTTGAGTGCAATATTCCCATCGATCACTATCAAGAGAGCTGGCTTCGGCAATTGTTTTTTCTTTTTCTGTACGAGCTTCCTATTTCCAAATCCCAATCATGACACTCCTGGCTCGCCGTTCTTCAGCCTGTTCGTTTCGCTGCAGCTGCGGCTGCGGCTGCAAAAAAATAACTACGAACACTGTAACTGCTGCTGAAAACACTGTAACTGTTGCTGAATAAATAACTGCGAACACTGTAGCTGCTGCAAAGCAACCGCTGCAAAGCAGCGAGACGAACACGCTCACATCTGGACTGCCAGTACACGGTACAGTGAATTGCAAAACGTTGGGTAGCAAAATCAAGGGAGGCAGAAACCTTGGGCCTTGGCAAGGGCACGTCGTGGGATCGCTCGAGAACTAGCATTTCGGATCAACTTCGGAACCTAAAGCCCCTCAAAATCGGCCTCGATCGGCTCCATACAGAATCAAGGTGATTTGCTTGGAGGAAAGTACAAGTCTGGTGCAGGACAGTTCGGAAGCTCCAGCTAGCGCAAGAAAGCCAGATCCGGTCCGGTACATGCCCCTACCGTTGTTCCTTCGCGAACGAACATGCATCTAGATTCTAGGCCCGCCGTCCTGGCAAAGCCTTCGAGTGCACGCTTATTGTCCTGTGGGTGCCCTCGTCTAGCCGGGAAACAGAAAAAGTTGGCGAAACACGCCGCTGCGCGCCGGCGCCACACGGTAGGTTCGGCTCGGCGGCGCCAAAGTGGCAAAGCCGTGGCGAACAGTGGCGTGCAACTTTGCGATATGTCCCGTCAAAGAACACGAACATCTGCTGAGTACGCTACTCGAACGAGTGACGGGCGGGAACCGAGGATCGCACCCGTGCCGGAGCTAGCGCGCCTTTCGCTCGCCAGCTTTGTCGGTCTCGGCGCCAGCCAGTCGCCTGCTTTTGTTCTCTGCCGCTGCCCACTACACCGGCGTCGCCGCTCGGTCGGACGCATCCCATCCCGTTGCTTTTGCTTTCGTGCGCGTGCAGCCTTCTTGTCTGCGCGATCGGGCCGAGACCTCTGCCGCTTGCCGGTGGCGGTGCTCTCCTCCCGTCTTCCCAGCTGTGGTTCTTTCCGTGCGGTGCGTGGCTGGGTTTTGGTCATCTCTCATCATGGAGGTGACAGGTGCACGCCGGCCGCTTTGACCGGCACAGGTCTCGTCGTCCGTGGTGTGGAGTCGGAAACGCTACGGGCACATCGATCGGGCGAGCCAAAATTTGCGCGACCCACGTCTTCGACAGGCATCACGAGTAGATTACTCGATGAAATAGTAGATTTTTTTTTACTCACTAGGTAGGCATTGTAAAATGCGAGAAAATCACTCGAAGAAATACATGAAACAAGATTCACTTGGTAGGGATTTGCGCAACAGCCGGCTGCACTTCGAAGTTCACCAATTTTCAACACAGCACGGCTTGCAACCTCCTGTGTATGACTCCACTGCCCTGCCTCACGTACTTGGCCCGCAGTTGCACGAGATTTTGAAGCCATAGTTCATCTCATGTTCATCGGCGTTACCAGCCAACCTGGCTCTTGACCGGAGCTTACTTGCAAGCTTGCAGCGTACTGTATCTCACTCGCGACACATCTGCTTGTCCGCTTCTTTTTCCTATATAAAAACCGGCTTGGCGGGCGCGTCGCTTTAACCCCGCCCCACTTCCTCCCGCCATAAATGGCCACCACTCCCGCCCCGCCGCCGCCGCGCGAGCTCGACCCCGCCGACCCGCGGCCGCGCCACCACCCGCTCCTCGCCGCGGCCGCCGCCGCCTCCCTCCTCGCCTTCCTCTACCTCCCGCGGCCGCTGCTCCAGCTCGTGCTCTCCCCCGCCTCGCTCTCCTCGCTCCTCCTCCTCCTCTCCCTCCTCCGCCTCGGCTCCGCGCCGCCGTCTCCCGCCGCTCCTCCTCCTCCTCCCCCGTCTACTTCCCCGCTGCCGCAACCGGAGAAGCGGCCTCCGGAAGCCGCGCACCCGCCGCCGCCGCCGCCAGCGGAGCCGGAGCCCGAGAGCGTGGTGTTCCTGGAGCAGCCGCCCGAGCTGTTCGCGTCGTGGGCGGCCAAGGGCCGCGCGCTGGAGGTGATCCACGAGGAGTTCGAGCTGGAGTGGGGGCGGCCGGAGGAGATGGGCCTGGCGTGGGCCTCGGACTCCGACGACTCGGACTCGGACAGCGGCAGCGGAAGCGACGACGACGGCGGCGGCGGGATGATCGAGATCGAGCTGGAGGAGGACAGCCTCATCGAGATCGACATCTCCAGGTGCCGGTGACGGATCGGCTGCGTGTCCGGCCGGACAAGCTTATTAATTGCCTTCTTCGTTTTTCATCGGGGATTAATTATTGGTTCTTGAGTTTCGGTTATTGACAAAAGAAAGTTTTCTGATCAATTAGGCGTGTGGATTGGATGGAGTTCTGAGCCTTTTTATCTAGATGGCTTGCTGCAATGTACATATAGGATGATGATGAGATACTGAGTGACAAGCTTTGCTTTCTTGCTTTCTCTTTTAACAAACGGAATGATTTGGCTATTTGAGATGCCGATGATAGTTAGTACTCTACTTCACATAACCTACTGCTTGTGCTACACATTGATCACCTTCAAGGTGTGATTACTCCAACTTCTGTTTGTACCACATAGCACGAATTCAGCATCATGTGCGGTTGCAGTTTCTGAATGATTGATCTGATGGTCTCAGTGAGTTTCGTCCTTGTTGCCATGACTGCAATCACTGCGACACCTTGGTAGACCAATTTGCTTGTGCTGCTGCATCCATGAGAGCAAGCCCAATAGTTGAGACAAGTGCTTGTCTTATAGACAAATAAATAGTAACTAACTTGTCTCAACTATTCACTTTTGGACCCACCATTCATTACACAGAGAACCCACGCGACCGGCGCGTCCTGCGACTACAAGCCACCCTCTCTCTCCTGATTTTTCTGACCAAAAGCCTGACAAACCGGTCGACGCGCCCACTATTGGGCCTGCTCTGAGTGGCTAGGATTGTGCTCGATTCGTCAAGCTTGTGTTGCAAATGTTCGTTGCCTTGGTGATGCCGCTTGGATCTGGATTCCGGAGCACTGCATGTGCTAAGATCGCGACAGTGGTACTGGCATGCTGTTAGGTGGCTGGGTTGGTTGAAGTTGGCTCGCCGAATCGGTTCAGACTACAAGAACAATTCCCGCGTCAGTGTCATGCTGCATAGCACTCACTACTGTTCCAGTACACGCCAGACCAGCGAGCAAGTCCAATTTTCATAGGCAATCTGCCAACCTATACGGTTTGGACCTGTGATTGCCTGCATGTTTGATTAACTTTTTGTTACTTAATCAACCTGCATACTACAGTGGTCTGTACTCTGTAGCAAGCGTCTAGTCAGATTATTTTTCGGTTTTTTAGGACATGCAGTCGTTGCCAACAATCTAACAAGCTAAGGCAACATAAGATCAAGCATTGTCCCTGTCATTTTCCAGGTGAACATACTGCGTCAGATCAATGATCTTGATTTCACCGACGATTCCTGCTATCTCGATAGGTATTTAGATCAGACGGTGTCTAGTCCTGTTTACACCAAACCTAGTGCTCTCTACGTGCACAGCATTTTTTCCTTCACGACAAGTAGATTCATTGCAAACACTGACAATGATATGTGCGGAAAAGGAAGAAAAATGTGATTGGATCGTGTCATTGATCTAGGCAGCTGGCTTGCTCTTGGCCCCAGTAGGAAGTTAGGTGGACTGGTACTCAGGAGTCGAGTCACGGACTCAAGGATCAGTCTAGGCAGCTGGCTTGCTCTTGGCCCCAGTAGGAAGTTAGGTGGACTGGTACTCAGGAGTCGAGTCACGGACTCAAGGATCAGTGACCTTACTTAGGCCCTGTTCGTTTCTTTTAGCGCTAAATTTTAGAGGCCTCTAAATAAAGAGAATTTAGTACTAAATAAAGTCTAATGACAAAACCTTTTTACAGATGGGTACATCTTTACGAGACGAATCTAACGAGGCTAAGTAAGCTATGTTTTGCTACAGTCATGCTACAGTAACCATCGTCTAACCACGGATTGCTTACCCTCATTAGATTCGTCTCGCGAATTAGACCAGGGGTTCTGCAGTTAGTTTTGTAATTAAACTTTATTTAATACTCTTAAATGATAAAATTCTTTTTTTTAGACCCCTTTAAATTTTAGACCCCATGAAACGAACACCCTCTTAGAAACGAAGAGAACATTACGTTCATGGGCCTGTAGTTCAGAAACATACCTGGGTGCCTGTCCAGTTGTCTCCCATGTCAGGTTCTGAACCGTTGGGCAGGGAGGACTAGAGGGGGAAATTGACTCTTGGAGAAAAAAAATATTCCTTATTGTGATCGCTCGCTAGATAATTGACTGGCCTAGGCGTGTTCGTTTCGTTTAGGACTAAAATTTATGTTAAAGTTTTTTCTATTTAAAGGTATTAAATAAAGTGTAATTATAAATTTTTTTCAGAAACCTGGACTATTTTGCGAGACGAATCTAATGAGGGTAATTAAGCTGTGATTAGACGATGGTTACTGTAGCATCACTGTAACAAAATATAGCTTAATTAGGCTCGTTAGATTCGTCTCGTAAATTAGCAACTATCTGTAAAAAGATTTTATAATTAAACTTTATTTAATACCCTTAAATAATAAGATTCTCTGGACTAAACTTTAATACAATTTATTTTATGGAAAACTGGAGGAATCTTGTGGCCCTGGTCGGACAACTGCACAACCGGTAGCAGAAGATCAGGGGGGACACAGGCGTCACGAGCCACGCGGATACACTGCTTCAGTTCACTAAACTAGATTTAGGTGCCAGCCGATTCATGGCAGCGTACCTCAACACAACTTTTGGGGGTATATTGATTATTGACTGGTTATCCTGTTTACACCCAGCTCAGTGTTCTGTCCTGCACAACGTATTCCTTTGCGACAAGGAAATGTAGCGCAAGCACTGACCGTGATCTTCCAAAAGTAATAAGCAATGACAATGTAGTTTGTGAAAAGAGTGAAGGAAAGAGAGACTGCAGTCGTGTGTCGTCGCAAAAAGTTGGGGAAAAAAGATACTCAGATCAGTGTACAATGTTTACCAACGAAAAGAGCAGTTGAGATTTATTTAAAATAAATAAAAAAACCGAAAGGAGCAGTTCGTTAATGGGCCTGCAGCTCTCTGTTTTTTTTTAAGGGAGAGAGGATAATGGGCCTGTAGCTCAGAAACAAGCCTACAGTTGTCTCTAGTGATAGCCAAACAGACGGCCCGGCCCGACACGGCACGGACCCGAAAAGGCACGGCCCGAATCGCAATCTATTTCGGGCCGTGCCGTGCCAGCACACGTGCCTACCCCTCGGCCCGGCCCAAAATGGCCTTCTCGTGCCTAACTGCCGGCCTGCTAGGCCCGTGAGCACGGCGGCATATTTTCACCATTTCAGCTCAATAGTGGAGATTTGAACCCCCAACCTATAGCATAGGAATCCCCAACCTATAGCATAGGAACCCTCAACTTTGAATATCAGAACAAAAATATGATAAAGTGAAGACTTGAACCCCCAACCTATAGCATAGGAAGTAAAAGACTTACCACTAGACTACTTCATGGTTGTTATTCTATATAAAACATAAATTTTATTTAATATCGTGCCGTGCCGTGCCGCCCGCCGGGCCACACCCTCGGCCCACGGCATGGCCCGACCCTCGTGCCGTGTCGGCCCAGGCCCGAAATTCATCGGGCCGTGCCGTGCTCAGGCCGGGCCAAAAATTACGTGCTTCGTGCCCGCCCGTTTGGCCCGGCCCATTTAACCATCACTAGTTGTCTCGCAGGTGGCCCATGCTACGAGAAAACTCATCCACAGCCGTGTACAGCCCACGAGTAATAATTGCCATCTGTTTGAGGAATCACCACATTCCCTCGGTGCTTGCAGAAAAATGCACTATACCAAAGTGAAGTTTTGCTCAAAAAACAGAAAAAAGAAAAACCAAAGTGAAGAATCACCACATATCTCAATGCCACTCTCTTATCCTTTGCTCGTTCCACTTTCAGATTTCACTTGGTAAGACAAAAACATGAGCTTACACACAGAACTAACAGGTGTGATCCGCCATATATATACCCCCTAAGTACTCAAGCCTCAACGGCCTTTGCCGAGAGCCTTGCCTTCGCCGGGGCGGTGATGTCCTGAGGCGACGCGCCACCTCCCCTGAACAGCAGGATGGCCAGGTTGCCGATGCCGAAGTAGATGAAGCAGCCAGAGTGGTGGGTCACGAACGAGCCGAAGTCCGTCCCCACGATGCACTGCCATCCGGGACCGTAGGACCGATCAAACTCCTGCAAAATGCATCAACGGACCACAAAACAGTTTCAGTCTTCAAGCTGAAATACAGGAAAGAGACAGTGCGCGCAATAGCCTGCACTGACCAGACCGCTCTGAAAACTGAAATGGTGCACTGTATGGTTCAGCGTTTGTTTGTTGCAAGAAGCCAAGAACTGATGTACTGTACCTTCTTGATGAACCGGGCGATGTCGGTGGAGTCGACGACGTCGAAGTCGTCGAGCGCCTTCCCGGCCAGCCGCAGCGCGTGCTGCTGCATGACCTTCAGCATGTCCGTGTCCCCAATCACTGCCCGGCTCTCCATCATCGTTTGCTTGCACGATGCTCTGCTTCGCTAGCTGGTGCCGATCGATGTGCACGATGCAGTGGTGAACACAAGCCACTACTATACTGGCTTCGGTCGTTTAGGGTGTATATATATCCACTATCCGCAAGTAGTAAATGGGCATGGGAGCAACAACGTTAGTGGTGATGCCGGCTGCGCGTCGACGGTTCGTGGATGGCGCAGCAGGGTGTGAGTGTAAAAGTATGTACGTTGATGAACGGCTGCCACGGAACAGATTGTGGAGCCACCGGCTCCAGTTGGCAGAAAATGCAGGGGAGTGTAATCCTCAGGGCTGTGTTTATCGTGCCTGTGGACTGTGGCTCTCCGACGGCAACGTACAGGGGCGACGGACATCTTCGTGTTTGTTTGCATGCTGTCCCCTTTCTGCCACAGACGGTAGGTTGAATGGTCTGTCGAAGTTCCGTATTTGGTTCACTCTGAATCTCGAGCATTAGCCTTGCATTGACTGAATGGATCAGAAATAGGTTCATACAATATTTGGAATTTTCAGCAGATTCGGCAACATGAGGGTTTAGTTTGCCAGCAGTGTATATAAATTTAAGGTACTTGATTCGCTTGATTAATTGGAAAGAAAATAATATCTTTGTTTACAAATTAAAATAAAAGAGATTCAACCAGCCAACTTTACAATTCTAAAAGAACATGTGTCAAATGAAATTGCCATATTAAACCTCTAAGCCAATGGAGCAAAAGAAATGCCTTCTTGTGGCAATGTGGCGTGGTCAGAGTCATACGAAAGCCTGCGGTTAACAGGAACGCAGAGCTGCTACTGTAGGATGTCATTTTCAGAATAACATATGAATGAATTTCGGCATATTTTATTACAGTGAAAAATTACTCTGGAAGTCTTGACTCCTGTAGAGGAATTTTCAAGCCTGCCATGTATCACCAATAGTTACTGTAAGGCCCTCTTTGGTAGTGCTTCACCAATAGCTTCTTCAGGGGCTTAACATATTTTTCAACTAAAGGGGTGCTTCTTCAAGTGTTTCTCTTTAAAAATAGGAGAAAGCCGTATCCAAAAATAAGGTGAAGCATGAAGCCAACAAAATAGTAGCTTCATCGGCTTCTTATCTCTACGACGCCCTTATCTTTCTATATTTGTCCCTAGGAATATGGAGAAGCTGCAGAAAAAGCCATTTTGCCAAACGTTTTAGGCACAGCCGCCGACACAGCCACCACAGCCGTTTTTCTAAAGAAGCCACAGTCACAGCCGAAGCCGGCACAGCCACAGCCCTACCAAAGAGGTTCTAAATGATATTTTGGCAGTGAGTTGTACATGGAAAAGATCACCCATTTGTCTGCAAATGTTGGTTTATGCCATTTGTCAGAAGGTTGTTGCATTTATATTTCCGGTTATATATCAAATTTATTTGCACTGAACACGGGAATCTCTGAACAGATCTTAATTTCACAAAAAATGCAAACAAACCGGTAAAACTTGTTTTCTGCTTGCAGTAAGTAATATTTTCAATCTAGTACGGCATTACCATTTATATATCAACACATGGAATAGATATATTGGCACCAGACTTTTTTTTTATTATCGACTCCTTAATTTGACGGATGAATCTAATCAAAATAAAGCTTTTTTTGGGGGGGCGGGGGGGGGGGGGGGGGGGGGGGGGTGGCATATGCCATTGCTGGATGAAGTGATCTTGGAAATTTTGATGTTCATTAATTACATGACAGGTGGTAATTACCTTATTTTGTTCTCTCTTTTTTTTAAGGTTTGCGATCACTTCGAGCGGATCCTTGGAGGCACAAAGACCACAACAGCGAGGATGCGAAGCAGTGGCCTAGTAGTGGCTAGGGCGCAAGAAGAGAGAGTTTTAGGCTTACCCTATAATTTCTCTCTCTCTCTCTCTCTCTCTCTCTCTCTCTCTCTCATTGCATAGAGGAGGTTGACTCAACTCCCAAGCAATCTACGACTTAATTTTCGAGCAAACTAGATAGAATCTTATAATATGATATTATCTTCTCTAAATTACGCGTAGCGTGCACAGCTTGGCTGGTTGCCCGCAAGATTTCTCGGGGAGCCGGTCTGGCCTCGAGTCCTCCTAAACACAACAAGGAACGACTGGTTGATTTATGGCTCACCTCCCTGCTGTAGGCCCGGCCCAGCAGGTTACAGTGGGCATTTTCTTATTAATGAAAATTCAAAGGGACGTTGGACCCCAGGCTCATATTTTTTCTCTAGACGCGCCCATGGCGTCTAAGGCGGCTGCCGTGCCAGGCCTGTTTGCCTCTCCAAAGAAACGTTACTAATCCACCACGTGATCTTGGACGGTATATCACAGCAAGGATCAGATTGGTCGCGCATCTTTGTGCTACTTTGGATTATATGCCTTCCATTTCAACTACCTCAGCTATGTGTTACAACTTACATTGGATTATACGCCACTAACTGTCAGAGAAAAAATGTCCCTTCTAAACACACTTGTTTCAGCATTACCAGCAATGCATCTAGAAATATTTCTTTCATTGACAAGACAAAAGCATTGAGCCACTCAAAGCACATCTAGAGAATCAAGACCTAGGTTTGACAATTATAGAGGCCGAAAATTCCGAGTCAATGCATAAACATTGCGGCAGGAGATAGTTGGCTTACAAACTTTTTTCTTCTCAAGAAAGTGGAGCCTTTCCTGTCCTTGGGGAAACTTTTACTACATTGCTCTAGGGCTTTAAGTTACTCGTAGCAAGTACTTTGCCACCCACAACCACTTTCCATGGGACCAGAGTGTTAGGAACACTTTGTGATCCAAGATCCATGATGATATCGAAGAGCAATCATGCATGAGTCTAGATAACAGCCTTTATCTCCACTGGCCATGAAACTGTATTACCAATTTTGTCCACTGGTACGTAAGTATATAGCTCTGAAATTTCTGAAGAACTAATGGAGAGGGATTAGGACTTCATCTCTTATCCACCTGCCTCCATTTTTCTATGGTGGAGAAGATGATCACATGGATATATGCATGTGACCACCGCAACTGCAATTTGCCAAACATTTATTGACATTTTTCTGTGATCTATCGATATATAGCAACAGTCATCCATCTGTTCTGTGGTTCCCTGCCATGTGCCGAGCCGGGCCCTTCGCCCATATTTGCATGGGCTAACTGAATCCAGCCACAAGAATCTTACGCACTACTCGTTGCATGGAAAAATCATGCTAGTAAACTGTTAGCATCTCTGTTGCCTCACGGAGAATGTTTTATCTAATCTGTCCTTCAGCATCCTGTAGTCGGTGAGCCGGTACAAAACACACGTTGCCGCTCTGTTCTTCGTTCAGAAATCACACCGCGAGCGGTGGTCACATGACCAGGAGCTATGCGGATCTCCAGAAAGAGGAAAGAGAGCCCCCTTTTCTTGTCACCAGGGCAAGCCTCTTGTGTGATCTTTTTTATAAATTCATCTGTTCCTGTGCATGCCCCCTTTGTTCCTTCACATCCACCCCAACAAAAGCTAAGGTTCTCTCGTGAGGCGTAGCGCGGCCATGGCCCCCATTGGATTGAGGTTGGTGCGGCCAAATAAACCAAGGGGCTCACATGGGGAAGAAGAAGATCCAGTGGACAGGGCTAGTCGGCTAGCCGAAACGGACCCTCGTCTAGTTCTAGAATAATTTACATGGAATGGAAGCATGCATGGCGCACAGATGCAGGCATACACGGCCATGCATTTTGGTAGGTACTGTCCAGTCGCGCGCGTTCTTTGGAGCCGAGTGGATGGATGCTTCAGTGTCAGTGCGTAGCTCATGATTCTCGGCTGCAGGCTGACAGGCTGAGATGCTAGATGCCTGGATTGACCTGACAGAGTGTGCTCGCTTTGCCATGATTCGAATCATCGATGGTGACTTGATGTTGCATCTTGTGATCTGAATAGTACTCTGTTTCTTCCTTCATGACATTGCGTGCTCATCAGGTTCTTTTTACTGCACCAGATTGAGAACTCTCTGCAGCTCCACTTGATATGTGGTGTGGCGGCTTCAACCAAATTGCTCCGGTAACAAAATTTTGCACCGTGATACCTTTACAAGGAGTAGTAGTCATGTAAAATCCATGCATTTTGTACCTGCACGAGATGATTGCCGGTAATTGTTCACAACAGTGGTACTAGAACTGTTCGTTTGGGGGCTTCTGGAGTAACGGTTTAGATGATGTAGGTATTTGAATACTCAACAAATTATTAGGTGAAAATATTGATTGCTCTATTGCTTCTGGAGTAATGGTTAAACTAAAAATGTTTAATTATCTATATGTAAAAGCTCAAAAACGACTAGTGATTCAAGGCATAAGAAATAAATACCTCAAATTGATTAGTAGTAGTTCAAATCTAGTTCATGTTACGGTGTAGGTGTTGCACATTGGTTTCGTAAGTATTTAATTCTTAATATTTTATTAGGTGAAAATATTGATTTCTTTACTGATACTGGAGGACTGAATATTTAGCTTGTACGGGCAATATATGTTATTTTATCTTATATGAAAACTCAAAAACTAAGAGACTTGAGGCATAAGGAATATATGCTTCAAAAAACAAAGCAGTATTTTTGTTTTTTTAAAAAATAACTATTCTGCGGAACTTGAATGGTACTCAAGAAGGTACCATCTAACAAATCAATTTATTTGGACGAAATAAGCTTCATGTAAACTCTTGCCGATTTTTTCCAGAATTTTTTTATGTGTTATACTTGGGCCCAATTTTTCGAAGCTTAACAAAGGATAAGTCAACGACAGAGGAAAGGACTTTGATAACAACATGAGGGTCGACATGATGACATCATGCGAAAGTGAAAGCTCACATGCAACATTTTGTGCATATCTTCATATTCCAACCAAACCTAATGAGATACCAACTGTTTTTTTTTTCAAAAAAAAAATAATTGATGACATTAGGTAGCTTAGCCAAGCAAATTGTCATAAGCGTGCAAGTTGTTCTAACATTATCATTCCTTCGAAACTTAAAGAGTGCATGACATCACTAGAAAGCACGCTCAAATGGTTGAGACCGAAGCCAGGCAATGGAGCATGGTTATCTACCATCCACAACACTAATATTGGCGTAAATGCGCGGTTATTTGGGTTACCATAGCCCATGATGCACCGTGATGGGGAGGGAGCTCGGCCCGTACGCGTAGCATTTTTGGCGCGTCACGCGATCCTAATAACCCGTAGCCAGTAGCCACGTCGTCCACCACCTCCACGAGGTAGAGGCCTGCCTTGGTGGTGGCTTGGTCAGTTGTGCCGCTATTCCATTCCCGCCTGGCGTGGTGCCCCCCGCCGCTCCGCACCAAAAGTCGCCGATCCCCAGGGGCGTCGTCGCGTTCCCCCACCCACGGCTAAAAACCGCGCGCTCGTGCCGCGTTCCCCCACCAGGGCCCACCCGCCTCCACCTCCATTAACAACCTTGAAGACGACGCCAAAGCTGCCCGCCGTCGCCAGTTCAGCACCACCTCCCCTCCCTCGCAGTTACAGTTATCACACTCCCCCCACCGCTGCCTGCTTCCCCGCCTCTCTTCTCCTCCTCTTCCCTGCCGTTTCACCTCGCAGTATCTCAGCCGAATGCCAGGGCGGCAAGAATAATCGCAGCGCATGTGACAGCCTTGTCCGGAGGCGAGCTGATCGAGCGATGCTGAGGCTGTGAGGGACCTAGGATGGGCGAAGCAACAGGGGAGGAAGCGGCGGCGGCGAGCCAAGAACCGGAGCTGGCCGACGAGCAGGGGAGGCTCGCAGCGGCGCTGGACGCCATCAGCTCTCTGGTCTCCGACTCCCTGTCGGCCTCGCTCTTCCCGCTCAAGTGGCAGCTCATCAGGGACCGGCTCAACCGCCTCCACGCCGGCCTCGCCGACATCACCATCGACGACGACGACAACAACGGCAGGTGCGACGCGTTCGCGTGCCTCCTCCGCGCCGTCGCGGCGACGGCGCGGGAAGGGCGCGAGCTCGTGCCGCGCAGCCAGGGCCGGAGCTACGGCGGCGGCAAGCTCCGGCTGCGCAGCGACCTGGACGTCCTCTCCGCCGCGCTCGACGCGCACGTGGCGCGCCTCGACGAGCTGCACGCGTCGGGCGCGCTGACGCGTGCGCGGGCGCTCGTTGTGCCGCGCCCGCCGCCCGGGGCCGCGCGCGACGACGTGCGGTTCTACGTGCGCGACCTCCTCGCCAGGCTCCGCGTCGGCGGCGCCGAGATGCGGCGCGAGGCCGCGGCCGCCCTCGCCGAGGCGTTACGATGCGGCGGCGGCGTTGATGGCGACAGGTATGCACGCGCCGTCGTTGCGTCGGAGGACGGCGTGGGCGTCCTCGTCGCGCTGCTCGAGTGCCCCGACGCGCGCGTCCGGGAGGAAGCACTGGAGGCCGTGTCCCTGATCGCCGCGCACGACGCGCACCGGGGCGACCTGGTCGTCGGCGGCGTCGTCGCGCCCGTGGTCCGTGTCCTCGACTCCGCGGGACCGGCGGCCGCGGCCAGGGAGCGGGCGGCGCGGGTGCTGTGCAGGCTCACCGAGAACTCGGACAACGCGTGGGCCGTCGCCGCGCACGGCGGCGTCACGGCGCTGCTCAACGCCTGCACGGACCACGGCTCCGGCGGCGGGAACGGGAGCGGCGAGCTCGTGTGCGCGGCGTGCCGGGTGCTGCGGAACCTGGCGGGCGTCGACGAGATACGGAAGTACATGGTGGCCGACGCGGGCGCCGTGCCGGTGCTCGTCGCGCTCGCGCAGGGCGGTGCCGCGGACGACGCGTCCCAAATCCACGCCATGGAGCTCCTCGCCGCCATGGCCACCACCGGCGACGGCGGCGACGGCTCCGTCAGGGAGGCCATAATCCAAGAAGGCGCCGTGGAGTCCCTCGTCGCCGCGCTCGACCCATCCTCCCCGCGCTCGTCCAAATCGCGCGAGGTGGCCCTCCGCGCCATCGACGCGCTCTGCCTCTCCTCCTCCCAAACCGCCCCCGGCGGCGCCACCGACCGCCTCCACGCCGCGGGCTTCCTCGACCGCGTCCTCTCCCTCCTCCGCCTCAACGGCGACAGCGCCCTTCAGCACTGCGCGCTCAAGGCGGCGCACCGGCTGTGCTGCCACGCGTCGTCGGAGGAGGCCAGGAAGGCGGTGGGCGACGCCGGGTTCATGCCGGAGCTGGTGGGCGTGCTGCTCCACGCCAAGTCGCCCGAGGCAAGGGAGATGGCCGCGGAGGCGCTCTGCGCTCTCGTGTCCGTGCACCGCAACCGGAAGCGCTTCGTCCAGGCCGAGGACCGCGGCGTCGCGCAGGTGCTGCAGCTGCTGCGCCCCGACGAGGAGAAGCCGTCCGCGACGACAAGGTTCTTGTTGTCCACGCTGACGCATCTCGCTGAAAGCAGCTCCGGCCGGAGGAAGATCGTGTCCTCCGAACATGTCAGGTACGTAAAAACAGTCACCGATTGACAAGGAAAAATTGATACTTTAACGCATTTTCTGATCATCAATTTTGCCGATCATCAACAATCAAATCATGATGAGTCCATCGCCTCCAGCTACGAATCGCCTAATCTGTTGCCACTGTTGTCGTCATCCCACAGGAATCTCGAGAAGCTTGCACAGGCCAACGTCCCGGAAGCGAAACGGATCGTCAAGAAGCTCGGCGGGAGCAAGCTCAGGAGCATTTTCCATGGCATTTGGAGCCTATAATCCTCGGAACAAGCACGAGCCGCGTGACTTACTTGTAGCTAACACATATGTTCCTTTTTTTCATCTTTTGTTACTGTGAAGGAATGAAAGAATGGATCGCTCCCATCTCTCGGATTACGATGTTTCCGAGACACCGAACTCATCCCCATCCCCATCTCCACCCTGTGTATATCACTCATCTCAGTCAAATAAAAGTACAAATTCCATTCAAGAATGAGTCCATACGTACTACACTGAGTGCATCAGCATCAGATATCACGCACTTTCCCCTGTTGTGCATCTGCATTGGATGATTTGCTCGGCATATTCGTCCTTGATGTGAGGCGGAGCGGCGTGGGTCATGTCCCATGAATGATGATGGAAAGCACTCTGTTGCCGAACGCAAACCGATCTGAGCTTTCGGCTTCACGTTATGATCTCTGCAGTACATGTTGGTAAACTGCAGGTAGTACGTGCCTGCCGACGAGTTGTGATGGGCTGAAGCTCTGGTCTTGTGTGCCCATGGCAATAAGTCGCCGTCGCCTTCTTTACCTCCATGCGTCCATGTGGATACTTATTGCACGCAGAGCTGTGGATCGATCGATCCGTCGGCATCTGGTCGAGGGTCTACTATCGCTGACTGGTCGAACAATCCATTGCAAGGTTTCTGAGATCTGACTGCATCGTAACTGCTTGTCTGTCGACCTTGAGTGCTGCAGACTTGCAGATGCTCTGATGGTGGACTCTGGTCAGAGGAGGCAAATGAAATCTCAGACTAATCTTGTTAGTACTTGGAAGAGACCGTACATGTGGCCGCACGGCGACTGTAGTACTCGTACATTTCTGACGTACATTTGTCTAACGAGTATTAATTTTCCTTTCTGTGTTACACTCGTACATTTCTCTACGAGTAGTACTGGGTAACTGAAATCCGAATTTACAGTAGTGTAGTGCTTCCTTTTCGTTTGCAGATACTCATAATTGGTTGGTGTTCATGCAGGTCATGCTGTGAGGCCTAAAACTCTGTTCCAGTTTCCCTGTCGAGTGTCAGCAGACTAATACTGTAAGTGGCAGAAAGAGACACGCTAACCTTGGGATTCAGATCCTCTGAATTGGAGATGGAGGGATTTTGATGGAATGCTACAGTATCCGGAAACAGTAGAACAGTAACTCGTGTTACTGTTTAAACAGTGTTATGATACAGTGTTAATTCAGAGTACTGTAGCTCCTCTCAGGAATTACTGTTCAGTCTGCTACATTTGTCTGAATTTTGTTCTGCAATGCACAGGACCCCGACCCCTAACCTTGCCATTAGCTTGTCGCTCTGTGTCCCCTTCCAAATCGAACAAGTCGAGCTGAAATCCTATCATAGTACTCCTAGATGGTTCAGACAAGATGGTTCAGCACCCACCGTGACACCAGAAACACACAAGCCGCTGAAACGGTTGGACAGCTTCCTAGTACCAGCCAGTGACAGCATCGTTATTCAGAGTTTCAGACACGGCTACTTATGGTCGTCTGTCAGTCAGGCCAGCTACTTTTTCCCGCCGCCATTCACCGAGCAGTGAACACTTTGAAAACGAGTGCAGAGCAAGCGATTCTCACTTGGACTTTCGAGTTCCAACGCCGGCCGGCCAACCCTGGAGCTTTCTTGCACCGGCAGCCTTGTCGCGGCATTGGCCCTTGTGCGTGCGTGATGTCTCCGAGTCCAAGGCAGGCAGCAGTCTTTAAGACTAAATTTAGGCCGATAAAATTTTGTTATTTAAGGGTATTAAATAAAGTTTAATTACAAAACTAATTGCAGAACCTTGTGTTAATTCGCGAGACGAATCTAATGAGGGTAATTAAGCCGTGATTAGACTATAGTTACTGTAGCATCATTGTAGCAAAACATAGCTTAATTAGGCTCGTTAGATTCGTCTCGTAAATTAGCACACATCCGTAAAAAGGTTTTGTAATTAGACTTTATTTAATACCTTTAAATAACAAGATTCTCTGGACTAAACTTTAGGACTGAAGCAAAGGAACACGCCCGAAGTCTCGGAGAGGCGCCTTTCTGCGGCGAGCAAGCGAGGGAGCTTTTTGTTTAGTTGGGACTTGGGGGCGAACGTCAATGCAGGAAGCTCGTACTCCTACCTGGTGACGATAAAAGATGTTCCGGATTTCTGGAAGACCGTGACACGATTGTTGAGTTAGGTTGGCTACTCCATCATCCGGGGATTGTTTACTCTGATGTTGCTTTCGTTCATTTTTTTTTCCTAAGAGTTGACCACGGCCTGTGTAGTGACGGAACACGGTTAACATATAGAGTAGAGAAAAACCTATTAAAAGCAACAGGTATATTGTCTGAGGTCACGCATATGATTCTCTGATGGATGTCAATATACCTGTTTCTTTTCAGACAGGCAATAGACCTGATCAACACCTTTTGTAAAAATACAAATTAAATAATAAAGAAGAAATTCAACAAGGCGTTTGTAGTCCAACGGTTAGGATAATTGCCTTCCAAGCAATAGACCCGGGTTCGACTCCCGGCAAACGCATTTTTATTTTTTTTTTGTACGCGCACGGTGCCCTTCCTGCGGTTCAAGTTGGCGGTTGCCATCTGAATACACGGTCATCTTGTCACCCGGCGGGCGCGACTCTTTTCCTCATCTCTCTCACCTGGGCCCTGGCACACCGGCCACCGCTCCGCTGCTCTCCTCCCTTTCTCGAGTCACGCCTGACGCGTGCCCGGTGCCTCGGTTCCCGCACGATCCGGCGCTCTTCCATCTTCCTCCATAGTCCATATACACACGCAACGCTTGTGCTGTGTACTGGGCGGCGCGCTGTCTGCCCTCTTCTTGCGTTCCGAGACCTCGACCACTCGCATCTTTGCGCGTGATGTACGTAGAAGGGGGTGCGGTGGTGGTCCGTGGACTGTTTTTTTTTTTAATGAGCCAATGGCCCGTGGACTGTTTCTGTTTGTATTGTAACTATCCGTTGGACTTTCCGTCAAGGCAGCACAAACCCAATAGCTGAAGAGTGGGCCGGTGTGGCCCTGCTTCTACTTGGTTTCTTCCCCCGAACTGCAAAGCAAAAGCCTAGTAAAGTTTGACTCGTTTCAGCCCATAACATTAACGGACCAGATCTTTGGGCCACCTGACCTACTGCTGTTTCTCGAATTTCATCACTCGCAGCAAAGCTGTACGTGCAGTTTGACAGCCGTGAACAAATCGCTTTTGCAGATTCAGATCTCAATCCAGTTACTTATCCTAGTGCATCTCTCTCAAATAGTATGGTGATAGTTTCTCCCCCCAAGGGGTCGTACGGGCACCTTCGATTTGTCCGAAGTAGAAACATAAAGCTTGTCTTCTTTTCCAAAGCTACCTGTGGTGCCTGTAACGATCCGTGCGATGCCTGTCAAGAGCTAGCTCGCTGCAATCTTCATACATGTGACATGTCCCACAGAAATGCAGCGTGTGTGGTTCATAACGGAATGATTTGCACATGACCTAATTTGCATTTCAAATCTTGAAACCCACCTGGACAGCACGAATGAAATGGTGATAGCTGACGCGGTACCATGGCACTGCGACTAATTAGCATATGCGTTCTCTCTGGCCCCAAAATTCTTGGGGTTCGCTTTCGGATTACAAATGCATGTCATTCTCAGAAAATGTATCTTGTTGGTTGAAGTATACTCCAAGATTGTTTTTGTTGTTGGATAATGAAAGAAGCTACGGCCAATTGAATTATCCAATGCATTACATTATCGTACATGACCAGCTGGACCGCATTTGAAAAGGGCTCAACCACAAAATATGTGCAAGTTACAAGCACACTGAACAACTCTGCAAACGATCACTAAGAAGCATGATCACTAAGTAGGCCGGGTTGCTCATTTGATTAGGACCCAGTCAGGACTGGACCCAATAATAGCATGATCACTAAGAAGCAAGAAATTGTTTGGGTAAGACTCAACCACAGAATAATACAGCCCGCACAAGCTCATAGATCGACAACTAGTACAGTGACATATATAATCGGTTAGTACCACGAACGAAATGAAATTCTTAATTCTGGACACCCGTTTTGCACGTGTGGATTCCGTCAGCAGGCAACGATAAAGGTGCATTAGTATATTCTTCTTGTCTGCAGCTAAGCTGCTAGCTTTACCCTCACACCAAACTGATTACTGGCGGGGCCGCCGTTCCATGGTGTGAAGAGAAAACGAATCTGCCTGACTTGTATATTGGCACGCCCAGCCACACGCGCGTTAGGCCCTTGGCGCGACTTGAACGAGCATGACAGAGATATAAGTACACGCGCGATAATATGCTTGACGGTGAATATATTCCGCTTTGGTGATGATGAGAGTGATGATGAATACGACGGTGGAAAATGACTTGTTGAGGCAGCCGTAATACTATACCTTGAAAGTTCATGCTTAGGTAAAGGAAATCACAGACATCTGTGACTGTTGTCTTGATGGTCACAGTAGTAAACTGTAAGCATCACCCAGCGGATTGGTCTGGTCCGGCACGGTAGATCCGTACGCGCGAGAATGATACAAAAGGACAGTTGCAGTCTCTCGAAAGAAACAAAGGTTGAACGCACTTTTTATTAGTTTTACTGCCACTTGATCGAGCTCGCTGCCCTTCGCTCCTAGTACTTGGATAAAAGACGGAGAGAAACGTCATGCTTTCAACGTCGAAAAGCCCGGGGTTTCTCGGGGACGCGGGCTTTTGCGAAGTGTCACATTGTCCACGGAGTATTTACTACACTGCTGTAGTACTGTTAGCAGCTTGTTTAAGGGCATGTTTGGTTGGACGTCGCACTTTACCATGCCACGCGCGCCTTCGCCACACCTTTGGCGCAGGAAATCGGCGCCACACCACACTTTTCTTACCGTGTTTTGCTGTGAAGACCGTACCTGTGGGGAGCAACCAAGCACTGCCGCAGACTTCGTGGCTGCCGAAAGTTTGATTTGGCGACTCGTGGCGGGAAAAAAGCAGACCCTAATACTGTGATCATCATGGCGCAATAGCCCGGCAACATGATACTATCAAGGGGCCATGTATGGCGCCATGCAAGTTGCATAGGAGTAGCTCTTTCCTTTGAATGTTCTTTGTACCTCGATGTCGCGATATGTGGGCCGTAGTCTAGAGCTCCCAGACGACTTGTCAAATGTGGCTGCTTCTCGGGCCCCACTCCCTCGAAAGGTCAATAGGCCCCCACACGCGTTACAGTCCGCACATGTTTTTCCGTTCGTCTTGCCAAGCCGCCAAGCCGACCTGCTTGCACAGGCACAGCTTGCAGAATAGCAATGGAGTATACCCCAGTTGCAGTAGTTGACCACCGGACTTGTTGAAGTTGAAGAGCGCTAAACAAGCAGCACACATAAAGCAGAGCAGCATCCACACATGCGTCTTCGGCTTACACCACCTCAGCGTTGGACCCGTCTGCTGGCTGGCTCGCGTCGTCGCACGTGGTGACGCAACGATGCGTACCTCTCCTCTCTGCTGTTCGGTTGTGTAGACCTCCGGCTGTCTCGTTCGCGTATCACAGTCGATCGTTGACTCGAATAGCATGCCTTCGCCTTCCCGTCCTAGCAGCAAGCAAGATGCCCGGGGACCAGCGGCAGAATGAAGGAGGAAGGCCTGGGCTGGCCGACCTGCTGCTTTGACTAGTAGCAAGCAAGCAAGAACACAGTTTTGGACAGTTTTGAACACAGCAAGCAAGCAATGTGTACAAGTAGTATAAACTACCACTGGTAGTACGAATGAAAGCTCCGTAAATGAGTCCTTGCCTCTTGTGCTACTGCAGTGTTTGTACTGGAAAATTAAAACGATCCAAAGGCATCATCTGTGCATTGCTGGGCACTAGAAGACGAGAGAACAGCGCCACAGCCATGCACCCCACTAGAGGTAGATGTAACCCCACCGTGAAAAAGGTGCAACGACTGCAACTGCCCCTGCTAGAAAGCAGGAAACGACCAAAGCTTACCACCAACGGGAGGCTGCGATTCCACGTGCACATATGGTTAGCTTCTTGTACGCTCGATCGCTCCACACGGGTCAAACACCCTTGACCAGATTCGATAGACGGATGCAGCATAGGACGGCGATGGGTGCGTTGGACGTATTCCCGCAAGTGGAAACGGCAGCAGTAGAAATGGAAACCGTCCTTGTCACGGCCGCGATCGCCTCGCGATGCACCGACGTCGACGGCTGCAAGGCAGGCGCATCGATGCATCCGTTCCAAGCACTGCGGTGCGCACAGCGGAGCGAACCATTGGTCGCGCACGCCTCCCTTTGACTCCGGCCTGCCAGACTGCCAGTACAGCATACTGTAGCTGTAGCTTGTTGCATTGCATCACGGCACCATGTGCCACGGCTCTGAAAATCATTTTTTTAGAAAATGATTGACTCTGAAAATCATGGCAATTGTATTCCATTCGTTTGGATCTTTGAGTAGTACTTGCGGCAGGTTTTGTTTAAGAAAAAAAAAACCCTCTAATTTTGAAACCACCATGCATTAACCATCGCCAGGAACAAAAGTATCTTTCAGGACGCAAAAAAGCAGACTCAGGCGCGTACTGCTTGCGTAATTAAGCTTCGACGGGTTGCCGACCGGCTATGCCAATCTCGGGAACACTGTTCGACCATGATGTGCGGCCCCTAGTTCGTGTTGAATGCATGTGGATCGCGTCTCCAAGTCAACCTGTGCTTTCATGGGCGCAGCGCAGGTGTTCAGTTCTGAACCGTGTGGATCATTGCATATTCATTCCACCAATTAAACATCCAATTTATTTGCCAAGTTTGTTCAATACTTTTTTTTTTCATCTGTAAAACCAGGTCGGCTTCTATCAGAAAATCGTTTGATAAAGATTTATTTGAGATGGTCAAACTAATTAAACGCTGGTTGTCCTCTATCGTGACCCAGGGACCATCTATTGCCAAGGCAAATACCTTGAGGGAGATGCGCGCAGCGCTCCTCGCCGACTGGTGCCGACTCACGTATACGTCACCGCCCGCTGTCTCCACGGCAGCAACAAGGTGTCGCTTGGTGGTGGGGCTCGCCCTGTCAACAACTCAGTCTGGTGTTCTGTTCCTAAAGCTCTGAAAGCCGAGCAAGCAGTTTAACCACCGTCATCTGTCCACAGGCTTTGTACAACCAGTCCCAGGTCAGCTGCCGTGAAATGTACATTCTGCCAACCCGCGATCAAACTCGACCACGAGGAAGTAGATTCTCCACGAATCCTGGGCTACGCGTGACCTGTGGCCGAGTCATCAGCATGATCTCATTCATCATGGCGCCAGCACTAGTCAAGCAATCACTAATTGCGCCATCTTAACAAAATCCATTTGCATTTACATTAGCATAAAACTGGATAACGTCGACAGCGCATCTGGAGCGTGTACACGTCGGGCGCTGGACGGCGATCCTCCTCCGGCATCCGAGGAGGAAGGAAACGCTTTGCTCGCTGCGCGGCGTTCACATTTACGGCGGCCCGGCTCTTTCCAGGAAAGCAGAGGAGCTGGATAAAGCTTTTATCCACGGCCACAATTAATAAGCAGAGGAAAGACCAACCAGGCTTGAACTTTTGCAGTCCAACCCTTGTCTTCTCGTGACCCTTTCACACGGAGCCCCCCGCCCAAAGGCCGCTGCGCTCCTATAAATGCACGCCCGCTCCTCCCCCGTTTCAACACTCACCATTCACCTCTGCATCTCTCTGGCGCATACGTTCTGTAGACACTCACGAGCGTTTCGTTCGTTCGATCGTTCTCTCTCCCTGCTCTCCTCATTAGCGCAGGCTTTTCGTAAGATCTCTCTGGTGATCTTGCGAGGCGAAAGCTTTGTGGTGTTCTGGTAGAGTTCGGTCGCAATGGCCGGCGGCGCGGTGGTGAACACCGGAGGGGGGAAGGAGTACCCCGGCAAGCTCACCATGTTCGTGCTCTTCGCCTGCATCGTCGCCGCCACCGGCGGCCTCATCTTCGGATACGACATCGGTATCTCCGGTACGTCACCACGCGCCTCTTCGTTTCCCTTTCCTGCTCGCCGCCCCAGTACCTGATTGTTATGGCTGTTCGAGTTCATGGTCCCTTTCATTTTCGCTGTTGTGGTTAGAGAAGAACAAATTTTCTTTTTGCGGTTTTTGTTTGCGTCCGGTGGCATGCTCTGTTCTTGCGAATCAGGGAATTTTCTCGGGCTCGGTTCACCTACCGTTGTGTCGGGAGAGCCGACGCATGATTTGAGCGTCTTTTACAGATGCCAACAATGGGCCTGTGATATTCCAAATCTGTTTATTTATTTTCTTTTTCCAGGTTCTTGCGAAGAACCCAAGAAGAATCTTTCCATGTTTCACCTGTTCATCTTTGGATTTTATCATATTTTTTCTTTTTCACACCTTTTGGTTCTTCTTTAATGAAAAAAAAAATCTCAAAACATTCCCGTGAGTACGATAATCTGTAATATGCAAAACCATGAATGAAGAGTAGAGGAAACAAGAACTGAATACTGATGTTGTGCAATGATGGTGTTCTTCAGGTGGCGTGACGTCGATGAACCCGTTCCTGCAGAAGTTCTTCCCGTCGGTGTACCGCAAGGAGCAAGAAGCGGAGCGGAACCAGAGCAACCAGTACTGCAAGTTCGACAGCCAGCTGCTGACCATGTTCACCTCCTCGCTCTACCTCGCCGCGCTGGTGGCCTCCTTCTTCGCCGCCACGGTCACCCGCGTGGCGGGCCGCAAGTGGTCCATGTTCGGCGGCGGCGTCACCTTCCTCATCGGCGCGGCGCTGACCGGCGCGGCGTCGAACGTGGCCATGCTCATCTTCGGCCGCGTCCTCCTCGGCGTCGGCGTGGGGTTCGCCAACCAGTCCGTCCCCGTCTACCTCTCCGAGATGGCCCCCGCCCGGCTGCGCGGGATGCTCAACATCGGGTTCCAGCTCATGATCACCATCGGCATCCTGTGCGCCAACCTCATCAACTACGGCACCGCCAAGATCCGTGGCGGGTGGGGCTGGCGCGTCAGCCTGGCGCTCGCCGCCGTCCCGGCCGCCATCATCGCCGTCGGCGCGCTGTTCTTACCCGACACGCCCAACTCCCTCATCGACCGCGGCCACACGGAGTCGGCGAAGCGCATGCTCAAGCGCGTGCGCGGGACGGACGACGTGGAGGACGAGTACAACGACCTTGTGGCGGCGAGCGACGAGTCCAAGCTGGTGTCCCACCCGTGGCGGAACATCCTGCAGCCGAGGTACAGGCCGCAGCTCACCATGGCGATCGTCATCCCCATGTTCCAGCAGCTGACCGGCATCAACGTGATCATGTTCTACGCGCCGGTGCTGTTCAAGACGCTGGGGTTCGCGGACGACGCGTCGCTCATGTCCGCCGTCATCACGGGCCTCGTCAACGTCTTCGCCACCTTCGTCTCCATCTTCACCGTCGACAGGCTCGGCCGCCGCAAGCTGTTCCTCCAGGGCGGCGCGCAGATGCTCGCCTGCCAGGTGGTCGTGGGCGCCCTCATCGGCGCCAAGTTCGGGTTCTCCGGCGTGGCGGAGATCCCCAAGCTGTACGCGGCCATCGTCGTGCTCTTCATCTGCGCCTACGTGGCCGGCTTCGCCTGGTCGTGGGGCCCGCTGGGTTGGCTCGTCCCCTCCGAGATCTTCCCGCTCGAGATCAGGTCCGCCGGGCAGAGCATCACCGTCTCCGTCAACATGCTCTGCACCTTTATCATCGCGCAGGCGTTCCTGCCCATGCTCTGCAAGTTCAAGTTCATCCTCTTCTTCTTCTTCGGCGCGTGGGTCGTCGTCATGACCGTCTTCGTCGCGCTCTTCCTGCCCGAGACCAAGAACGTGCCCATCGAGGAGATGGTGCTCGTATGGAAGTCCCACTGGTACTGGGGCAGGTTCATCCGCGACGAGGACGTGCACGTCGGCGCCGACGTCGAGATGCCCAACGCCGCCAAGCTCGCCATGTAGCCTCCTGACGACGGTGTTCGTCAGTAATTCTAGCCGTATGTCTATCATTGTTCGTCAGATTTTAATTTAGCGGGGAATTTCAATGTTTAAGGGTTCTCTGTATTATAATCGTCCCGTCACTAGTTAGGATGACTGGATGATGACCAACAGTCAACTGGTCTTTCATCTGTCTTCTTTTTCCATTTCTTTTCTCTTTGTTCCGGATACTTTCGATGTGGGGCATGGTTTGGGCCAAATATGAATATGAAACCAAGTTGCGGAACTCTGCAGTGTCCATGTGCATTGACTCCTGATGACTTCCTTTTTTTCCTTTCTCATTCTTGAGTACTTCTTTTTCTTGTTTATTTATTTATTTGTGAACACTGACGGTGACATCCTCACCAGCCGCAACAAAAGGTTGATTTTGAAACATGGGCATCGACGTAGCAGTGATTTTGGTGTTTTAGGACTAACAGCAAAACAGCAGAAAAAAAAAGGAGACTTCACTCAATCCTGGGAACAATTTCATAGTACAGGATTATTTTGTTGGACAGATACTTGGTATACGGTTGGCACAGCAAGCGAGCTGGAGTGCTTGCCGATTGATGAAGACAGAGGAGGAACAGTGGTCGTCTTCACCAGCCGAACAAGGATGCCAAGAAAAACAGTGCAATGGCGCGTGAAGAACATGAACTAGTGATCGATGTGGCCCTACTAAAAATAACTGTCCATTCCTTGCATGCATTTTCAAAATTTATTTACCAGGGATTATGGTTCAGATTTTTGGATAGAAATAGAATCTCCCCAAAAGAAGACAGAGCATTCATTCGGTAAAAACGCGTCAGCTTCGAATGCAACCAGCAACAAGTTTGTCCGAACATGGTGCACGGAGCTCTGTAATTTTGCCATTTTGGCCACCAGGCGAATAATCTGGCAGGGGCGAAGAACATGGTGATCGTCATTAATCCCTTGTTTCTTTCTTTTCCTCCTTCCCTTTTAATTTCTTGGTCACGTGGAACCTCGCGGTTTTTCGCTGGTACTACATCTCACGATCGGCGTACATACAATCTTTTTCCGACGCGGGAGAAAGACAACCAACGAGATCATCTAGAACGACGATTCTGATTCGCAGGACGTGCTCGCTTCACCGTCAAATCTCTGACGCGACGCTGCTTAGATCAGTAGGGCAATGGGATAACGATGCCGTCGCCGTCGCCACCGACCGGACGGCCGGCGCGCTGGATCGCCGCGGCGGGTCGGCTCCCAGGGTGCCGCGCTCCCACGGCACGCTGACTCGTGGCGGTGTGGCGTATTAAGCGTTATCCAGTATGCATGTGCACGACTCCTGCTTTTCTGCTTGCAAGACTACTAGTACTAGCAGTTTTCTTCTAGAACGTATGCCAGCTCGGGTCTTCCGATTGTGTAGAGGGATTGGAGGAGCGGAAATGCATCGTGCATGATCTTGGAGTAGTACATTGTAAACCGCGGCAAGAGCTTTATTAATTTCTGCATTTAATTATTTTGCCACAAAATTGCACCATTCTAAAACATCGTGGTGCTTTTCGGCAGGTCATACTATATCTTCCACCATTTTCTTTGGAGTCGTCCCACATGCTGGACTCAGCTCATTTTCGCCCACAAACAAAAAGCGTATCAAATCTATGCGTCTTATCCGCAACGATAAGAGCAGCAGCAGTAGTCCGGCTACAACATCACGTACAGAATCAGGAACAAGAAGGGCGTGTGAGGAGTAATTAGAAAGCAAGCAAGTCGAGCCACCAGCTTCTCCACGCTCCATTTCGACCACGAAACATCGCAGCAACAGAGCGGGCAGCTGGAGGACTCCTGTGACTGCGGTTTCCTTTTCCGCCAAAAGACGCTTGCATGTTGCCCGGAGAAGTGGCAGCCCTACAGCCAGGCGTACAGCGTACTGGCTAGTAGTGTGGATATTGTCTTATCCTTAATGATCCAATGCTGATTCGACCCCATCTTTAATCACGTGTTGGGGATCAAGGAAAGACATCAACCAAAAGAAGGTCGATCGAGGCAATTACGGCCCAAAAGTGGCCGGCACCAACCCGGACTCGATCCAGACCCAGCTAGACCAACACATATGACGATCGATTTCGACTCACGAGCTCCTCGTAACGGGAAAGCGACTGCTGAGGATCGATGGCAGGTGACGAATTAAGAAAGCCCGCGGTCCTTCGAAGAAGAACCCGGCGAATTAGATTAGCACGGATTACTTGCGCGCACGAAGCGCGTGACACAATCCCTTTCCCCCCGGTAAACTAATCCACGCCTTGAGCGAGCGAAAAGGTTGTTGGTGGCTGGTTGCTGCGGATTACGCAACGTGATCCGGATAAATTTGTGGATAGACCGCTGTTTTTCTCTAGCGGCGGACGTGTAAAGCGAGCTCCCTCCTCCCGGCCAGCTACCACCAATTAACGCCCGGCCGGCGGACGTGTTTTGACCTGGGAGGACGACGGCATGTGGATATATGCTACACGTGACAGGATCCGATTCGGGGCCGCGCCGACCGCCTGCATGGGCGTTCCGTCCTGCCCGGGGTTCATTATCCACAAACCAATCCATCATCTCATTTATCAGGCACGTGACGTACGAGTCTCTTTATGATACGCAGTACAGTATCGTCGACGAACGCGCATGACCGTCCCTGTCCTGGCGTCCTGGTGAAGCGAAGGAAGGAAGCTGTGCGCGTAGTACGTCGAACAGCGCATTCGCGGGCCTGTCGGACGGTGGCTCCAGTCGAGGCCGACGAAACAGAGGTGCGGATAGGAGCGGAGGGCACGTAGGTTGCCCTCAGCCTATCAGCTCGAGCAGGCGAGAAAGCTGGCCACGCCGGGGAATTAATGACGTGGGATGAGTTTGAAGGTGTGGGGAGGGCGAGTCGTCCCCGCCGCGATTTCGGAGGAGGGCGTAGAAGTCAAGCACCTGGTGACTCAGCCCGCACCTGGAACAGGATCGGCCGGGGGTTTCGGCGGCGGCGTGGCCGGCCGGCTACGAACATACGATCGATCGAGGGCGGCGGCCAAGCCACGTCTCCAACGCCCGACGCGGACGGGGCACGTGCCCAGCGCTGGGGCCAGCTGGTTTATGTGACAGCGTCCGCCCCTCCGCCAGGGTCCTGTTTCGGTGATGGGGTTGGTTGACCATGCTGGCCCGGCCGGCCAGGGAGTCGTCGCACGACGAAGACGATCGAGGAAGTGGAGCCATGGCCAGTTGCCGCCACGCCTTTCAGATAGGTACGCATGCGTCAGCGGCAGCAACTGCCACTCCGGTAGATAGTCAAACTGAGTGGAAGAATGAACGAGAATCCGACAAAGGCCCATTGCATCACAGTGTGAATGAGTTTACCCATTCGCGAAAAAAAAAAGAATAAAAAAATTCAAGGAACCAGCGGTCTCTTCAAAGAAAACATAGAGAAATTTCGAAAATTACCGGAGTTGTTTGTGTCAAGCACATATACTGTTCTCAGGGCAATTTTTTTGTGTCTTTTGCATTAAGCCGAGTTGAGGGCCCAACAGGCCAACACGTTCGTTCTAAGTATTTCAAACTGGCCGGGTTAACATATTGGTAAACTAGCATTTTGCCCGTGCGTTGCTACGGGTGTTAAAATTTTTATTGTTTAATATATGCCCAGCACAGCAGCAACACCTTATCAAAATCATCTGGTTCTCTCATTCTTCCCTCTCAGTTCCCGACTGGGTTTAAAATTTTTAATTTCAGTCTGCAAAATGAAGCAAAAGTTTCATGTTGGTTTCCCTGAAGAAAGGTTGTTCCATTGTATTGTATGTTTTCAATGCTAAGGTTTTAGAATATGGTTTGCAAAAAGGTAATGCAAATCATGCAAGCCAGAAAATTAGAGAAACCATGGCAGGGACTAAGGATATGCAGATTCAGAGATGCATCGACCATCAGCTCCGTGGCAAAGTAATAAACTAATAACGGCGGCAACCTATAAACAGTCAACCTTAAGAAATATACCAATAGTAAATCATTAAAATACAACCAATTAACTAAACAACATAACTATATTATGCTCATAATATAATTATATGGTAATTGTATTATGCTCAATATTATTATTTATACATCATTTATCATATGTATAAATCATTGGCTGGATTTAGAAGGCTCGTGCAGCTGTCTGCATTGGTCCAGTTGTGAAGTGCCGAACAAAGAAGGCAGCAGGGGAGTTGCGTGCCTGTGTATCTATTTTGCTACAATATTTTCTGGTTGGCAAAGAAACAAATTGATGTTGCAATTAGGAAGGTGGTGCTGGGCTGTACTCTGCGACAGGAGTGCAAGAAAAAGAGAACAGAAAGAAGGCTGCTAGGCTCTGGGAGAGTGAGTTGCTTGTGCTGTGTGAACGTTTGTATTGTGCGTTGTGGAATACAAAGAAGACTAATTACAAACTACAAACCTTGTATGTATGCATCATGTATCATATGACTTTCGAGAGCTAAAGCAAACGGAATAAACAAAGAGGAATTTACCAATGCTATGCAGGAGAGCAGCCAGTTCCACTTAGCTAATTAAAAGTTTAAACACGCGCAGATCAGGAAACCAAAACAATTCTCTGCGGATTGTGGAGGATCAGGTAGAGAGACATAGAGGACGCCAACCAACGGGAAAAAACTCACACCTTCTCGTCACCATTAATGCCAATCGAGCAGAAATTGTTCTGTACCGAGGAGGCATTGACGCTGGGCATTGTTTTGATCTTGTCGCCGTCCAGGTCTTCTTTCTTCCGCTGCTCGAGGACCCCATCGTTGTCCTCGTCTTCTTTCCACCGCCGCTCGAGGACCCGAGGCCCCGGTCGCCGAGCCGCTGAGGTCAGCTCGCCGCGCGGCTCGCCCAACCCTAACCCTGGAAGCGAGTAGAAGGGAGAGAGCAGAGGAAGCGATGCAAGGCGGGCGTTCAGGGCTGGGGAACGGAAAGAAATCAATCTGGCCATGGAAGGATATAGGAGGATCCGGATCGAGAGAGAAATCAGCACAACAAATCTGGAAAGAAATCAATCTGGGCAGGGAAAGGAAAATCCATCTTGAGAGACATCAAGCAGCAAATCCGGACATTTTCCAACTCGGTTTACAAGATCATCAGGTTAGGAAAGTTTATGTTACGATTGTGGCAGCGCGCGGAGCCGAAGGCGCAAAGCGAAGGCGAGCTTTGCTTCGTTGAAAAAAAAAATGAAGAAACGCAAAGAAAAACGTGAGAGGCTACGAGTCGAACCCGGGTCTTCCACATGGCAGTACACCTCCGTTACCACGGGAGCACGATTCAACTTGAGAATAGAAGCGACTCAAAATCCACAACACTAAACTGAGTAGAAGTCGGACTTCGAATTCAAGTCAAATTCAATTCAAGTTGACGTGAATTCGATCTAAACTCAATTGGCAGAGGTCTGAAAATCAAGGCTGACGACCCACTTTAGACTTATTAAGTAGTAGAGATTCAATTGGACGTTTCGCATCACACCCATTTAAGTTTTTTTTTTGTTGATATCTCGTGACCCATTTAAGTGCTCAAAACCAATCGGCCTACTTGGGCCCAACGAGTAGTTCACGACGACGTCCCTTTCTCTAAGCCCATATAATCAACGCACAAAAGATGGGCTGGAATGTACACAGGAACAACAATCATCGTTTCTTTCTACCACCGTGTTGCAGGATCACTCGCCCCACTCTCTGCGAGTTGATAAAAAAAAACCTCTCTGAGTCACGCGTTCCGTTGCGTCCATTGCTTTCACGATCTAATGCGGTTGGCTGCTATCCGCAACTCTCGCCTTCCGGTCGTCAGGCGCTAAATCTCTTTTGAATCTGCATGTCAGTATGTGCATGTTGAACGCAGAGTTGAAGCTTGGGTTCTCTGCAACATAAATGAAGGCAACAATGCATGCTCACATGTGCTTTTTTTTTTTGAGAATCAGGAGCTTCATTCATCAGACCATAGTGTGGTTACAGTCATCGGCTAGTAGGGCACGTAGACATTACGGATGGTTATCATACCACTCCTCCCGTACATTGTTACGTGATACCTGTCTAGCACACTCATGAGCTACCATATTACATGATCTAGTAGCAAAGGCAACGGTAAACTCGTCGAAGCTCCTACTGGTACTGAATATATCCCACAGTATGAGGCTGACAGCTGACCTCTGCGTGTTTAGGTTGTTCCACAAATTAATCAGCTCTAAACAATCAGTCTCCAGGCACAATTTTGTTACAACAAGTTGCTACGCCATTTGTAGACCATCCCTGCAAGCCCTTGCCTCCATTATCAAGGCATCTTGCGCCTCACCCTGCCAAGCCGCATGACCCGTCATGAACCGGCCATCATAATCACGTAGCACAACCCCAGTAGCTCCCGTACGATCACTTTCAAAGAAAGCACCGTCGACGTTACACTTGTACCAACCAATTTGGGGTTTGTTCCATTTATGGGTAGGTTTTGTGTGCTGACCTTTCTCCGGATGCAATAGGTTCCACAGATCAAATGCCGTGTCTCTCACCCATTCAATAGCCACTCGTATTGGTAGCAGTGCCTCTCCATGTCGGCGTTTGTTTCTCATCATCCAGAGCGACCACATACCACATATTATAATTGCCGCATTTTTCCTCGGACATATATCAGGTTGGAGTAAGTCCCGTGCCCATGTCACCTCATGTAACCTCGGGAGCTTAACACCAGTAATGTTTTTAATTTGTATCATCCCAGAAAATCCTTGCAACAGTGCAGTCCATGAGTATATGTTTGATTGACTCTTCAGTCGCACCACATACTACACAATTTGCAATCCTTTCGATATGTCTCCGGTGTAAAATGTGCCTAGTCGGTAGGAATTCATGCAGCCCACGCCACCAGAATACACGTACCTTGGGAGGGACTTCAAGTTTCCAAATAGCCTTCCAGTCATGATCAAAGGAGGATTCAGAATTTTGGTCATCTTCCACTTGACGGCGATCACTCTCGAGTAGCGCAGATTTGACCGAATAAGTCACATGTTTCTCAGGTTCCCAGGCCCAAAAATCATCTCCCCGACCATTAACATGAGTAGATAGTATAGCCTCCGCGTCGAAATCACAGAAAACTTCCCTGATCAGTTCCTCATTCCACTGTCCACTGGTCGTCAGTAACTCTGAAACTGAAACTAACTGATGGTTCTCTGGTGGTGTGAATGGCTTACCAACCGGATGGTTCAAGATCCACCTGTCATGCCATATGTTTGTACTTTGCCCATTTCCTACTCTTTTGAGAAGGCCTCGTTGGAGTACCTCACGACTAGCAACAATAGCTCTCCACGTTTGACTTGAGTGTCTCTTTCTTGTAGCCTTCAGAAAGTCACCATCATGGAAGTACCGCCCCTTCAGAACTCTAGCACATAGAGAATCAGGCCTGGTCATCAGGCACCAGCCTTGCTTTCCAAGCATGGCTTTATTGAACATTGGCAAGTCCCTGAATCCCATACCTCCTTTAATCTTTGGCCTTGTTAACAAATCCCATCTCATCCAATGCATGTGGCGGTTGTCTGCAGATGAACCCCACCAATAATTAGAGATAGTGCTCCTCATTTTCTTGCACGTAGATGCAGGTAGTAGAAAGCAACTCATCGGGTACGTGGGGACTGCCGGAGCCTTTGATTTGAGAAGGACCTCACGGCCAGCACAGCTCGCTTCACGCCCAGGCCAGCTCCCAACCAAACCTTTAATTCTTGTTGGCATATATTCGAAAGCGTCATTTGTTGATTTTCCCACCGCCGTGGGCAGTCCCAAATACTTTTGGGCAAGTGCCTCGTTCTGAATTTCCAAGACACTTTTGACTGAATCCTTCATATCATCTGTGCTATTTTTGCTAAAAAACACTGCAGATTTGTCTATGTTAATCAATTGCCCCGAGCCACGGTGATAGATCTCCATAATCTCCTTTAGTCCGTCAGCCCCTCTTTGCGAAGCTTCTGAAAAAATAATACAATCATCCGCAAGAAGAAGGTGCGATATCCATGGCGAGTGAACGCTTACACGAACTCCCTTGGCTAAGTGCACTGGGCCTCTTGACTTCAGGATAGATGACATCCCTTCAGCACATAACAAGAACAAATAAGCGGAGATGGGATCCCCTTGCCGTATGCCCCTAGTTGATCTGAAACATGTTGACAATTTTCCATTGATCTTAACTGAAAAAGATACTGAAGTAACACACTTCATAATCCGGTGAACAAAATTCTCATGGAAACCAAGTTTCAACATAATTCCTTCGAGGTAGGTCCACTCTACCCGATCATATGCTTTTGCCATGTCCAACTTCACTGCACAAGCACCAAATTTCCCTTTCTTCCCCTTCAAATAATGTATGCACTCATATGCCGTGACGACATTATCTGTTATGAGCCTACCCGGAACAAATGCACTCTGCTCAACAGAGATAATCTCATCCAGAAAAAACTTCATCCGGTTAGCTAACACCTTCGAGCATATTTTGTAGATAACATTACACAAAGATATAGGCCGAAATTGTTTCATATCTTGCGGATTCTTTATCTTGGGTACAAGCACAATAGTTGTAAGGTTTACCTCATCCGCCAAAACACCATCATTTAGGAACAGCAACATTGCATTTGTTACACTCGGTCCCAATAAATCCCAGTGGGTCTGAAAAACCTTGCTGTATATCCGTCCGGGCCTGGCGCCTTATTCAGGCCCATCATGAACAAGGCCTTTTCCACCTCCTCTGCTGTAAACAGCCTGCAGAGGCTTGTGTTCATCTCATCCGTCACCTTGGCCTGCACGTACTGGAGAATTCCATTCGGATCTAGGTCCTGCTGGGCCATGAATAACTCCTGGTAGAAACTCACTGCACATTGCTCGAGGTCTTCTTGCTTGTAATCACTGAACCATCTAGTAAATTCAGTGACCTGATTTGATTGCCTCTGGTACGTTCCTTCGTCTTTGCTTGGAACAGCGCTGTGTTTCTATCACCCTCCTTGAGCCAATCCATTCTTGATCTCTGTTTTTTCCATTATTTCTTCTCTAGACAGTAATTCAGAGATGCGAGACATGTGCTCGGATCATCACCGGATACATTGCAAGCTTCGAACAAATGAACTTTCACCTAGCATTCAAACTTGTGAGGCAGCGTAAAAATTTGAATCACAAAATTGTAACAAAAAACTCCATTGAATGCAAATTATCATAATGTACGCTAGCTCAAATAGTTAGGATAAATTTTCAGGACAAACTTGATGAAATATGCATTTTCCCCCTTCAGGCCAAACAATATTCAACCTACTTCCCGCTCCCATCTATGTCGTCTGCAGAAGGTCACCTATTGCTTCATCAGGAATAACATTACTGATAGCTTGCTCTGCGTGCCACCGAGCATGGAAGCACTTTTGCATGTCACTTATTGAACATGTTACAAATTTTATGTGTAAACTACAAAGCATCCAAGTTAAGTGTGTGTGTTTTGATTGGGGGCATATGCCCCCATTATCATGGTTTACGATGTTCGACATCATATCATCGTAATGTGTTGACGTATTGTGTTTTATGTACCAAAATGTAAACCGCAACTGACCGGGTCAATTGTAATGTTTCCCTCGAATTGTTCTAAGATGTATCAAATCACACAGAGACTAACAATAACACATGAACATAAATATGAAGTAAAAGTAGTAGCTTTACATCTGGTTCGCAAGTTGCGGTGCGCCAGTCACGTGCTAACTCCGCTAGTTGAACGTATTACGCCATGAATCTGGACATCCCAAATTCTTGGTGCAACGGCGTGACGATGTCGCGTGAGTAATAAACGAGTTAATAATTAGCAACAAAGAAACGAGCAACAAGTGAGCGGATCTAGCTGCACACGCTTACTACGATTACCACCTATGCATCAGCACAGGACCGGCTGGTTATCATCAGCAAGAAAAGCTCCGAAACAGAGCCGACCGTCTGATTACAGAAAGAATCACCATCACAGCACACGCTAGTAATCATACTCTACGTACAAAGAATATATATCACACACACGCACACGGACGCACCCTGCCCCGAAGAGATCCGCGCAAGATGCACGTACGATCCACCACCATCGTTCGATTCAGACATTGTCGGGCAGGTCGAAGTGCTGGACGCCGAGCACCTGCTGCGCGGCGTTCTGGACGAAGAGGACGAGGCCGCACTTGGTGGCGCGGAATCCGTCCCAGAGCGCGAACTGCACCGTCCCGGACACGACTTCTTGGCGGAGGCGCCCTCCCGCAGCGCCGCACCTTCTCCAGGCGCCGCACGACGTGGTCGTGAGCAGAGACTTGCCCTTGTTCTCGCCGCGCCCGCAGTCCGTCAACCAGCCCGCTCTAGTACAGCGCCACCATCACGCTCGCGCGCCGCCGCCGCTGCCGGACTCCAACTTGCTGCGCAGGGTGCCCGTGAAGGACGCATGCAGGCGTCGTCGGTTCGGCCGCTGGAACGTCACCTGCAGGGTGGGTGTTTCAAGCGTACGTTTAGTACTTGGAGCTTACACTGACACTCCGCCTTAATACACGAACAGATAATCAAGTTGGTTTTCTTGATAATGAGTTAATTCGTTGGTTAATTAGCTAGTACAAGCATTGTGCCGCGCCTGAATAAAGTACACAGGGGCGCCGTCGAATATTACTTTTGATCTAAACATGACTGATCCACTACTTGTCTTGGGTAGATCTGAATTATTTGATTCCTGATCCGGCATTAGTACAGTGGCAGATCAATTAGGCTACTCTAGATCCTTCTTACTAAGTCTGCAAACCAGTTAAAACCAATATTCCAGCCGAAGGTTCGATCGGTAATGGCCGTTGACATGTATACAAGAAAGACGAGCGAAATGAAAGCGTACGGCCGGTACCTTCATGGCGGGCGCCGGGTAGCGCGGCGCGTCACGCACGGCGGCGGCGAGCGCGTCCTGCTCGGTGCCGACGCAGTGCGCGCGTCCTGGACGACGACCTGCGGCGTGAAGAGCGTGTCGAGGCGGAGCGCCTCCACGTAGGCCTTCTGGCGCACGGTCCACGCGCTGGTCGCGAACGGGTCCTTCCACCCGCGGTAGTCCCAGTAGTCCACGTGGAACCCCAGCACCACCACCGCGCCGGAGCCGGAGTCCTGCGCCAGCCGCGCCGCCACCGCGTCCGCCTCGGGGGACGCCGCGCACCCCTGCGACGAGAACAGCTCCACCAGCACCGGGCCCGGCGGGGCCACCTGCTGGTCGTCCGCCGCAGTTGTCCCGTCCTCCGGCGCCGACGCCGTTCTGCGGCCAAAGCACGCCAGCAGCCGCGGCGCCATTGCGATCGGACTGATGAGCTGGGGGGTGCAGCAGCTGGTGGTTAGTTGCGCTGGCATGTGCGTGGTGGCGAAGAGAAGAACGATGATCAGAGTGAGGCGTCCGCGCGCGCGTTGGTCCGTGCCGGGCAAGGTAAAGTAGTAGGTCGAGGTGATGGCTGACGGGGGTGGGGGGTAGCGGTGGGTTGGTGGAGGGGAGAGGAGAGGAGGAACGTGGCGGTGGCGACGGCAGGCGCCGGATACCACACACACACCAGCCTGGGACAGCCGGGCAGCACGCAACTTCTATTCGATCTTGACTGGCCGGCTGCATTACGTTGCGACCAATTTGCCTTCCCATTGTACACCTTGCCTAACTTCCATTTACCTTTTCCTTGCCAACTTTGCATTTGTTTATTTGTTTATGCAACTCGAGAGTAGTGCCGATCTGTACCCAATAATTCGATCTGCCGCCACCGCGCGCCTTTGCCGAGCGAAACGGGACGAGGAAGAGCTCTTTCGCTCACCTTTCGCTTTTGATTCACGATGGATTCGTTCCTTCGCGCGGTGTATTTTGTTGTGGGCTCGAGCGTCGACAGACGACGACGGACGGTGTCTGTCGGCCAGAGTGCTTGAATCCGCGTATGCACGCACGCAGCGATCGATATTATTGGCCTTGTTGTTCAAGACGCAAATAAACACAGAAACACTCCAACAGCCACCACGTTGCTGCTTTACCCGTTAATCATGTACTTCAATATCGTAATACGCTGCGCGATAAATGTCATTGGTGCTTTGGCCTTTGGGTGTCACTGTTCAGTGGACTCACAGCTCACTGGATCGGACTGCGTGTACGCTGCGCGGTCGCTTCCGCAGTTCCGCTGTGAATTTTGCGCCTGTAATCCTTTGGGATCGTCAGTTCGTCACTTAGCCAGCAGTCCAGAGAGGCCCTCGGTGATCGGATGATCTGATTTGCATAGCGTGGCTGAGTGCTGCCGCGCCGCGCACCTGCTAGCACATGGACGTCCTACCTGATCACTGTCGGTGTAGCTGAACCACCCCCTACAACCGCGTCGCTACTCGTGGATTGCGGTACTTCAACTGGGCTGCACCGACAGTGAAGGCGCCCTGATGTGTACGCATCATCTGGGCTAGGCCTATCTAAGCCCAATCAATCCGCAGCGCAGTAGTCAATCATGGACTAATGGAAGGAGGCCTATCTGAATCAGGCCCCTTTCTTCCGGTGAAAGAAGCAGGCTCATTGGGCTTTCGGAAAGTTGTCTACCAAGCTTAGCCCGCAAGAACTTGCCACCACCGGCCAGGCGGTCACCGGGTTTGCCGAATCCGTCTCTCTCCCCTTCCGGAGTCCTGGAGTGACGGCGCACGCGGCGGGTGCGGACGTGCAGGTCCGTCCCGTTCAGTGGCGTTCGCCCATGCACCGGTGGCGCCACACGGCCAGAGCAGGCGACCGCGCCGGGCCGGCGTCACGTGAAGCCACGTGAACGGTGGGACCTGTCTATCCATCCATCCCGCTCCGCTCCGGTGCAGGTAAATCTTGTCCTGTCGTGGCTCATCGCGTCTGTGTCGCTGTTAGGGGTGGCAACGGATCGGGTTCGGATTGAGTGGAGCAAACACCCACCTGCGACGTGAGATATCTCGGGTGAAGAGTCACACCTACGCCCGCGCCCGCGGGTGAACAATGGCACTCGCGCCCGCGCCCGTCGGGTTTCGGACGGGTGTTTCGGTGCCCGTCGGGTTTAGCTTAATAAAAACTAAAACACATATTCAGTACACATTCGACGAATAATCTCAGTTTTGAATCTCACTCTCACGCTAATCAACACAACATTGACAAGTCACAGCTAATCACAATCACAATCTCAAGGGGTGTTCGTTGCATGGAGTCTAAAATTTAGAGGGAAGAATCTTGTCATTTAAGAGTATTAAATAAAGTTTAATTACAAAACTAACTGCAGAACCCCTGGTCTAAATCGCGAGACGAATCTAACGAGGGTAGGTAAGCTGTGATTAGACGATAGTTACTGTAGCATCACTGTAACAAAATATAGATTAATTAAGCTCGTTAGTTTCGTCTCGTAAAGATATACCTATCTGTAAAAAAGTTTTGTCATTAAATTTTATTTAGTACTCTTAAATAATAAAATTCTTTTTAATATGACAGATCTAAATG